>JAMPIV010021110.1:0-309750 GCA_024509875.1 Oreohelix idahoensis | reverse complement strand
AGCCTTGCGCCAGACCATATCGCTAGAATTTCAGGCATGCGTTTGAAAGTTATAATTCCCTCGGAAAGATTTTCTGTCCACCATTCTTAACTTTAGAGTCCGCAAAAAGTGTATAGGACTGACTTCTTGCTTTATGTCTTTCACTGTCAACACTGACAGAAGACCACCTTTTTTTCTTTAAGAGAATGTCAAGTAGACCATCTATTCTCATTCTGGCTTCTGAAATTTGAATATCTCTAAGTGCAATATCCGCACTTAATTTCTTGCCTAAGCTCTCAGCTCTTAAAACTTTACAGCTTTCCTCTGCTAGTAAATTTTTAAACTTAGTGACTTTCTCTTTCTCAACCATCAACTCTACTAATGTCTCTTTCTCATACTGTTCTTTATTTGCTCTCAACTGAGTCAACTCTAGTTGTAGAGACTCAATCTTAATATCATCATTGTTATTCATAATCTCATTATTCTTCTTAAGGGGTACAATATTCATGTCCTTAATTTGATCACTGAGAATCTCATTATCATGCCTCACCTCATGAAGCATTTCTATGTAAGTCTTCTCATGTTCATTACTCTCAATTTTCAATTTCTCATACATGTGTTTATTCTGCTGGGCCACTTGTGTAATATTTTCCACCTCAACTTGCTTCTCTTTCATCTGAACTTCCAATTGCTTTATGTTTAACAATGCTGAATCCAAACTTGCTTGAACACTAGCAAGTTCTGAGTTTGATTTGCCTAAATCATCTGTAAGTTTAGATATTTTTTCATGTAACTTACTTACTTCAGCAGTACATTCTATGAAACTTTCCCTTTGCTCTAGGGTACTCTGTTTTATGTCCAGTTGCTTCTTCTCTTCTAGCATCCTTTTCTCATACCTCTCATCACTTTCATGAATTAGCTTTTCACATATCAATCTTGTTATTTCAGATTCAGTCAGCTCACGGTCTCCAAATCCTAATAGTTCACGGTATTTTTCATCCTCAGGATCTGTATCATAGTCCATAGTGACTTACTTAGACAACTATATATGTATTACTTAAACTTTCACCTCACAAAGCCAATTATCTTTTTAAGAAATTGCAATTATTTCTTAATTACTGTACATCACCTCCTGTTATAGTACCTATATATAGCATACATTACCTATGCATCAACATATTGTACAATCCATCGTTATAATTATCGACAACACAACGACAACTATCAACAGAATAAGTGATGGATAGTATAGGCAGACTTGCTGAAATGCAGAAAAGTGGCACAATCTACACAGAACAAAATCACTTATCTTAATAATACTTCTGTCCCTTCCGCCGACACACCAGATATCACAAATTTCTGCAGATAAAACCGTTCCAGCGCAGAAAGGTACATGAACTAGACTTTCTTCTCTTAAGGTTCTTGCCAAAGTGTAGAATGCGCTCAACACAGCATCAGCACGTACAGCATACAGGAAACGCAGCACAGCAACCTCCGTGACTTTTGACTTGAGATAATCTGCAAACGACTCCTCAAAAACACTTCACATTTAGTTAAACTTGACTGTCTACCAACAACCTGTCAACTTCCCATTGTAATGTTCTACCGTGTTGGACACAGTAAACCAATTAGGTCGAGGACTTTGACACAATGCGAGGATACATAAGCCACGCCCACAGGGGCTTTCCTATCACGCGAACTCCCTGGGTTTCATTCCGTTAAATAAACTGGCCCACCAAACTGTAACCGTCGAAAATACTGGATCACCACTGTAACCGTAAAGAGTTACTGATGGGTTATTAATTATTATAACTGATGACTGGTCTTAGAGATTGAATAAATGGTGATGGGTGTTACCTTAATGGTTACACTGTTCATGCGCCCACACAGAGCAGAACATAATTCTTATATCACGCGAATGTCGAAATATTAAATTCTTTAAGACTAACATACCCCTGCTACACACGAGATACTGTTAGTGAATTCAATCTGTTTGTTGACCTAGATTTCCGCCACCCAGGCTATTTATGGTCATGCGTTACTACCGTCACGCCTACTGTTCTCCTACCGTGTTAAATGTTGTAGTGAGTGTGCGTGGGTACATTCACACGCCACAGATACGCACGTACAAGTCGTGGAACTGCAGGTGACATATAACATAGTTTATTGTCACATTACGTTCATACGAAATACACATAGTCAAACATAACTCACAACAAGAAAGTACTATAGTCACATCTCCACTTCTCATAATCATTAGCGCTCTACAACATCAACACTAGATCCTCTCAGCAACGGTCGGCATCACCGTGCGGAGGTAATAAATAATGGCCTCCTTAAATATGCTTCATCAAAGACGCTCTCAACATTGGCGCTTTAAGGTAAATATGGATCCTCTCAGCAAACGGTCATCCTCGCCGTGCTGACAACATGAATAATCATGGCCTCCTTAAATCTGCTCAATAAAGACGCTCTCAATCTTGGCGCTTTAATGTAGATATGGATCCTCTCAATAATAACAAATGGCCTCAAACGATGCTTCTAACATCAGCATTATAATAAATAGACAATGGATCCTTTTCCCAGCAAACGGTCATCCTCGCCGTGCTGACAATAATAAATGGCCTCAAACGATGCTTCTAACATCAATAGTGAATACTCGCGGCAATTTCTCGCAAGACTGCACTCCCTGGCAGTTTGCAGTAATCTCGCCTTCACTCATCTTGACATTTATATAGTCAAACATAAGTCCTGGATCCTTACCTCTTCAAAAATACTCACAAACACAATTCTCCAATAAACTCAGGAATTATAGGCCTACACAAATAATGGCCTCTATAACTTTTGCACTGCGCAGGCATACTCAAAACACACACTGTAGGACCGACCTCTCCCGTCGGTACCCAAAAACAGAATGCTTTTAGTTCACACACTAGTTCCGCCTAAAAAAGACACGAGACTCGGTTGTTTAAAAAACACAACTCAGTCTCGATAATTGCATGGGCTAGTCACACGAGCTTACTCACAGCTCAAGACAGTTCAGAGAAAAAAACATCTCCGCGATTTGAACTGACCAGTGTTCGCCCCGCTTACCGACTTGGAAACTTCTCGATCACACAAGGGAATTCCCCTAATACATTTTTAACTTAACATCAGCTTAACCAAGCAACGTAACCCGCAATCGAATCTATTCGCTTAACATTTTCAAGATCACCTCCCTTTGATAATATTTACTCTGTATCAGTATAGTAATTACTGTAAGGAGTATTGCTATTTTGTAAATACTGAGGATGATAGCATTGCTATTTTTATAACTAATCTGGTTTTATTAATTTCTTGAGTAATGATCAATCGGGCAACTCTTAATTACCTTGGGATGTATGTATTACCTTAATGTTTTTTTAAACATTACTATCTTGTTCGTAAAACTGTGTGTGGGGAGTAATTAGGCCAGTAATTGTAAACAGTCGCTTTGCGAACAACCAGCCACGCAGTGAGCAAACGGCGAAAGACTTTTAATCGATAAGAGTGCGGGAGCCTAATACCTGCAGGCAAACAAAACAAATAGAAGGGGGAGTGAGAGAAAAAAAAGAAGGTGAGGGTTTGGGTATGTTTCGTGTGTTGGTGAATAAAAAGGTATGTCCGATTAGTGTTATTAATAGGATATTGATTACGTGTTTTTATTAGGGGCAATCGGACATTCCCTGTACCTGCTTCCAGCATTGAACATTACCACATCATATACTGCAGTTTTCTATCTAAACCATTACTACAGCATAAACAATAGCAGATTGCTACTTCTTCACATCTGTACAGAAATTCAGAGGGTAGTGGTTTGCATGTTGTAACCCTGCGAAGTCCTGTTATTACATCTCTACTTTGCCCGGGTAGTGCGTCATTGACCTCTGCCGTGTGTATTCGTTTTTTTTCCTTGTATAAATCAAAGTTAGATCGATCAGCTGGAGTCTCTCAATCAGGACTTAACTTCGTCGCCCTCAACTGATATTTCAAATACCCGCCTAGGGCACTGGTATTCCATCTATAAATTACGGAGTAACGCTCTCCCACTGCACTTAAAAGCGTGGTGTCCTCAGCTTTACAGGTACTTTCACCGCTCTTCCAGTGAAAAACCTTTAAGTTTTTAGCTTACTACAGTTCACTTAATTCGTGAACTGTTTAAGAAATAGATCGATCTTAAAATATTTGGTTTTAATTGTCCACCTCCCTGTTGGTGGGATTGTAGGGCGTAAATTGTGCGTCACAGATTAAAGTTACATATAAGCTAGACTTATTCCGAATTACAAATATTCTGAAAACTGACACCATTTTATCTAGATAGACTATTAAAGAACGCAGTGGTTCTAAACTAGATTCCCACAGAGGGTTGCCTAACCCTGCATTAGACTATTTCAGTCTAAGAAATGAAAATTGATTTAAATTTTTGTCGACCGAAAACTGCCATAATTACTTAAACAATTTTAAAGCACACATTTAACTGCAAAGTCTACCCGTATCAGAAACGCTGCTTTAAATTTATATTGACCGTATCGATTATTTTCATGTCAATATCGAATAAAAAATCTACTTTTAACTCTGAATGGACAAACAAATTTACATGTAGTCTGTGAAAATAGTTTACGCTGACCACACAAATTACTTTAAAACCGTAAGTCAACAAGAGAAATGCTATTTTTAGACCGTCTTGATCTCATGAGAATTACATCAAATACAACATCAGCTAAACAGCTACCACCACGCGTAACTAGGTCAGATGGAAGGAGGAGGATCAAGACATCTGCGGATCTTCTGGGATGAAAATAGATCAAAATGACAAAGTTCACTGTCAACAAAGTTTGACGGAAAAACTACGACAAGCAAAAGAATAGTAAAAACAAAGTGTTAATTTCAGGCCTGAGCCCGGGTGTGATTTTAATTTTAATTTCTTGCAATTATATCCATTTCCACAAGTTTTCTTGAAAGAAATGTTACGTAAAACTTGTTGAAACCATCAATTTTCTTTTAAAGATTGCATTTCTCAGACGAGAAACTGTTATTGCACAGTCACGTAAAATCGACTATGTCTATTTACTTTACTGCAGAATCGTGAAACGTTAAATAAACATCTAGAGGTAAAGGGGTGGGTGGGGGTGCTTAGTATAGCTTTCCTGGAAAGAAGTGAGATATGCGAGAGAGATTTAGGAGAGGTAAATTTAAAAGAAATCAACAATTTGATAGTAGGTTACTGTATCCCACAATGAATCCTAAAGGACTGCATACAGTAGTTGGTAAATAAGTGACTGTATCGGATACTCAATATGTCTATGAAGGCATAAAACAGTCATTCAACCAATTTAGTTAGTGTATAAAACAGTAAATTAGTCAATAACTAAGTAATTGTAAGCAACAGATAATTACGTTTATGAAGCATTCAGTCAAGTCAATAAGTCAGTATTTCCGTTACAGAAAAAAGCCACAGTACAGTACAGCACGTTTATGAACAATGCAGCAAGAAACAGTTTTAAAAAAAAATTGGAAGCCTAAACCAAGACAAAAATAGATACAAAAATTGAAGCATTCAAAAGCTTTGAACATTGAAGATATAAGAACGCCCAGTACCACACTATAAACAACAGAAATGTAATAACAGGAAAAAGCGCACCAAATGTGTTTATAGGAAATTCAGTACAGTTAGCAAAGGAAATGTAATAGCTAGATCAGGGATATGAAAAATTATACAAAATCAAAACAATAAACAATAGATGCAGCTGAGGAACAAATGATGGCAAAACCTACACTGCCAGGACTAGAGGGTGCGCTAGGGCAATTGAATAACAAGCAATCTCCAGCAAAGGATAGATTCACAAATGGAAGGTTAAAACACCTTGGCACACAGAGTAAAATGAAACATTGAAATCATGAAAGAGGGTATAGCGTAGCAATATGCAAAGACGCAATTGTGATTGCTGCATTTGAACCTGGAAAAGATATAACAAAATCTGACAGATACAGCCCCCATTAGTTTACTTACTCGCACAGGTAAACTTTTGGGAAAGACTAGTCATTATTAGAATTAGGTGGCACATTGGAAGAAAGCAATACATTACACATCAAATTGGCTGATTTCAGATAATACAGGTCAATTTAGGACAAAATATATATTGCCCATGAGATTAAATATCATTTATAGGAAAATAAAAACACAGGCAGTCTGGTTAGATAATAGAGAAAACATTTGATAAAGTGTAAAGAGCTGGGAGAGAGCCAAACTACTAAAATATGGAATCTGTGGACGTATGTACAAATGGCTAGACCAATTCCTCCAAACTAGCATGTCAGAAAATAAATACAAGGACATCTAAATCACAGAATGAAATTAAAACAAAGAATACACGAAGGAAGTGTGATATCTCCTACACTGTTCCTGGTCTGTATCCTTGACATACTAGACAAAATACCAAAACATGTCACAGCTTTTAAAAAAAAACGAGAAGAAAGCAAACTCAAACTGAAGACAAGGCATGTGAAGAGATAAGTGCATTAATCTTAAATAATTTCAAAGCAAAATGGTCCAGAGAACACGCAGTCAGACATAAAAGAAGATGCTGCTCATTACCAAGAAGTGATCGAGTGATTGTTGCGTGATAAATTCTCGCAACATCGTTTTATTTCAATATCTATTTTATAACGCAAGGGCAACAACTGCTTGAAATTTATAGTCACTTTTCTCGGTAAGCATTTGTCTTCTCGCGTTGGTATCGAATGCAGTTAAGTTTGAGCTGTGGTCATTTTGCGCTGGACTGCGCATGACTTGTCTTGCTTCTTGGTCGATCGGTTTCCGCCCACCACTAGTGGAGTGAGCGATTTGGAATGGCGAAAGAGATGCCTCGTTGAAGAGGGGATCTCCGCTATTTTTTGTTCTGTCAGGGATGTGTAGTCCTCTTATGGATATTTCGTTTATTCGAGATAATACCTCTAGTGTTTCCCACATGTCGGGAGGCGTGATATTTCTGTATTTCTTGAAAGCAAGGTAAATTGACTTTTTCATTAACTCTATCGATTTTGGGTCGTGAGCGATTTCGATTCATAGCCTGTCTCCGAAAGTCGTCGTCACGAGATGTTTTTCCTAGCTCACATGTCGCTGTGTTGTGCTGCATCGGTTGATGCACGTTCAAAGGACCATTACTTGCTACTTTGTTAAATGAACTAGGTTTGGAAAACCTTTATTATCTAGAGGATATTTTTGAGGACATTATTTATACTTCGGCAGACGTGTCTGTCTTGCTGAAGTCAAACTAAGGAGAGTGAACTGATCTCATACATCTGGTTATCTCCTGGCTGTTATAGAAAAGGATGGAGTTTTTTCACCTGACTACATTTACAGCACTTTGAAATATAACATGCATCTGACTCATCATTGTAATGCTGTCTACCGTCTATTGCTGTATTGAATGTTGCTGTGATAATGACTGTTTGATGTGCCTACATATTCGCGTAACCATTTTGTCACTGTGGCGTCCACAATAAATAATGAAGAAAAACGTCAACGGCTTTTACAAGAATCATTGACTTTATACGTCGTGAGTTTACTGACGTCCTATGTGGATTGCCCTGTTATTTTTTGTATGAACATTGTTTTGACTGAACACATCTGCACACCACACAAAACCAGACATGCGGATACCATCCATCATCATATGGCATCACGCATCATTTGGTGGCCATAAGCTGGTTTGATTCTGGTACCAGCAAACACGGGGTCCCTTACCCACTTCATTTTCAACAAGAATTCATCAGCATCCTTCAAGAAATTAACATTCTTCAATACAGTCAACATCTTCAAAATTTTCAAAGTACTCGGCGTTGCCCGGTAAAAGTCAAAATTTCAACTTTTTGACGGAAACAAGAATTTGACAGTACCCGGCGTTGTTACATGTTGCCGGATAACTCGGACTGCTGTTATCTTTACGCAAGTCAAGCAAGTTGCTGCTGTCAAGGTTCCAGTGCTGTCGTTTTTGTGAAGGTCAAGTGCCGGTTGAAACGGGTTGTTTTCTGAAGAAGGCCAAGTACCGATTTCCATCAACTTACTTTTGGATTAGAAGGTCAAGTGCCGAAACAACTCAACACACAGTATTTCAGAAGCTCTTGTACCATCGGTTAGCAGTGGAAGCAGTTCAGATGTGCCATCATCGTTGGAGCTTCGCTCTTTAGGACGTTGATTGACATCCGTTTTTTCTGCTGTTCTACGATTGGAAGCCTATAAGTTAAGTGGCCTGTTTGTATGTAAACTGTGCCCTTATACTTCTGCTGAGTCTTCTGTGTATCATCTCATTCTATATGTTATATGTTTATATGTTATGCGTATATTTATATGTTTATATTTCAGCGGGTTCTCGGTTGGGTGGTGTCTCCGTTAGATTATGCCACGTCATAGAGGTCGTCTATTGTGAGCGTTTTCTGTAGGTTTGCAAATTTCCAATACTGGAATTTGCTAAGCGACTTCTGTTGCTATTTATGTTAGCTGTGATGACATGTTTTAATATTGTTTTCGTTATTATTTCGCATTCTTTAGTTTTGTTTTGATTTGTTTGTATTTGTTAGCCTACTCTTGTCTATAATTTAGTTTCATACAACATTTTTGTTTATACACTGTGGTGTCATGTATTTTGTTTAATTCTATCGCAGATATCGTCACATTTTTTGTGATATTTCATTAATTTCTGCTTTATTTTTAGTTGATTTCTGCGAACGTTTTTGTATTGTTGCTGATCTTTGTTATTGTTTACATTGTTATTGTTTACATTGTTTTGTATTGTTTACATTTTCAATGTTTACATTCTGCATGTGTTTACATAGTCATTGTTTACAGTTATAGTAATTAGTTAATGGGCTATGCTAATGCACTGTTACTACTACACTGATGATAAATGAATGATGAATAGTGTCGTGCACTATTGAATGAGAAGTGCACTTATGATCAAGAATTGATTGTTGATATTTCATATACAAGTTCTTTGATTGGAGACTTGTTTCCCACAGAGACTGGGATAATATAAGGTGATGTGAATATACAAGTGCTTAATTAAGACTTGTTACACTTAGGTTTGAAATAAATTAGTTAATTATTTCAGGTTTTGGACTTATATATTACTCATCATGTCTACATTTGAGCACTTTATTGAGCAGGGTAAATTGCTTGGGAAGACTGGTGATAAGTTAGAAGAATTTGCAACTGCTCGATATGATAAAGCAATGGAAGCTGAACAAAAGAAACTGCATATGGAAGCTGAACAAAAGAAACTGCAGATGCAGGTGGATGAAAAGAGATTCCAAATGGAAATGGAAAAACAAAAAAGGGAATCAGAAGCTGAGGAAAGAAAACTCCAGCTCAGCTAGAAGCTAAAAGACTTCAAAACGAGGCTGAGAATCAAAACTAGAAGCTGAAAGACTTGAAAAAGAGGCTGAAAATAAAAGACTTGAAAAAGAAGCTGAAAATGAAAGACTTCAAAAAGAGGCTCAGGCTGAGGAAAGAAGATTACAGAGAGAGTCTGATGAGAGGAAAGAGAAAGCAAAAAAATGGAACATGAAGAAAAGGTCTTAGCTTTAGAGTTGGAAAAATTGAAATTGATGAACATGAGTAATGGTAATGATTCAAACAAGGGTTCATCTTCTGGTAAGGCTAATAATGATACTTTTAAGATTAAATTACCAACATTTAGTCCTTCCAGTGATGACATAATGTTCTATCTGGACAGATTTGAACAAGCATGTACAGCTCATAACATAGACAAAGCAAAATATGTTTATCAGTTATCAGGGATACTGACAGGTAAAGCTCTAAGTATATTAAATATGGTGGATGAACCTGACAAGAACAATTATGAGGTTGTCAGGGCCGCTTTGTTAAAGAAATATCAGCTTAACGAAGACGGCTATCGTCTACAATTTAAAAACATGTTACCTGAAAATGGAGTTGAATTCTCCGAGTTTATTGCAAGAATACGCATTACTTTCTCACGATGGGTTGAACTATCTAAGACGGAAAAAACTTATGAAGGACTTATGGACTTAATACTTAGAGACAAAGTCATGTCGTCTGTCAATGAGTCTTTCCTTGCTTTCCTTCATGAACGTAAACCTAAAACAATAAAAGAAATGGAATATTTCTGTTGCCAATACGTAACTGCGCACCCACACATAACCATGGGTAACTCTAAGGTGAAAGAAGGTTACCAGTTGCTTCGGCAGCTCCGTATGGCCAAAACTTTGCTCGTAGATTCCAACAAAATTTTGATAGAAAGAGTAGCGGTAATTTCTGTCAAAATCATGGAAATCAATTTCATGGTGATTCTTCTTCGAAGAATTGGAGACAACCTGATAGTACTCGTTACTATCACCCTAATAATTATAGGCATTTCAAAAGAGGATATGGTAATAGAGGTTATTCCTGCCGAAGACCTCAAAACCAAACAAATAGATGTTCGCATCAATGTGAACATGATAGTAATCGTGGAAACTGGAATTCGAACCAGGATAACAATTACAATAGAGACAATAATAACTGCAGAGATAATAATAACTCTGATAACTTCAGAGGTAATAATAGTCGGGTTAGATCTCAACACAAAAAAAAGAGATATCAGCAGGCTAATGCTGTACAACAGGAAACTGAGGGAGCCTGTAATCATGTTGTTGATAGTAAAAACTTTGACGCTGTCACTGGTTCTGCTTTTGACTTTGAGAGAGCAAACAAATGCCCCCAATGCAGTACTTTATTCGAACCGGGTACCATAACTACTTTGAGTTGTGGTCACCCACTTCCCGCTCTTCCTGCTGCTGTTGCGCATGACGGGAGGGGTTCTTTAATTCTACATAAGGGTCTTGTTAATGATACTCCGGTCTCACTACTTTTCGATTCCGGATGCACCACTATTGGTGTTAGACAATCGCTTGTAGATCCATCTTGTGCTACAGGAAGGGTTATTAATGTGTCACATTTGGCGGCACTCTAGAAAAATATCCTACTGCTGTAATTCGCATTGCCACTCCTTTCTTTACTGGAGATGTGCATGCTTGTCTCTTACCTAATCCTATTGCGGACCTTATTATTGGTCGTATTCACGGAGTTAGGGAGTGTACCCCACAGCAGATTGCTGCTTGGGAAGATAATAACATGCAAGCTACAAATGCAGTGGTTACAAGAACACAAGCTCTACAAACACCCGAAACTTCACTGAATAGTGATAATGAAGTTGATAGCCAAGATAGTCACTTAGTAATCACTCGTGACTCTTTCATAAAATTGCAAGAAGAAGATCCTTCTTTAAAAAAATTCTTCGTTCTTGCGAAGAAAGGTGATCCGAATCAGGATACAAATAGAAAATCTTGGATTGCAATGAGAAACGGCGTACTTGTACGTATGGTACAAGATTCGGCTACGGCGGCACATTCGCAAATTCTTGTTCCCAAGAGCATGAGAGTCCAAATATTACAACATGCTCATGACTCGCAATGTGCTGGACATATGGGTTTTGCCCGTACGAAGTCGAGAGTCCTTGCGGCTTTCTTTTGGCCTTTTGTCAATAAGGACATTCGTATTTACTGCCGATCATGCAAGGTATGTCAGGAGGTCAAATCTAGAGGAACACGACATGCTGCGCCTATCCAGGCTGCTGACATTCCTATTCGGCCGTTTCAGAAAATGGCCATAGATATTATTGGCCCTTTTAAGGTCAAGTCGGCCAGAGGACATCAGTTTATCCTTACATGTGTCGATATGTGCACACGTTGGCCAGAGGCTATTCCTCTTAAGAGCATATCTACTACAGATAGCGCAGATGCTCTTTGGTTGATATTTTCTCGCTTGGGGTTCCCCAGAGAAATATTGTCAGACCATGGCACTCAACTCATATCTGACACTATGTCACAGGTAATGTCTACCTTACATATTGAACGATCTCTCAGTAGTATCTACCATCCTATGTCTAATGGGTTAGTTGAGCGTCTGAATAGAACGCTCAAGACTTTGCTTGGTAAGATAACTGAAGATCATCCTCAAGATTGGGACAGGGTTTTACCCGCGGCTTTCTTTGCCTATAGAGAAGTCCCTAATGAACACACAGGATTTTCTCCCTTCGAACTTGTCTTTGGCGCGCGTCCACGCGGCCCTATGTCTTTATTACACGATCTCATCACTGCCGATGATATTAGCGATGAAACTCAATCCTCATATGAGTATGTCATTGCTCTTAGACAAAAGATCATTGAGGCATGTAAGCTAGCAACTGCTTCATCAGAAATTGCTAAAGATGAAGGCAAGGCAGTTTGCTAACAAGAATAGATGTCTACGACAACTTTGTCCAGGTGACAAAAGCATTCGTCCTACTCCCCAGTAGGGAAAATAGACTTCTTATTGCATGGAAAGGTCCGTATGCAATAGTCTCTCGGATTTCCGATGTTGACTATGTGGTCGATATTGATGGAAAGCATAAAACTTTCCACATAAACATGCTTTCGGAATTTTACGAACGTCCGGACTATTTGCTGCCTATTTTCCAGGCAACGGATGATGCTCCTGCACCTCACGGTCATTATTCATCCCTGTCTGTCATAAAAGGATGAGGAAGCTACCTTCTCTGATGTCAACCTTCCCCTTCCAGTGGTTCCATTACATTCCACGGAATCTTGGAAAAACGTTTCTGTTACTCCTAATCTTTCTGGTGACGAACAACGACAAGTCCAGACGATGGTACAAAAGTTTCAGGATGTTCTCACTGACATTCCTGGACACACAGATGTCATAGAACATGACATAATTCTTACCGACAATAATCCAATTAGGGTTAGGCCGTATCCTATTCCTATACACTTTCAGTCGCAAGTGGAAAAGGAATTGGATGAAATGATTCAATTAAATATAATTGAACCATCGACTTCACCATATTCTTCTTCCATGGTTATTGTCCGGAAGAAGGATAAGAACATACGAATTTGCGTTGATTATCGCAAATTGAATCAGGTCACAAAAGTTCGACGCTGAACCGATGCCTTTGTTAGAAGATCTACTGATTAGACTTTCTAATTCTAGATTCTTCACTAAACTTGACTTGTCTAAAGGTTATTGGCAAGTGCCTTTAGCAGAGCATGCCAAACCTCTTACTGCTTTTTCTACACCTACGGGTCTATTTCAATGGAATGTTATGCCTTTTGGTCTCATGAACGCCCCTGCCACTTTCGTTCGCATGATGCGTCGAATTCTGTCACATCGTTCGGATGTCATCGCATACTTAGATGACATCTGTCTCTTCAGTGATACCTGGGAAGATCACTATTTAGGGTTATATGACTTACTGTCCACTCTACGTGAGAATAATTTGAGAGCAAAACCTTCTAAAGCTTTTGTTGGTTTTGGTGAAATCTCTTTCCTGGGTCATCGTGTTGGTCATGGTCTCTTGAAGACAGAAGACCACAATACTTCCAAAATACTGAACATCTCTGTTCCTAAAACGAAGAAACAAGTTAGGAGTCTCTTAGGTTTAATTCAATTTTATGGGAGATTTATTCCAAATTTATCTTCGATCATGGCACCTCTATCAACATTGTTGAAGAAAGGTTCGCCTAATCTGGTTCGTTGGTCTGAAGAATGCCAATCTTCACTAGACCAAATCAAGAATATATTTTCTTCTCCTCCCATCTTAAGATTACCTACTCTTGATAGGACTTTTGTTCTTCGGAGTGATGCTTCATCCACTGGGATTGGAGCAGCACTGATGCAAGAATATGCAAATACTCTGCATCCTGTTATGTACATTTCTAGAAAACTAAATGCGGCAGAGAGGAACTACTCGGTTTTAGACCGTGAGTTGTTAGCGATGGTTTGGTCAATTCTAAAACTACAAAGATTCCTCCTGGGCGCACATTTCATTCTAGAGACTGATCAGAAGCTCTTACAGCTATTCAGACTAAGAATTTGAAGAGTTCGAGATCCACTCGATATGCTATAGCTCTTCAACCTTTTCACTTCACGGTACGAGCTATCCGTGGTGCGGATAATGTGATGGCTGACATTTTGTCTAGATGCCCACATGACTCCAACTAATACTTCTGTCCTATATTTCCATATATTACAGAGTCATAACACACCTATATTTCTACAATAGATTAGCACATCTGTACTTACTCTATATGTACACACTATCGTGCTTTGTTGTCATCTTCTTCTGTTCGTTTTTTAAGATGATAGAGGAGGACTGAGTAGTTAATATAAGGGCCGTTAGTTTACTAAACGGCCACAATTATTAATAATGTATTGTACCTTATTGTCATGAAATATTCTAATCCACATATATAAATTATTAGGTAAATATGAAGCCTAACAAATAAAATTAATAAAGAGAAGAGCAATGGTAAAATGACAGTGCTGTCACAAGGAATGTACTCGAAATCCCCCTTGTTTTCTGCTTCGTCTGCAAATTGTAACGCTTTCACGTTGATAGTAAAGCTTACTGTATTATTACCCGCCTTCTTCAATGAAACGTGTGCTGTAATTCTTGGAAAAGCATTGAGACGTACTGCGTAATGACCTAAATTAACCCTAACATTAATTATACTGCGTTACCAAAACGAACGAACAGATGGACTAAAGGGATAAAAAGAGAAGGGAGAGGCAGAAAGCCGAACACTAAACCCGCTTCGCGCGATACACAATTACTACCATCACGCGTGTAAGTCTACATGCACTAATTTTTTTTCAGACGGACAGTGATAAAATACACTACCCTTTCCCAGAGTTAGGTTTATAAATCATAACAGACTCTTATTAGAAAAGACAACATTATATGGGTTTACGTTTGAACACATAACAGTACCCAGACAGCACATCTTCTAAACAGGAGATAGAAGAAATTGCATATTTTGAACGCAGCCACGTAGCTCCTTTAAATTAGTATTTTTGGGTTCCTTAGGGTTTGCTGACAAATAATATGTAAAACGTTACGCAAATAGTCCAGGAATTAATAAATTATACCCAAAATAAAATATTGGGGGTGCCCGACAGCATAAAATCATTTCTGCTCATAAAATTTTTTTTATAACGTGTTTGAAAAAACCTTACGTTACATAAATAGCCTACCATGTAAACTCCAAATTGATTGGAGCGCAACAAATGAAAGCCTAACCACGATTGGTCGGGTTATAAATACTATCTTGGTTGTTAGGGGAGACGGGAAAAGATAACATTTTTTCAAACACTTGTCGAAACGTGGCTCATTGGCCAGTCTCGCTGATATACACACTTGGGAGCGTTAGTTCGAGACCACTAATTCAAATAAGCTTGATAAAGCGACAGTACGTTGAAGCCAGCTCACATTTTTGCTAAAATAAAAGCCTGGAACATAGGCAGACGGAATTTGTGCCAGTTTGTGCCAGAATTCATTGCTAATCAACGTATCTGTGTTTATTTCCATGAAATTGTGGTAAGCTTGAACCATTCAGTATCTTTTAATGAAAAATTGAATGTGAATTGTTGATTTATGCCTGTATATATATGTGTAGTTCAGTGGCAAACGTGAGGTAAAGCCTATAATGCTCCAGCCTGAACAGAGGGTGTCGGAGAGAAGTAAAACGGCATGGAATGGCCAAATAGTACACTGACACCTGGATGATGGACTAGAAAGAAATAATGCTGGAAGTGCAGAGGCGTAGTAACCATTAAGAAGGGTAATACTGGAATAAAGTATTTCAAATGAAGCTGACTGTTGGCCTAACGCTCTGAACGCAATGTTTGTGCTGTATTGTGATCAGTGTAAAAGAGAATATAAATTAGTTATGAAGTAGAAGGTACATCCTTCTTGATTTCAGGGACAGTGGTCTTGATGGTAGTGAGCAGCACCTGGTCAGAGATTTGCTGAATCCAGAGTCGGACAGCATACTCCCTGGTCTTTTTAGCTATCAGTGAGGTGTCTCCTGAGCCCAGAGGAGAATTCGAGCAGAGGAGTCCTTTCCTGCCGCCATCACGCCAGATAAGCGAATTGGCCAGCTGAGCTCAACATTATGTCCCCTCATCTTGAAATAACTTTATAAAAATACCATTCAGAGGGGAATTTACTTGTCTTAAAATCAGGAACTGTGAACATCTCCAATAATAGTCCCTAAAGACAAACTATTGAAGTCATGATGACCAATACCAACAGAGCTTGAACAAAACAAAACCAGTATTACCTCATTTTACTACTACACAACTGACACACATAGAACATTTGTACTAATATATGTCACTACAATATTCATATTAAATACATTCTGTACATAACTTGTAATTTAAATTGATTGTGATTCCTGGTTCCCTTGTAGTTGAATCAGGACACATATTCCTTCATGCCAGTAATGAATACATATTGTTATTTGAAAGTTTATCAGTGACTCTTTTAAGATATCTGTGTAGAGTGTTATATGTATGTGAGTGTCACAGTGTTGTCAAGAGTAGTGGATTAAATTAAATTGTTTATCTGTCTGTTGTTGTGACTTACACTTCACCATACACATACCCTAGACACAAAACGTAGTCACCACACTATTCCAGAATAATTCTGACTGAGATATATAGATATGTGGCAGCAAGTAAGGTTATATATATAATATACTACTCTTATTAGATATATATATACCTTCACAGCTGATCTCAGTCAGTACACTAAGTCCCTTATAAATATCTATAACATCCCACTTCACCACATATATTGGGGTCTCGCTCTTGGGATTTTGAATCTTTAACTATTAAAAATATTGGGGGTAATTCACTTCAGGGAATATAAGAATTAAAAGGTATCCTTGGGTGGAATTAAATAAGGTTGAGCTCACGGTGCCTGTTTTGTCCATTAGAGATTGAATTGTTGGTTAGACATTGTATTAAGTTACCTGATAGACAATGGCGGACCTGGCCAAATTTCGATCTGCTGCGGTTCAGACTGCAAAAGAGTTAGGATTAGATGGGCAAGTTATGGTTGCCTATGTTACTACGGAATGTGACAAATTTATTGAACGCGAAGAAAGAAGGTTTGAAGCCGAAAGAAAGTTAGAGGCTGACAGGGAAAGTAAGAAGTTACAATTTGAAGCTGAGGCTGAGACTAAGAGGTTGCAGATTGAAGCTGAGGCTGAGACTAAGAGGTTGCAGATTGAGGCTGAGGCTAAGAAATTGGAGGCAGAAAGAGAAGACAAACGATTGGCTGCAGAAAGGGAAGAGAAGAAATTAGCTGCAGAAAGAGAAGAGAAGAGATTAGCTGCAGAGAGGGAAGCAGAAAAGGAGGAGAAGAGATTACAAAGGGAACATGAGTTACGACTAAGGGAGTTTGAGTTTCAAGGCCATGCTCCTGAAAATGGTGCCAGTCCTTTTGCCTCTGATGCTACGGTTACTCAAGGAGCCTCAATCTCAGCTATGAATTTTCATTTAGATCATTTTGTTGAGAAAGACGATGATATTGAGAGCTATATAAATAGGTACGAACTATTAGCTACCACGTATGGGTTAGAGAGAGAAAGGTGGAGCTTAAAGTTATCTCAGGGACTTCGTGGGGCAGCTTATGAAGTTTTTGCAAAAATGAGCAGAGGTGATCAGGAAAATTATGACATGCTAAAGCAGGCTCTTTTGTTAAGGTATGAAAAGAATGCAGAGTTTTACAGGAAAAAATTTAGGAATGCTAAACTACTGTCAGGTGAAACCTATCACCAGTTCTCTGCACGCATAGAGACATACTTGGAGAAATGGACTTCTCTGGGGAAAACCCAAGATCTTAAGGAAATGGTCCTTATAGAGCAACTAAGAGAGTCCATGGCTCCAGACCTGAGAAAGTTTCTCATGGAACAAGGTGCAGAGAGGCTGGGTGAGTTGCTAAATGTTGCTGGAAGGTATCAAGCAGCTCAAGCAGAGGTAACAGGTAATAAAAAGAAACAGGTGGACAACTTTAGGGCACCACAGAACTTTAATAAATTTGATCCTAGGGATCAAAATAAAGGTAAGCACCAATTTGATAGGCCACGGTATGAAAATAAAAATAAATTCCCACAATTCGATGAAAGGAAATATGATGAAAGAAAATCTTTCAACCAAGGAAAAAGGTGGTGTAAAAATTGTCAGATGGACAATCATGACACTGACCGTTGCAGAAGGAAACCTGTGTATATGGCAACCCTTCAGGTCAGGTCGACCTCAAGACAGGAGGAGGAGATTATGTTAGATACCACTCCAGAAGAGATGAGGAAGGCACAGGCTGGGGATAAAACACTCAAGCCTTGTTTCAGAAAATTGTCAACTTGTCATACAACTCCAGGCAAGGGAGATTTTTACATGAAAAACAAGTTGATGTATAGGAAGACTGGAGCTAGATCCAATGGTCACGGACAGCTGGTTCTTCCAAAAAGATACAGGACAGAATTAATAAGGAGCCTACATGTGAAACCAGATGGGGACCATGAGAAAATAGGTACCATCATTCAAAAGGTGGCTCACAATTATTATTGGCCCAAAGCAAGATGGGACATTGAGAACTTTGTAGAAAGGTGTAGCATAGCACATGAGGGAACACCCACAAGTGGGAACATGGATCAGGACCTGGACACGCCACGGGGCAAAATCAGGCCTGACAATAAAAAGAAAAATAGATTTGATAAAGTGGACCAAATGGAATGGGAAGCCCCTTTTCACGGACAAGCTTCACTTAACTGTTTTACAATGGCCACTATGCGGAGAGTGCAAAAAGATGTCTTACCCCAGGATAAGCCGACAATCCCTCAATCGGACTTAAACAAACTGGAGGAAGAATATGTAGAGAGGAAATCTCTCATCAAGAATTTTAAGAGGGGAGAAAGCCCCAAAAGAATTGGTAGCGGTCGTTTTGTGAATGATAATTCTGGAAGGAAAAATCATCACTATAAAGCTTCAAGTGGAAGAGACCATACCGGTGCATGGACAAATAGGTCCACACAATTAAAGGTCCATATGTAGCTTTGTTAAGAACGTGGACTGATGAAAAGGCAGAGGAAAACATTACATCTTCATACCAGTATGTGAATGAGCTGACCACTCGGTTGAAAACTGGCTGGAAACTTGCCAATGAAAATTTGAAACAAGCCAGGAAGAAACATGCTGCCTATTATAACAGGAAGGCGAAAGACAGAAATTTGGCTGTGGGAGAGAAGGTACTGCTTCTTTTGCCCGGGAGTCAGAATAAGTTACAAATTGGATGGCAGGGTCCATATACAGTTCTAGAGAAGGTGTCTAGAACAAATTATAAGATAGATAAGAAGGGGAAAGAAAAAATCTATCATGTGAATCTCCTGAAGAAATATTTGGAAAGAGAACATCAGGAAGAGACACACTTGTTGACCTTGTCCATCGCCATGGAGATGAAAAAGGAACCACTTTCATCATTTGAATATCCATTACACCCCTGTGAGACAGCAGCACAGGTGAAAATCAGTACACATTTAACGAAAACTCAGAAAGAGAGAGTGCAACAGGTTCTAAATAATCATGCAGAGGTGTTAACAGACCGACCAGGGCATACAAACCTATTGGAATATGATATGAAATTAATAGACTCCACACCTGTCTGTATGAAACCATATTCGATTCCGTTTGCTAAGGAAAAAGCTTTGAAGGAAGAGATAGACTATCTGTTGAAGGAAGGAATTATTTCGCACAGTGAGTCTTCGTATAGTTCCGGTGTTGTACTTTTAAGGAAGCCCTCTGGAGAACATAGACTCTGTAAAGATTACAGGAGACTGAATGCTATTACAGAAGGACAGGTGGATCCATTGCCGGATACAAATCAGCTGTTTGCCAGACTAAATAAAGCTAAATATTTCTCAAAAGTGGATCTGAGTAAAGGATACTATCAGATTCCAGTAAAGCCTGAGGTTAGACCATACCTAGCTTTCAGTACCTCAGAAGGACACTATGAGTTTAATAGATTGCCATTTGGATTGAAGAATGCGCCTAGTGTCTTCTCTAGAATTATGAGAAAATTATTGGATCCTCTGAATAATCCCTGTATAACAAATTTTATGGATGATATCCTTATAGCAACAGAAACATTTGAGGAACACATTGACTCTCTGAACATGCTGTTTGATCGACTTAGGGAGGCAAATTTAACAGCCCGTCCAACCAAATGTTGCGTTGGATGTAAAGAATTGGAATTTTTGGGACACACAGTTTATCAGGGAAACATGACCCCTGACCCAAAGAATTTAGAGAAACTACAGAAAGCCCCGAGACCACAAACCAAGAAGGACGTGAGATCCTTTGTCTCATTATGTGGTTTCTACCAGAAGTATATCAAAAACTTTAATTCCATATGTGCACCTTTAACGGAATTGACACGTAAAGGACTTCCAGATCGCATACATGGACACCACAATGTGAAATGACTTACCAAGAATTGAAGGAAAAGCTCACAAGTAAACCCATTTTGAAATTACCTGACTTAAGTCAAGAATTCATAGTAAGGACGGATGCAAGTAATATTGGGCTAGGTGCAACTTTACTACAGAAATCAGATGCATTGGATGGGGAATTAAGCCCAGTGGCATATGCTAGCAGAAAGTTGAATAAAGCTGAAATCAACTACTCAACTAGCGAAAAAGAATGTCTTGCAGTAATATGGGCAATAAAGAAATTCAATATTTATCTATATGGGAAGGCATTTAAGTTGCAAACTGACCACAAACCTTTATCGTTTTTAGCACAGGCTAAGCATGAGAACTCTAGGTTACTCCGATGGTCTTTGCTTCTGGCTCCATATAATTTTAGCATTGAATATATATCTGGAAAAACCAATCTGGGAGCGGATTTTTTTTTAAGCCGCCATCCGTGTGATGAGAATCACCGTAAACCCCAGAAATAATAATAAATTTCTCTATGTGTATATAGAATAAAGGACTGACATATAATGTCTGTTTTAAGAGGGGAGGTGTCATGAAATATTCTAATCCACATATATAAATTATTAGGTAAATATGAAGCCTAACAAATAAAATTAATAAAGAGAAGAGCAATGGTAAAATGACAGTGCTGTCACAAGGAATGTACTCGAAATCCCCCTTGTTTTCTGCTTCGTCTGCAAATTGTAACGCTTTCACGTTGATAGTAAAGCTTACTGTATTATTACCCGCCTTCTTCAATGAAACGTGTGCTGTAATTCTTGGAAAAGCATTGAGACGTACTGCGTAATGACCTAAATTAACCCTAACATTAATTATACTGCGTTACCAAAACGAACGAACAGATGGACTAAAGGGATAAAAAGAGAAGGGAGAGGCAGAAAGCCGAACACTAAACCCGCTTCGCGCGATACACAATTACTACCATCACGCGTGTAAGTCTACATGCACTAATTTTTTTTCAGACGGACAGTGATAAAATACACTACCCTTTCCCAGAGTTAGGTTTATAAATCATAACAGACTCTTATTAGAAAAGACAACATTATATGGGTTTACGTTTGAACACATAACAGTACCCAGACAGCACATCTTCTAAACAGGAGATAGAAGAAATTGCATATTTTGAACGCAGCCACGTAGCTCCTTTAAATTAGTATTTTTGGGTTCCTTAGGGTTTGCTGACAAATAATATGTAAAACGTTACGCAAATAGTCCAGGAATTAATAAATTATACCCAAAATAAAATATTGGGGGTGCCTGACAGCATAAAATCATTTCTGCTCATAAAATTTTTTTTTATAACGTGTTTGAAAAAACCTTACGTTACATAAATAGCCTACCATGTAAACTCCAAATTGATTGGAGCGCAACAAATGAAAGCCTAACCACGATTGGTCGGGTTATAAATACTATCTTGGTTGTTAGGGGAGACGGGAAAAGATAACATTTTTTCAAACACTTGTCGAAACGTGGCTCATTGGCCAGTCTCGCTGATATACACACTTGGGAGCGTTAGTTCGAGACCACTAATTCAAATAAGCTTGATAAAGCGACAGTACGTTGAAGCCAGCTCACATTTTTGCTAAAATAAAAGCCTGGAACATAGGCAGAACGGAATTTGTGCCAGTTTGTGCCAGAATTCATTGCTAATCAACGTATCTGTGTTTATTTCCATGAAATTGTGGTAAGCTTGAACCATTCAGTATCTTTTAATGAAAAATTGAATGTGAATTGTTGATTTATGCCTGTATATATATGTGTAGTTCAGTGGCAAACGTGAGGTAAAGCCTATAATGCTCCAGCCTGAACAGAGGGTGTCGGAGAGAAGTAAAACGGCATGGAATGGCCAAATAGTACACTGACACCTGGATGATGGACTAGAAAGAAATAATGCTGGAAGTGCAGAGGCGTAGTAACCATTAAGAAGGGTAATACTGGAATAAAGTATTTCAAATGAAGCTGACTGTTGGCCTAACGCTCTGAACGCAATGTTTGTGCTGTATTGTGATCAGTGTAAAAGAGAATATAAATTAGTTATGAAGTAGAAGGTACATCCTTCTTGATTTCAGGGACAGTGGTCTTGATGGTAGTGAGCAGCATCTGGTCAGAGATTTGCTGAATCCAGAGTCGGACAGCATACTCCTTGGTCTTTTTAGCTATCAGTGAGGTGTCTCCTGAGCCCAGAGGAGAATTCGAGCAGAGGAGTCCTTTCCTGCCGCCATCACGCCAGATAAGCGAATTGGCCAGCTGAGCTCAACATTATGTCCCCTCATCTTGAAATAACTTTATAAAAATACCATTCAGAGGGGAATTTACTTGTCTTAAAATCAGGAACTGTGAACATCTCCAATAATAGTCCCTAAAGACAAACTATTGAAGTCATGATGACCAATACCAACAGAGCTTGAACAAAACAAAACCATATTACCTCATTTTACTACTACACAACTGACACACATAGAACATTTGTACTAATATATGTCACTACAATATTCATATTAAATACATTCTGTACATAACTTGTAATTTAAATTGATTGTGATTCCTGGTTCCCTTGTAGTTGAATCAGGACACATATTCCTTCATGCCAGTAATGAATACATATTGTTATTTGAAAGTTTATCAGTGACTCTTTTAAGATATCTGTGTAGAGTGTTATATGTATGTGAGTGTCACAGTGTTGTCAAGAGTAGTGGATTAAATTAAATTGTTTATCTGTCTGTTGTTGTGACTTACACTTCACCATACACATACCCTAGACACAAAACGTAGTCACCACACTATTCCAGAATAATTCTGACTGAGATATATAGATATGTGGCAGCAAGTAAGGTTATATATATAATATACTACTCTTATTAGATATATATATACCTTCACAGCTGATCTCAGTCAGTACACTAAGTCCCTTATAAATATCTATAACATCCCACTTCACCACACTTATGAAGCATATTAGTTATTAATTAGCATTATATTGCTTGTACTTTCTCAGAATGTCATTGTTGAGCTGAGGACTTACCTTACTAGTATCAAGCATGACGAGTTCTAGATTGTGTACTTACCCTCGGAATACCAGAGCATATGTCCTGGATCGTCATGTAGTTTAACTTTACTATGTACTTATGTCATTACATGTCAAAGAATGTACTATTTAAATTTTCCTATCAGATTTGTACATCCATTTTTAAAGACAATATTAGAGTATGCTGTTTAATGATGATTATAGTAACTTGCATACGTATATTGTGTTTACATGCTAACGTGATGTGTGTTGGTGACACCTCCCCGATGTGAATATTTTTTGAGACATATTTATTTTTTCTGTTGAGGTATATCCTCACCAGACACTCTATAATTAGCCTATTGTTTGGCAATTTAGTTAATTATCAGCGCATAATTCGTGCGTTTTGAGCCGCTTATCGCATGCTCTTTGATATTGAAAAAAAAAATATGTTCCACATTTTTTTTTTTTTTTATCGGGAGGAGGTGGTGATATGTTGCGTGATAAATTCTCGCAACATCGTTTTATTTCAATATCTATTTTATAACGCAAGGGCAACAACTGCTTGAAATTTATAGTCACTTTTCTCGGTAAGCATTTGTCTTCTCGCGTTGGTATCGAATGCAGTTAAGTTTGAGCTGTGGTCATTTTGCGCTGGACTGCGCATGACTTGTCTTGCTTCTTGGTCGATCGGTTTCCGCCCACCACTAGTGGAGTGAGCGATTTGGAATGGCGAAAGAGATGCCTCGTTGAAGAGGGGATCTCCGCTATTTTTTTTGTTCTGTCAGGGATGTGTAGTCCTCTTATGGATATTTCGTTTATTCGAGATAATACCTCTAGTGTTTCCCACATGTCGGGAGGCGTGATATTTCTGTATTTCTTGAAAGCAAGGTAAATTGACTTTTTCATTAACTCTATCGATTTTGGGTCGTGAGCGATTTCGATTCATAGCCTGTCTCCGAAAGTCGTCGTCACGAGATGTTTTCCTAGCTCACATGTCGCTGTATTGTGCTGCATCGGTTGATGCAGGTACCAAGGACCATTACTTGCTACTTTGTTAAATGAACTAGGTTTGGAAAACCTTTATTATCTAGAGGATATTTTTGAGGACATTATTTATACTTCGGCAGACGTGCCTGTCTTGCTGAAGTCAAACTAAGGAGAGTGAACTGATCTCATACATCTGGTTATCTCCTGGCTGTTATAGAAAAGGATGGAGTTTTTCACCTGACTACATTTACAGCACTTTGAAATATAACATGCATCTGACTCATCATTGTAATGCTGTCTACCGTCTATTGCTGTATTGAATGTTGCTGTGATAATGACTGTTTGATGTGCCTACATATTCGCGTAACCATTTTGTCACTGTGGCGTCCACAATAAATAATGAAGAAAAACGTCAACGGCTGTTACAAGAATCATTGACTTTATACGTCGTGAGTTTACTGACGTCCTATGTGGATTGCCCTGTTATTTTTGTATGAACATTGTTTTGACTGAACACATCTGCACACCACACAAAACCAGACATGCGGATACCATCCATCATCATATGGCATCACGCATCAGTGATCATTTTCAGACTGAGAACCGACTACTGCAGACTCAGATACCATGTGTTCCACACATAAAAAATCTGGCAGATGGACACGTGTCCATGTGGGAAAGACAAACAAACAGTACACAATGTCCTCAAAAACAGTCGGCTTCACGGAAGTTGCAAATTACGAAGAAATCATTCAGGCAATAATTCCATGATTGCATTGAGCACTCATTCAATAATTCAGTAATTCAATCAAACAATCATTTAGTCAGTAACACAGTGCCTGCATGAACAAAAAGAGTCAATAATTTAGTTGCCCGAAGAAACAATCAGTCAGTATTACTAACTGCTACAAAAAAAAAATAAAAAAATAAACGAATAATTCAGTATTTGTCTACCACTATATTTCTTTCCCTGTGGATTATCATAGTTGCACCTGTTGGCACATATTTCCTTATTAGGCAGCTTTTTTCAGCTCTGCCCAGTTCAGTGACGGCATTACCTTCTATTTATGTTTATCACATCATCATCAGTTGCCATCGCCACAACGAAGGTTGGCTGTAATGGATCTCCAACGTCTTCTGTATCTTGTCTTGGTGGTGCACTCTGATAGACTTTCCTGTCCATCTCTTGATGTTATCTTCCCACTTATAGCGCTGTCTTCCCCTTGCACGTTTGCCTTCAACTCTCCTTTCTGTTATGGTCTTCTGCAAGGTGTTATGCCGTTTTATGTGGCCAAAGTATTTTAGCTGCCGAACTTTGACCTCCCTCATTAGTTCTCTTTTCATACCTAGATTTTCTAGGATCTCCTTATTTGTTTTCATCTCTTTCCATGAGATACGCCCCATTCTTCTATATATCCACATTTCAAGAGCCTCAATTCTTTCTTCCAAATGCTTATTCATCGTCCATGTTTCTGCACCATACAGAAATGCAGAATATATATAACACTTTATGATTCTCAGTTTTAATTTGTGAGATAACTGTTTGGATGTCAGTATATGTTTCATGTTGTTGAATGTAGCTTTGGCCATTCCTATTCTCTTCTTGATTTCTGTTTCACATCTGCCATCATCTGTTATTATATGACCAAGATATACGTAGCTCTTGACTTGTTCCAGGATTTTCCCATTTACGCTTATCTTTAATGTGGGTTTATCGTCTGTTTTGCTAATTAGCATAGTTTTTGTTTTCTCAATATTAATGTCGAGTCCATATAGTTTTTGTTTTCTCAATATTAATGTCGAGTCCATATTCATGACTTATACTGTTCACTTGCTTCACTAGTTCTTGTAACTCCTGTTCGCTTTCAGCTAACAACACGGTATCATCTGCATATCTAAGGTTGTTTATTGACTTCCACTGATGTTCAGTCCTGGTATTTCCTGTATCTGTTTGAAAATTTTTTCGGTGTTTTTTATGTTTATGGAATTGTCTAATTCTCTAATGAATTGAAAATGGATTAAAAGAACGAGCTTGCTTTTCAATCTTTTCATTGTGCATTTTTTTTCTTTTTTTGGAAATACGAAACCTGCACGTGTCACGCTTAAGAGCTACATTTTTTTTTAACGTATGCCCGCTAGTACTCGAGGCTAGAATCTCCGGTTAGTATATCTAACCTGAGACTGATATTTACGTGCGTATCCCTTTTTTCCCTGTACACTGACAGGTGTCCACTCGCCATTCAGGCAGATACTTGCCGTCTTCGGAGGTACCCATTAGAGCTGGGTCGGCTCAGGAGCCGCCAGTCCCTGGTCGACGACACTTTTCAAATGTTTTCGCCAGGGCTCGAATTAATTGAGTCCAAGTCTCAGTCGACGACACTCTCTCAAATGTCTTCGCCCGGGCTTGAACCTCGATCACCCGATCGCCAGCACAATGTAGTAACCATTACACCAGCGCGACTCCTAAGAGCTACATTGAACCCCCATTAAACGATAAATAAATAAATATTACACACATAAAGGTATGTTTCAAACACTCGTGAGGAATAAAGAAGTAGAAAACTAGACAACAGAAAAACAACAGAAGTGAGTGGCTTACCGGAGAATCGAACCCATGACCTTCCGAACGGCACCTCCGCCTAGCTACGAACACGCACACACCAGCTTTGTGGGAAATTATTTGATTTTTCCCCTACATATATTACACATATTTCCTTACCAAATCATCGCCTGTACATATGTATCTCTATCTTAGTTTTATACATAACAGTAGAGAATGAGTAGAGTTCATTAAAAATGTTTAGTCAAACGCATCTCTGTACAATACAATAAACATAGCTGTAAGTAAGACATTATCACAATTAATAGTTTTAAGAAGGTGAACGGATTTTGAAGGTAACATATGTATTATTTCGCAATAATGTTTATTGATACTGTGCCGATGTAGGCACCCAAGTCGATTCGCCCTTAAATAATGATTCGAAAAAAGGGTAATACAATTTTGAATTTTATTGTGTGTGTTTTGTATGCCAGCGTTCTTGACGTTTTGAACGCACGATGTATTTTCAGTGCGCACGGTTTTTGGACGGGGAGAACCAGGAGTGCAGTCTAGAAGAGCGGACTAGAACGACGATTGAAGAGAGACCCCGGAGATCAGATATTTTCGCATGAATCATCATTATGAAGAACTCTTGGAACATATTGAGACCCGAAAAGACGCAATTATAAACGTTCTTAGGGTAAACTACGAATGGGAGAAGATCGGCTACCACGACATGTATGGGAAACTAAGAGCTAGGGATCCAGACCTCCAGGACGACCCAGAGTCAGCTGGGAGGACAATCTCTAAAGGACCAAGGACTAGAAAGAACCAGGCTAGGAGGATGACAGCCGATATGATAGTATGGCGTCTCTCTTCCAAACCTCCCGGTAGAAGAGGAACGACTAAGTAAGTAAGGGTAAACTACTACACGGGAAATGAATCCCGATAAGGGGAAATTGAATTGAAAAGAATGAACTGACCACAACTGAAGGAGTGACGTCATCAGGACATGCAGTAGAAAGTGCACACGATAATTAATTCCCGTTATATTTAGCGAGATAGTTGCTCGATATTCAATAATTCTGTAAGTCCTTGGGGAAAAAAATCGGTCAATAATAATTATCTGACTGAAGATACAATCGGTCAGTTAATAACTCAGTAGAATCCTGAAACAGTGACCGGGCTAGATGTGACGTATAATGGAAATATAGCTTACAGTAATCTGACAGGCGTTGCTTTCCCATCTAGTGTCTACCATTTGCTAAGCCAAACCACGCAATTTTCTGTTTGTATGACTCACCTTTGAATCCACACCATTTTTTCTGGGAACATAACAACAGAGTTGTTTACCAACTTTTCGCAACCTGCCAGTCTTAACAGGGGAGCGAATCACGTTTGCTTACCTGAGTTTCTCACGCGAGCCGATCTGCCAATTATCGGCCATTAGACAGGTACACGGGGAAATAACGGACTGTGTAAAGAGATACAGGGGCGATAATATTTTCCCTACCATCTTTGGTGTTCGTACGTTTAGGGGGAGGTAAATTGTTTGATCTGCGAAAGGGGACGAAATCTAAGAGAGGCCCGTTGCACGGCCAAGTCTTCTGATGTCGGTCAGCATCGCTGAGTAGAGCGAACGATAAAACCTTTGATCCGGGAAACGCAGTTTCCTGATTTCTCTGCTATGCAGAATGTGTGAATTATAACATCCTCTAGTGATAATAACACCACGATCTGTATATATACGGCGTTCTCTCCAGGTCAGTTATCAGAGTCGCTCAGAAATTTTGGATAATCTAAACACGCCAGAATAGAACCATTCTTCGCTAAATGTGTTAAATTGTCTCGTAGGGATTTCATTTTCTGATTTGTGGTAATAGAAATTGTGCTTAAGTGTTAAAATGTGTTAAGTTTGCCATTTTAATTCACTGTGATTCCCTAGCGTTAAAACTAGAGAAATAACATAACGCGTAGATATTTTATTGCCATTCGTTCAGTTAATGTAAATTCCATTACCCCACTTTCTTACACAAGAAGATACGGTTTAGCTGACTGGGATTATTACGCGTGACGAATGAGTGACAGAATAGAATTCGCATTATATTTCATTGTGTGAAATTATATAAGTGACTAGTGTTAATATCATTTAACTAAACAACAGACGCCGGCAAATCAAATAGCTAGTAGTGACAGGCGCTTTTTGTTAAATTGCGCGTATGGATAAATTAAATAATAATTGACCTTGTGCGCTGTTCATTTTCTCGCGGGCAATAACGAGGGAGGGCGCATACCCTTTTTCCCGACATGCCATAGCGGAAAACGTACGTGTGGATAGGATAGTAGCATTTCATTTTTTTCATAAATGTTCTTTTCTTCTTAAATAGTACCTGATTAAAAAAAAAAAAAAAGCCAGCGGTCTTAATTTGGGTCTTCGACTTTTTGGGCTAGTTCGGTCCTCTTTCTTCATTCAGAGAAGGATTAATGGTGTCTTCTTCTTGGCTTACAAGTCCCAAGTTCCTTCCTGAACCGGTTGGGCCAAAGAGACAAATAAACATTAATATTAAATCTTAACTGGACTGTACCTTACCCATAATTATTTATTAAATTTTTCCATCCCACTGGGCATACGAAAGAACATATATTCCTGACGTTGACAGCCGTATCAACGGTGTCATCCAGAAAGTTACGATGTTTCAAAATCGGCATTCACCATAGAACCAGCCGATAGGATTTACCATCATCATTTTCTTTTTACATATTGTAACATTTTTTTTAAGCAACCAGATGTTTCGCAATTATGGAATTATTTTTCTCCTTTTGCAACTGTGAACATCCAGAGCACGTCTTGCTTCAGTAACTATTCGCGGTGACCGTTGTTTCTTCCAGGAAAACTTAAACCACCAAATTTGGCGTCCACCTTGTAATTATTCGATATATAGGATGGACTGGGGCTAATTTGGCAACCCACCTGACAGTATAGGTTCAGGAACTATTGTAATTTTTTCAAGGGATATCAACACAACGATTGGGTAAGCGAGATTGTTTGTGGCCACGTATGACAGAGAGAGAGAGAGAGAGAGAGAGAGAGAGAGAGAGAGAGAGAGAGTAAATATTTTCATTTGTTACAAGCATTGTACTAACTTCTTTTTTTTATTTCGCTAGACTTGTGTACTTTACTGAGTAGTAATTTAGTGGGAACTTGTTCTTCACAGTCTATTCTGTAACCTAGTGCTAATCTTTGACCTTTGGGTTATTAACTTCTTTTGGGATCCTTTCTCAACAAGGGGGAGGGCACTTATTCGGTTATTTTCATATGTCTGTAAACATGATTTCATTGATTTATCTATATGTTTGTTGTTGTAAAGTTTAATGATAATAAACAACAAAAAGAACTTAACTTTGTGTGTTGGTCAGACCCATACCCATTAACCATAGTTTTTCACGTTTGTGTGTCTTGTTGTCACATAATTGTGTGTTTGTGTTTAGTTTAACTTATAGTTCTAGATATAGGGAGGTATTAGATTGTCTTATACTAAAATTTAGTCGTATAGATAGGCTGGACTAGAGAAACTACTCATTCCAGAGACAGATCTTTTCCTTAAACTATTCACTCGTGAAATCTATTTCTTACACCTTTATTCTCACATATGTACCACTATCACCTCTGCTCAGACGGGACCATAAATATCTTCTAACCTATCTAAAATTTACGACATTAGATTAGAACTAATAATCCATGAAGCAAAGAATACGCAGTGTGAGATAGGAAGCGATTGAGCACGAGCCTAAAGCACACATTTTCCAAGCAGCATCATGTAGTGCCAGGGGGTCTCTGATGAGACAAAGAAATAACGGGACTACTCCTCCATCAGGCATGTCGTACAAGGCAACTAATATGAGATTGTGCATGAGACTGGCAACATTATCATGTCAAACAAATTGCTACATAAACCACAGCTACTAGAGCATGTAAAAGCTAGAGGCAGATTTCCTGCAAGAGGACCAGCTACAATAGGGGCTCTATGCTCCATAAGCAGTGAAAAGAAAAATGATGAAGATAATAAACCTACCAGTTAGGGGCTATCCATAAAAGACGTCCACAGGAGAGGGAGGACGGAGGGTTATGTAAAAAGTGGACAACTGTGGACATGGGGAGAGGGGTATTTAAGTTGAAAGTAGACGTCCAATTCCCAAACCACATGGCAACTCTCACTCACATACAACTCTGTCATGAGTAACAAACCCTCTTATCTTCGAAAGCCATATAAATCATTTAAGTGGCTGTATAACCAGTATTGGAAAAAAATCAGGGACCAAAAACAAAATAGTGCAGACGCTATGGAAAACGAAAAAAAAAATAGTTGAAGGACGCTTAACTGGCTTTGAGCTGCTGACAAGTAAATATATACTGGGTGTCTGGCTCCACTATTCTTGTTCCTATTGACCCAGTTCTATGTAAGTTCTATAAGATATCGGGGAAAATCTTTATCTGGGGGAACCCACAGCAGACGGGCTTTTATAGCTTTGCACCTTAACCTGAGACATTTTGGTGATAGCGGCCAAATTCTGAACCATTTCGAGAAAATATTATGCCAGGAAAGCTGATTGAACATCATTATTTTGTCAGACGAGACGGTTGTTTGCCAGGATTTTATGTAGCCGGCTATCAGGTGTGGAAAACGTTTACTCTTCTGAGGCGATTTAAGGGGCTCCTCTTGTTATGTCGGTTAGAAAAATAATTCCCCACCTTACGGCGTTGATGTCTTTACTTGTTCACCAACAAAGAAATACATGCCGGCGTGTTGCCATACGCTTATAGATAAATAAATGTAATATTTAAAGGCACGTTTCTATAATGTGAAAGAATACTCCTTGAGAATTGTTGATAAAATATTTTGGCTTTTAATGTTACTGTCCGTGGCTTCTATAAAAGATATTTCTACATTGATCAACCTATACACAAAACTTATGTCTTTCTCCCTCTTTCCATCACTGCCTGGCTTGTTCGTCCGAGTTTTCACTTGCTCGCTTCATCACGCACTCACTCACGTGCTGACTCACTTATTCATTTACTCACTCGTCCTAACCATTGCCACATCATCTTTTTTATTTAACATTTTTGAAACATGTTCATATTATTTTTTGTTCATGTTAATCAGTTTTTCCTTTCCTTTTTTTATCATTTGTAATTATTTCCTCTTCCCCCCCCCCCCCTCTTCCCCCGTATTTGACGAAGACCATGTGGTCGAAGCGTGAGCTGTGTTGTAAGGTAAAAAAAAAGGTAAAGGATCCCATTACATACCCTTTGAGGCATATTGGGAATATGGTGTTGGGACCATATTTTCTTGGCCATACGGCGCATTAGGGGTTATGTGGTCACCATCACGCCGGCCGCCTTTAACCTTCCCAGAGTTACTCGGGTACCCATTTCATGAGGCTGGGTCGACCCACATAGCCGTTTGCGGTCTAAAAAAAATCACCCTCAACTGGAGCCGACCTGGGAAGCCAGTGCACTAACCACTGAGTTACCGCGGCTCTGAGTTGTGTTGTACGTGCCTCAAAATATATATTTTCTTATTTTTTTAACCAGCGGCACTTGGGCTTTCAGCCCTTCGGCCTAATGACATGTCATTGCGAGGCTGGGAAGCCTGTGGACTTTCCTTCCAACCCGGTCAGGAGCTTCGCTCCTTCCCATCCACAGAGGGTTTATCTCAGGAGCCGTTCAGGTTATTCAGTCAAAATCCCGGTCAATGACACTCTTTCAAATGCACACGCCCGGGCTTGAACCTTGAACACATGATCGCCAGCGCAATGTGGTAACCATTACATTAATAACACATAAGGAAGGGAAACCCGAGGCCTGTAAACAGTAAATTAATATTAGACAAACATAAAGGTATGTTTTCAGGCACTCGTAAGAAATAAAGAAGTAGAACACTTGGACAACAGAAAAACAACAGAACCCCGTACCTTCCGTACGACAACTCCGCCTAGCTATACAAGCGAATCACACTGATCCCACGGCCAGCTAGGCATCCCCAAAAAAGGATGCTTTACTGACTAGTCATCAGTGTGAAACACAAGACAACACCGGAAGTATACAGTGGGCAACTCAGCCCATTAATGACGCAATCACTTCTGTTGTTCCTCTATACAGCAGTATATGTCAGTCCAAACAAGACAAAGACCTTGATACTGTGTCCAGTAAATGATAGAAGACTTAAGGACAGTAGTATAGAACAGAGGGTAGGTTTCTGGTATTGTATAAACATTAATAACACATAAGGAAGGGAAACCCGAGGCCTGTAAACCATTACACCAGCGCGGCTACCTGCCTCAAAATAAGACTATTATATTTATGTACATATTACCGTGTATACTTAGTTTTTTTTTTGTGTGATTGTATTTATTTATTTATTATTTTTTTCAGTTCTCAAATTCACATCACTCACTCACTCAACGTAACATGTACGTCCCTCTTCTTGTTCGTGCTATACACAATCATTAGTATCTTCTCTGTTTGTCACCCTCTATCTTTAATTCCTTTAATCTATTTTTCTGTCACAATATATCCCAGCGTTCCCCTTCTCATAACATGCCCAAGGAAAGGGAACTGCTTCCCCGTAACACAAGCAATACGCCTTCTGTGCGCACTGGCTTCTTACATGATATTCTCATTACTGTTTTAGCTATGCGCACTGGCTTCTTACACGATATTCTCATTACTGTTTTTAGCTGTGCGCACTGGCTTCTTACACGATATTCTCATTACTGTTTTTAGCTGTGCGCACTGGCTTCTTACACGATATTCTCATTACTGTTTTTAGCTGTGCGCACTGGCTTCTTACACGATATTCTCATTACTGTTTTTAGCTGTGCGCACTGGCTTCTTACATGATATTCTCATTACTGTTTTTAGCTGTGCGCACTGGCTTCTTACATGATATTCTCATTACTGTTTTTAGCTGTGCGCACTGGCTTCTTACATGATATTCTCATTACTGTTTTTAGCTGTGCGCACTGGCTTCTTACACGATATTATCATTACTGTTTTTAGCTGTGCACGGTATCCTTAATATTATTTTGTAATAATCATATCCTTGTGGCCTCCATGGCGAACTATTGACGGCCAAGGAGAACTAAGATGGACGGTGTTGACAGGATTCTAAAAATGAATGACATAATGCTCCCATTTGCGATACACTACTCCAATGAAGAAAAATAATTGCTTCTTCCAAAAATTTCTCGATATATTTGAAAAAAAAAAGTATGAAACAGTACAGTATGCTGCAAAATATCATTTAGTGTGAAGTTTCCCATTCCATAGTGGTAGCCGATCTTCTCCCATTATATGATGGGTTAGCCATGTCTGCAGAATGGGAGAAGATCGACTACCACGACAAGTATGGAAAACTAAAAGCCTGGGGTACAAACCTCCAGGACGACCTAGAGCCCGCTGGAAGGACAACATTAGACAATCTCTGAAGGACCGAGGACTAGATTGGAACCAGGCCAGGAGGAAGACAACCGATAGGATAGTATGGCGCTCTCTCTGGCAAACCTCTACACCCCAGGGTAGAAAAGGAACGACTAAGTCAGTGAGATTTCCACTGCTCTGTCGAATGGACGGTAGCAGATCATCTGGCAGAGATACAATCGCGAATACTGTTAAACCTGAAAACAAACATGCTTTTGTCAGGGTGTGACGGTATTGCCTTCTCTGCTTTGCAGTAGTGGTCCAACAGTGGCCAAAACTCAAGAGTATCTAATATGGGCTTCAAAGGTTTCTACCTTCGCACAAGATTACTCTTGGCAGATATGTAGATAGAAGGTTAATGACGCTTCTACCACAAAGGAGTTTTCACGAGATATTCAGATAAGCGAAAACAATGCTGCATTTGAATGAGCTCGTTAATTTTAGAATCTGCCGACAACTTTTGTAAAGGATTAAGCAATGGTTTATGTTAGCTCGTTTAAGCCCCCACCTCTGATTTACTCACTGGAATTCTTATTATTCTGGTATAGCTCTGTTTAGAGTGTGTGTAGTAAATTGACTGAGACAAACGTGCAGTAACTTTAAAATGATTAAATCGGAGTTAAATCTGATTTGAACATTTTGCATGACTCATTTAGTGCAAAATTTCAAACATTACTTTTCTGAAAATGGGATGTAAAACATCCGATTGCCCTGTGTACCGACTCACGAACTCGTCGTTAACCTCATACGACAACGTGTATAAGATGTAACAAATTATTACTTTCGCTAAAGTAATGTCTTATCTGTTACTTGAGCACATACAAAGTCCGTCTTTTTACAACCTTGGCGGAGACGCACCCGTGCCTTATCAGTGATTAAGCAGATTGCGCTGGGGGATGTACGTGTTACTCTGTGTACTGATATCGGCCGCGCCTGGGTTTATCCAACTTGGTTGTCAATAATGTTCTCTCAGCCGCTCCTGCAAATGTTTAGTATTATCATCCATAAGGAGTGTCAGATAAACAGACAATACACTGAAAGTAGCGAAAGAATGTAGATACAAAATATCTGCTCTAGTGGACAGAGAAAGAAAAAGGATGCGACTCGGAAAAATCGCAATAAAATCAATGCAAAATGTACCGATTACTGCCGTAGTGAAACAGAGATTAGGAAGAAGAAGGGGTCGCCCCAGTCCATTCCGTGATACAGGACAGCTCTTAATAAGTTCAGTGATTCAAAGTAGATTCCCTAAAGCGCCTGGGTTTGCGTGCCCCTTCAACATACAGTAGTAGTACTCTCTCCAGTTGTTGCGTCCGCGTTCTACAGCAGTTATCTGGTGTCTACAGATTTTAACGCTGCTGTTTCTTTTGGTATGCAATATATGCTGCATTTAGTGTGTGTATATTCTTTTTCTATTCATCTCTATCTTTCTCTCTCTTTATCTTTTTCTCTCTCTCTCTTTCTCTGTCTGTCTCTCCCTTGTGTCCTCCATATCTTACATCCTTATGCCTGTTGTAGAAATTCTTCTGCATAATCAGATTATATGATTATTTTCACTTGCTATTTATTCTAGCCCCATATATTACCAGCGACACACTTTGGTATATCTCCCTTCTTACCATGTTTGTTATTGTTATTGTTATTGTTGATCAGACTCGACATCATTGTACTCCCGGCAAACCCAAAGGTGCTCAGTCTCCCTCAGCAAATGTCGTGGGTTTTGATTGCTAATTAGGGACGTAAGACGCAGCAAAAGTGGTGAGTGCAGTCACCGACCCATAGCTTGACTATGGTCATCCTAATCAAACTGTAATTTCTGTGACACCACATTGGACGCCCAGATTGGCCAGGGGAAAACGTGGCCGCGGTTCAGACAAGCGTGGGTTGACCACATTGGACGCCCAGCTTGGGCAGGGTGACTTCCAGAAATATATAATACCGCATAATCTACTAGAGTGAGGCAGTCCAGGTTTTTACCTTGTGAGGAAGAGATCAAACCCAAAAACGCATAGCCTAATACACGTGTTTATTCAGAGTGGATGATAATTCAGTTCCGTGATTAATTGTGTTCTTAAAGGATTTTGCGAAGGGAAAAGAAGGTTAGTAGATCTTATACTTATTAATACATTTTCTTAATTTTGTTTATTTTAACCTCACAGCTAAAATGTGCGGAAGATAAAGTTTCAAATAATTCTTGGCATAACTGATTAATAAAATCAGAAGATTTTCATAGAAGATGATAGGATGATAGAAGGTAATTAATAGTTCATATTTCACCTTTATCATCATCACAGTCTCCCATATGCACACACTCTCATGCACAAGATATTTAACATCATTAGAATTGAACTCAGAGAGAGGGAGATGAATAATGAGCAGTAGTTTAAATGAAAGTCAACCAGTGATGTTAAATGTGAAAAACTTACGAAGACTTTTGTGTGTCTTCAGTTCATCAGAAGTCTGAGTCTACACGCAACGTGTCTGACGTCTAACCAGAAATAAGTTATCAAAAACGGACATTTGGCTAGCAGAATTCGCCACAGGACATCTTTCATTCCTCAATTTAAAAGGAATATTGTCTCACCCACAAGTCATAAGGTGGACGCAGCATTTTTCGTCACCATATACTGCTTGCTCACAAGTTCAATACAGAGTTATCACAAGTTCAATACATCGTTATCACAAGTTCAATACAGAGTTATCACAAGTTCAATACATCGTTATCACAAGTTCAATACAGAGTCATCATAAACTCTAATCACTCGAAAGATCATTATTATCTGAAGTCAAGCAAAAGAGCTCAAAAGAGGAATCGCATATTTATACCACGTGCAACACACTCTTAAGCGCATTTTATGAAGCAGACTCGAAAGTATATGAATCACGACTACATATGCAAGATTATGAGTCTACATATCACTAACATTTCGTGAAGATATCCAGTCTGACCAGTACCGTCGGGAGATTAGACCACAGACCTTTTGTTCATATGACAACTATTAACTGTTGATCCACACTACAGAGATATACTCAAACAGTGAAGGAATATACATAAATATCTCGTCAGCGTTCTCCGTACGACAACAGTATTCATCAGAACGTCCTCGACTTAGAGATACCCCATTCGACATAACGTATAACAACTTGGGACATTTTATGCATACATGTGAATCCTCATATCTAGGAGAAGCATTTAGAGACACATGGACTGTGTAGAGTACTCACCATTTTGGTAACACGTATCATATCACATCATCATTTCACTCTACACCAGTTCATCCTTAATTAACTATTACTTAATTAACTGTAATTTTATTATCTCATCTGTGTGTTTTGTGTGAATCGTCTTTCACCATCATCACGTTCTAACCATTACTAACCCTATATGTGTGGATATTTCATTAATAAACCCAACGATCAGTTGATCATTATCAAGAGTTTGTTAATGTATCACTCGTGCTGTCGGTGTTACATATTCACCTATAGGAACCTTTCTCTACTCAGATGAGGTTGGGGGCTTTTTCTTTACGGGATCTAAGGGCAGAAGCTAAGGTCGTGGGGAAACAGAACTCTTTCCATAATTTATTAGAAAACACTGTCTAGTGGAAAGCATTCGCATTCCTGTCTTCTTGTCCCTATCTCGAATAGGTCTTTTTTTTTCTTTCTTAACGAGCCAATTTCTAGAGACCTTATATCTAATATCTCATAGACTATTCCTGGCAAAAACTACTGTCGTAGTTGCCCCAGTGACTCACCACACGACAATTGGGGGCTCGTCTTGGGATTAGTGAACCCGGACTTAGAAGTGTGATAAATCACATTTTCATCCCTGCTTTACAATTGCGATAATTGCAAAATTTGTTGGCATTTCGAGGGATTATCTCCTAGACTGACACTTACTATAATTTGTCTATTTCATAGGGGGGATAATTTATATTTCTAAAGCACGAGTGATACTTTTTAAATTGAGTATCAAACGGACAGAGTAAACACTTTTTGAGAACAGAGGATACTGTAGGGAACTGAAAAATTTTTTTTTTTTCAGTAACTGCTGGAGAAACTGTTATCATAAATATTTAGTAAATTTTTCATAGAAACTTCGAGATAATCTGTTAATTAATTTTTCAGAATACGCTGAGTGAGTGATTTTTAAGAACTATTTGAACTTGATTACTAATTTAAACCTAGCTGGTTTTAAAGAGATAATTACTTGTGCGAGTCTATTAAATTTGTTTGGAGGTCACTGCCAATTTTTCCCTTCGCAAACCCGTACTGCATATCATGGCAGATGCTGCGAAAATTAGAAATAGTTTGATGGAGGCAGGCCGTGAATTCGGGTTAAGTGGAAAAGACCTGATGAAATATGTAAGCGAGGAAACTGATAAACTCCATGAAAGAGAGATGGAAATGCAGAAACTTACAATGGAGAAGGCCGCAGCAGAAGCAGCGGAGCGGAAAGAGAAAGCCGCAGCAGAAGCGGCGGAGCGGAAAGAAGCAGCAGAAGCAGCGGAGCGAAAAGAGAAAGCCGCAGCAGAGCATGCTCTTATGATGAAGCAACCGGAAATCCAGGGACAGACCAATCAAATAGAGCTGGCAAAAAGTGCAGCGGCTTCCAACTGTGATGGAGGGTACTCACCCCGCTCAGATGGTGTGCCTACTTCGCAACCTGCGCCACCCAATGCCATGAACTTTCCGCTGGAACCTTTTTCAGAAAGGAATGATACCATGGACGCCTTTTTAGACCGCTTTGAACGCTTTGCAACAGGGTTTGGACTTGAAGAACGGAAGTGGAACTTGAAACTTTCCCAGGGCCTAAGAGGAGCCGCCTACGAAGTTTTTAATAAACTTCCGGCCGGAGAGCAAGATGACTACCAGGCATTGAAAAAAGCTCTCTTGGTGAGGTACGAGCTTCATTCAGAGGCTTACCGGAAAAAATTTCGAGGTTCTAGGAAGGATGCAGGAGAGACTTTCTCACAGTTCGCAGCCCGTATTGAAGACTACCTAGTGAAGTGGTGTACACTGGGAAACTTTGCCGAGAACTATGACGGGTTGAAAGAGCTGATTGTGATAGAGCAACTGAAAGAATCTATGTCGGTGGAAATGCGTAGATTTCTCACTGAAAACGGCGCTGACCGGTTAGAAAATATTCTTACACTGGCAGAGCGATTCCAAAATGCTCTCATGGAGTCTCAAGGAGCCAGAAAGAAGTTTTCGGATCAGGCGCCAAAGCAACCTGCTCGCTCCCAACCAGACCAACAAAGCAAAGGACCACACATCTCGCATAAACAGCACGCCAAAACAAGATAACTACAAAGAGCAAAACAAGAAAAATGCTGCGCCACACCAGAGACAGGGAGATAAATGGTGCAAGTACTGTCGCTTGAACAATCACAACACTAATGAGTGCAAGCGCAGACCTCCTCCCCAACATGCTGCCTGTCTGCAGACAAAATCGTCACCCCGGAAGGAGCAGAGAACCGGAAACGTTTCTCATCCTCCTGTCATCGAATCAGTCCTCGTAAACGGACAATCTGTGGAGTGCCTTTATGACACAGGACTTGCTTTTGATGCGGTGGTCAGGGCATCTCTTGTCACCCCTGACCAGATAACAGAAGAGAGTGTCGACATCCAAGGTCCGACGAAGGATGTTGCACCCATGACACTGCCAATTGCACTTATCAGAGTGGAATCTCGTTATGTGACAGGAGAGATTCGTGCAGCTATCATGGAAGAACCAATCTACTCTTTAATCTTGGGATGTAGATATGTGTTCCTTGGAGAACCTACTCAACCACTAGTCATGGCGGCCGTACAGACTAGAGGACAGTCAAGAAAAGACGCAGAGCAGGAACCTCCTACCAATATCCTCCCCGAGGAATTGAAGAGGGCCCAAATGGAAGATTCCACACTGGCGCCCTGTTTTAAAAAATTACCTAGAACACACAACCCACCTACCAAGGGAGACTTCTTTATGAAAAATGGATTGATGTATCGCCGAGCTGGAAATGAAGGACAGGAACACAACCAATTAGTAGTTCCTGCAACCTATAGGAACCAGGTGCTTGAGATGGGCCACTCTATCCCATTTAGTGGACACATGGGAATGAGCGCCACGACTCAAAGGATTGCCTGCCACTATTATTGGCCAGGGATCACCGGCGACATTGAACGTTTCGTCAAGTCTTGTCCTCAGTGCCAGAAAGTTGCACCAAAACACTGGACGGCACCCGCGACCCTTGGGGAGATGCCAATCTTGGGCACCCCATTTGAAAGAGTGGCCGTGGATATAATTGGACCTCTGCTGAGAACTAAGAAGAGGAACTCCCATATCCTTACCTTAGTGGACACCTGTTCCATGTGGGGCGAAGCCATAGCCATGCCAGCATGCGACTCAGTGCATGTAGCTGACGCTTTACTGAATATCTTTACTAGATTGGGCTTCCCGCATGAAATTCTCACAGACAACGGGTCACAATTTAGAGGCAAGTTGACAGAGGAGGTGCTTAGAATATTCAAGACTAGGCATATCCATACTTCGCCCTATCACCCCCAAAGTAACGGGCAAGTAGAGCGGTTTAACGGGACGCTCACCTCTATTCTTCGGAAGTTGGCACAGGAGAAGCCAGAAACTTGGGATCAGTATCTTCCTGCCGCATTATTTGCTTATAGGGAAGTACCGCATGCGTCAACTGGAGTTCCTCCGGCCACATTACTCTTCGGAAGACCTATTAAAGGTCCATTAGAAGCATTACTAAGAACATGGACAGATGCCAAGGCAGACGACACTGTCACATCAGCCTTCCAGTACGTCACAGACTTGAAACAACGCCTGAAGACTGGCTGGGAATTAGCCACAGCGAAAGTACGGGAGGCTAGGCGGAAACATGCCAAATATTACAATCGCAATGCGAAGGACCGAGAACTAGCAGTAGGAGAGAAGGTGCTACTTCTTCTGCCAAGTAGCAGTAATAAATTGCAGATTTGCTGGAGGGGACCCTACAAAGTGGCGGAAAAGATTTCTCGCACCAACTATAAAATCGCCGTGAACGGAAAGCAGAAAATTTATCACTTAAATCTGCTTAAGAAGTTTTACGAGCGAGCCCCTGCCGAACCAGCGCACCTCATGACTATGGCCATTGCTATGCAAATGGAAGAAGAGCCATTATCATCCGTAGAGTACCCGGTGAAACAGGAGGAATCACATTTAGATGTGAAAATAAGCTCCACCCTAACGGAAGCCCAGCAAGAAAGTGTGAGGAGATTGATGGAAAACCACGCCGACTCTCTGACAGACAAACCGGGCCGGACAAACCTGATGGAGTTTGACATGGAAGTCACGGATCCTACGCCCGTCCGAATGAGAACCTATCCGATTCCGTATGCCAAGGCGACGGCATTAAAGCAAGAAATTGATTACTTACTTAAGGAAGGCATAATTTCGAAGTCGGAGTCCCCTTACAGTGCGGGAGTGGTGCTGTTACGCAAACCCAGTGGAGAACACCGCCTGTGCATCGACTACCGACAGCTGAATGCGTTAACACAGTTCCAGCCAGAACCGTTACCGGACCAGAACCAGCTATTTACTAAGCTGAGCAGGGCTCGCTATTTTTCAAAGATCGACCTCAGTAAAGGGTACTATCAAATACCGGTAAAAGCTGAGGTGAGGAATCTGTTAGCCTTCAGTACTCCAGATGGACACTTCGAATTTAATGTGATGCCATTTGGACTGAACAATGCTCCTAGTGTCTTCACAAGGATGATGCGAAAGTTATTGGATCCTTTGAATCATCCCGCCATCAGCAATTTTATGGATGATATCCTAGTAGCTACTGAATCGTTTGAAGAACATATATCAGCGCTATCCTTGCTGTTTAACAGACTCAGAGAAGCGGGACTAACCGCCCGCCCAACCAAATGTCAAATTGGGTGTGAACAGCTAGAATTCCTAGGACATACTATATCCCATGGGACCATGTTTCCCGAGACTCGAAACGTTGAGAAGCTGAGAAATGCACCGAGACCGTCCACTAAAAGGGATGTCCGGTCATTTGTATCTCTCTGTGGATTCTACCAGAGATATATAAAGGATTTTAATAGCCTCTGTGCGCCGCTTACGTCGCTAACCAAGAAAGGAAACCCAGATAAAGTGACATGGTCAGCAGAATGTGAACATGCATATGCACTCTTAAAAGAGAAACTCACCACAAAACCTATTTTACGGCTTCCGGATTTAACTAGAAAATTCATCTTGCGCACAGATGCCAGTAACATTGGAATCGGGGCTACATTACTACAGCCAGATGACAGAAGCCCCCCAAATCTATTTCCGGTCGCATATGCGAGTCGGAAGTTAAACCGAGCAGAACAAAACTATTCCACAATCGAAAAGGAATGTTTGTCCCTCGTCTGGGGAATACAAAAATTTCAAGCATACCTGTACGGAAGGAAATTTACAATCCAGAGTGATCACCAACCTCTGACCTTCCTCGCCAATTCAAAGAATTTGAATGCTAGACTGATGAGGTGGTCGCTTGTTCTACAACCTTACACGTTCCAAGTGGACTATATCCAAGGAAAACATAACGTAGGAGCGGATTTTTTAAGCCGTCATCCTATGAGGCAGGACGAAGAGCACGGACAAGTAGAGGAAAGGGTGGAAACCGGAGAGAAAAAACGAAGATGAGGAAAAGGATTAAAGAATCCCGAGCAAGAAGTCTAAGCTCTCCTGAGTACGATTGACATCACACTTGAGGAGGGGCTATTGTGATAAACGAGCGCAAAGGCCTTATTGCTCCATCTTTTCCTACATTCTTCATACTGTATTTTCTCCGACATTTGCTCTCTCATCTCATATTTGCGATCCACATTTGCTATTTCATTGTTGTGATTACTCGCGACCGGTATCTAGAGAACCACATTTGTTCTTTCATCGGGGGAAATAAAGTCCTTTGATTGAGTCCACATGCCTGACATTATCATTTGAAGCCCACATTGTATCGTGATAAATCTGGTAAAAACACATATGGTCATCCTAATCAAACTGTAATTTCTGTGACACCACATTGGACGCCCAGATTGGCCAGGGGAAAACGTGGCCGCGGTTCAGACAAGCGTGGGTTGACCACATTGGACGCCCAGCTTGGGCAGGGTGACTTCCAGAAATATATAATACCGCATAATCTACTAGAGTGAGGCAGTCCAGGTTTTTACCTTGTGAGGAAGAGATCAAACCCAAAAACGCATAGCCTAATACACGTGTTTATTCAGAGTGGATGATAATTCAGTTCCGTGATTAATTGTGTTCTTAAAGGATTTTGCGAAGGGAAAAGAAGGTTAGTAGATCTTATACTTATTAATACATTTTCTTAATTTTGTTTATTTTAACCTCACAGCTAAAATGTGCGGAAGATAAAGTTTCAAATAATTCTTGGCATAACTGATTAATAAAATCAGAAGATTTTCATAGAAGATGATAGGATGATAGAAGGTAATTAATAGTTCATATTTCACCTTTATCATCATCACAGTCTCCCATATGCACACACTCTCATGCACAAGATATTTAACATCATTAGAATTGAACTCAGAGAGAGGGAGATGAATAATGAGCAGTAGTTTAAATGAAAGTCAACCAGTGATGTTAAATGTGAAAAACTTACGAAGACTTTTGTGTGTCTTCAGTTCATCAGAAGTCTGAGTCTACACGCAACGTGTCTGACGTCTAACCAGAAATAAGTTATCAAAAACGGACATTTGGCTAGCAGAATTCGCCATAGGACATCTTTCATTCCTCAATTTAAAAGGAATATTGTCTCACCCACAAGTCATAAGGTGGACGCAGCATTTTTCGTCACCATATACTGCTTGCTCACAAGTTCAATACAGAGTTATCACCTAATCACTCGAAAGATCATTATTATCTGAAGTCAAGCAAAAGAGCTCAAAAGAGGAATCGCATATTTATACCACGTGCAACACACTCTTAAGCGCATTTTATGAAGCAGACTCGAAAGTATATGAATCACGACTACATACGCAAGATTATGAGTCTACATATCACTAACATTTCGTGAAGATATCCAGTCTGACCAGTACCGTCGGGAGATTAGACCACAGACCTTTTGTTCATATGACAACTATTAACTGTTGATCCACACTACAGAGATATACTCAAACAGTGAAGGAATATACATAAATATCTCGTCAGCGTTCTCCGTACGACAACAGTATTCATCAGAACGTCCTCGACTTAGAGATACCCATTCGACATAACGTATAACAACTTGGGACATTTTATGCATACATGTGAATCCTCATATCTAGGAGAAGCATTTAGAGACACATGGACTGTGTAGAGTACTCACCATTTTGGTAACACGTATCATATCACATCATCATTTCACTCTACACCAGTTCATCCTTAATTAACTATTACTTAATTAACTGTAATTTTATTATCTCATCTGTGTGTTTTGTGTGAATCGTCTTTCACCATCATCACGTTCTAACCATTACTAACCCTATATGTGTGGATATTTCATTAATAAACCCAACGATCAGTTGATCATTATCAAGAGTTTGTTAATGTATCACTCGTGCTGTCGGTGTTACATATTCACCTATAGGAACCTTTCTCTACTCAGATGAGGTTGGGGGCTTTTTCTTTACGGGATCTAAGGGCAGAAGCTAAGGTCGTGGGGAAACAGAACTCTTTCCATAATTTATTAGAAAACACTGTCTAGTGGAAAGCATTCGCATTCCTGTCTTCTTGTCCCTATCTCGAATAGGTCTTTTTTTCTTTCTTAACGAGCCAATTTCTAGAGACCTTATATCTAATATCTCATAGACTATTCCTGGCAAAAACTACTGTCGTAGTTGCCCCAGTGACTCACCACACGACAGTTGTATACACGCTGGATGCATCCTCTCATACTTCCATCACTGCTAGTCATGTTTGATGCCAACTTTCAGCAATCTTAGCCTTGTTGATTCATCGATTACGGTGTCATTCTCTATTAAGTAATCATTAAATATTCTCAGTATCTCTCCTTTATCCATATCCACTGCGCCTACTATGCGTGTTATTTTAACTAGTCTGTCGGTACATTGCCGCGTACCTCTCTCTGCATGACCAGAACAGTAGATCCACACCAGTTCCTGAAGATTATTACCATTTTTATATCAGTTTAGTGGTTGTTGTTGTTTTGGTCTTAATTTACCGAATGTTTCTAATTATCTCTGTCTGTCTTCTCGCGTGTCTTTGTATGTGCGTGCGCGCGCGCGCGCGCGTGTGTGTGTATGTGTTTGACTTTTATATTTATGTCTCTTTTATTTCCTGTTATCCTAAGACTTTCTATCAATCCTCAATTACCCTATTAATTCATTCCCCTGTCTTCTTACTATAAGTTTTTCATATACAGTATTCTCAGTCAACACATTCCTGATCTCTCTCTCTCCTCTCTCTCTTCCCCCCCCCCCCCTTCTACAGGCAACGTGGATGTGTCAGTAATTGACTTCCCCTTAATGTCTGTTTTTTTCTATCTATCTATCTATCTATCTATCTATCTATCTATCTATCTATCTATCTATCTATCTATCTATCTATCTATCTATCTATCTATCTATCTATCTATCTATCTGTCTGTCTGTCTGTCTGTCTGTCTGTCTGTCTGTCTGTCTGTCTGTCTGTCTGTCTGTCTGTCTGTCTGTCTGTCTGTCTGTCTGTCTGTCTATGTATCTATCATCATCATATTCGCTCCCTGTGAAGTATAGATCCACCACTACACCGTAGCAATTTGTTTTACATGATGAGGTAGCTACTCCCATGTCCAACCTCATATTAGTTTACTTGTACGACATGCATGAGAGAGAAGTAGTCCTATTATTTCTGTGTCTTAAGAGAGACCCCTGGGAACTACACGTGGTTTTGTTTTGTTTTGTTTTGTTTTGTTTTGAAGGACTATCTTCATTGCACACGGACAACTCCATCAGTGCTCCGATCTCCTCCCTTAGATCACACAAGAAAGATCTCAGCACAGTGCACGAACTCCGTTGCACCGGCGAGAATCCCAATGTGTGTATATAGGAATCACGTATTCTATAAGTATTTTTGTGGTGGGTAGGTTTCTAATTTTTAAATTTTGCCAGGGCAGCGGGCCGTATGACTTACTCTTTATGATTCCAAACTGCCATGGGGTTTTTAACGTGCGCAACGTGCACACTGAATCTTCTATTTTTACACCCTTATCTGAGAAAGATAAGCATCCGATCTCACTACCCAGGAGACCAAGGGGAGTATGATATCAATAAGACCACTGGTTCTGAAAAAAATTTCCATAAATTATATTCCCTCGACTGGAACGTGAACCTGGTACCTTCAGAATTCGAGTCACTACACGTGACTTTCTATCTATCCCGATTATCTAAGTTCTCATACCCTCATTTTTTCGATCACTCTTCAGGTTTTTAACTTCTGTATATTATCTTATTTCAGCTTGTATCTCCTTCTCCTCAAATGTACCTCACGTTTCTCACACAAACACACTCTCAATTTCACATTGAAAACATATTTCTCTTCTCCTCACATTATTACTGTTACCACAGTTCTCCTTTCTCCCGCGCTCACGCTCTTTTTCAAATTTTCTTCCATGAAAGTATCATTGTCTCCGACTTTTCACTCACGTTTGCTAAAGCCCAGACAGATTCACGTGTTAGCTCACCTTTCAGCGAACAATTTTCGGACCAAATAAATCCAGAAGTAAGTAAAGACCACAGGCATCAAAAGCAAACGGTCCACGCACGTGAGGTAGACACTAGTTTCCCCTGCTACGGTGGCGCTCACTCGACCTGGCGGTTAAACCGTCTGCGACGTTTGGCAGAATTAGATCATTAATGTGGCTTATACCTGGACGCTCCACTCACGTCTGAAGCCTCACTTCTGGCAGGCTGTCCTTAGCAGAACAGTTCATAATGGATTACAAGGCTGAAAGCGTTGGAGACTTTATCAAAACTTTTTAAGATATATTTAATTAATTTTTAAGTCATTATGGTATGTTTTAACTTTATCCAAACTTATGTGTGATTAAGACAATGTCTTATAAATATTTAAGGATTATTAGCAATGTAAAGTATCGCGAAACATGAAGCTTTATATTTCGTGGTTTAGTTTGCAAAAGTTTAACTTTAATTGTGCGCAGTCTAGATTTTTCGTGATTGACTCTCTCTTTCTGTGCCGCGATCGTCGCGGAGCAGTCACTTAGGGACCTTTATCTAAGCAGAGGTTTTCAAACTGTGCGTTGCGGCTCCCAGGGGCGTCGCCACCCTTGGCTAAGGCGTCGCAGTGGCGACCACAATTGGTATCAGTTGTAAAATATGCACATTCAGAAGTCATTTATATCTTTTTGTGTACAATTGCTTATATATAATATATAGTATAGACAGGAGCCGCGGTGATTTTTGCACAGGTCAAGGGAGCCACGGACCAAAAAAGTTTGAAAACCTCTGATTCTAGGGGCTATAAGTGTTAATGAAATGCGAGCAAGACACACTCGCCCACTTTGAGCTTTGAATGTAAGGGAAACACTAGAACATGTTAAATGCTGAATATATTTACAATAGCTGTATCATTTTCGGCTCATTTGATTTCGTAATTATGTAGCTACGACTTCTGTATTTCTTGTTTTTTTTTTTTGTCTGTCTATCATCATCATCTCAACCCATAACCCGTCATGGGTCGTAGGGGTGCCATGGTGGAAGCATCAGCAGACAGGGTCCTCCACTGCTCTCTATTCTCAGCAATGCGTACAAGTGTGGAGAAACCGTGTCCTGCCCATTCTTTGATGTTATCAGCCCAGGATTTTCTTTGCCTTCCTCTTCTCCGTTTACCTTCGACTGTTCCCTGGAGGATCGTTTTCGAAAGGGAGTCATGACGAGTTACATGCCCAAACCAGGCAAGCTTTCGACGTTTCACTATTGACAAAAGTGGTTCTTGATGCCTGCATAGGTGTTTATCTTCTCTCTAACATAGACATTTGTTTTGTGCTCTTTATAGCAAATGCGCAAAATTCTTCTGTAACATTTATGCTCGAAAGCCTGAATCCTTCGCTCCGTATCTGCAGTGAGTGTCCAGCCCTCACACCCATACAAGAGAATAGATAATACAAGTGATTTGTATAATTTGATCTTCACAGGAAAACTGATGTTACTTTTCCAGATCACATTCAACCTTGTCATGGCAGCTGAGGCCATCTCAAGTCTTGTCTTGATTTCTTTATTTGATCTTCCATCACTACATATAGTGGACCCGAGATATTTAAAGGTGTTAACTTCTTCTAACGTTTGCCCATTTAACGTAATGTTGGTCGGAACATGTTTCTTATGGCTATTCACCAATATCTTGCTTTTTTTCTATATTAATTTCCATCCCATATGTTCTTGTTACTTTCTCCAGTCTAGAGGTAAGGTCTTGAAGTTCTGATTCTGTTCCAGCTATCAGATCAATATCATCAGCAAAACGTAGATTACACAAAGGTCGGCCTCCAATCGATATGGTTGATTTATAATCGTCTGTCTATAGATCTGTAAAATACGTGAATGTCCATCTAATATCCATCCATCCATCCATCCATCCATCCATCCATCCATCCATCCATCCATCCATCTATCCGTCTATCTATCTATCTATCTATCTATCTATCTATCTATCTATCTATCTATCTATCTATCTATCTATCTATCTATCTATCTATCTATCTATCTATCTATCTATCTATCTATCTATCTATCTATCTATCTATCTATCTATCTATCTATCTATCTGCGCATCTTCCTGTCTGTCTACTTATCCTTCTGTCCGTATGTCGATTTCTCTATTTATGTTTCTCACGTATCGACTTGCCTACCTCTTTATGTTCTCTCCGATTGTCCCATTGTTTAATGCGCTTAATTATTCTCATCCAATAAAATTCACCTTCTCCCTCCCTCTCTCTCTCTTTATTAATCAAATACATACTTACATACACATATAGTAAGTATACTCCATAGATCCGCATCCTAAAATAATAAACCTTTTTTCTTTCTTTAACGCTGCTTGTTTTCTTTAACGCTTTGCTTGGTTAAAAAAAAAAGTGGAATTTTTTGCAAAAAATAACGTTGAAACAAGATTAAATTTAAGACAAAATGGAACTAATGTTTAAAAAATACATTAACATTCCTTTAATCTTCAAGTCAGATATAGATTATCCACGTGTCTAGTTTTTCCACGTTTTAGCTTCCAGTATTAAATGGTCATCACTCATTATTTGTAGATCTGTTTATTTCACTGTTAAACCGAGCAAAACCCGGGAAGCATTTCTGTTTTCAGTTTATCAAAAATGCTTCTAATTAAATAATATTTGATATTTTTGAAGATGATGCACTGATGTAATTTTGAGTGAAATTTACTGTCTGCTTCTTACACTCTCAGACGTCTACTTTTGTAAAGCAAGCAGTAGTCAGCTTAAAGCTATTTGCGTCTCTGTAGAGTTTTTCCACGAGTGGTACTGGTGTCGGCCACATGCGCTTGCTCTGTTCCACATTATGTTGAGCATCTTTAAAGCAGATGTTCAGCAGTCATTTTATCAGTGCAACATTCACATTTATCGGTAGTTCCTATCAGTAGCTTGTTGAATAGATGGTATCAAAGTCTGTTGTGGCCCGTGAGGAGTCTGAAGATTACCACTTGTTCTTTTCTGTTGAGATGGTAATATGCATCATTTTGTGTGTGTCCTGGATGCTCTGCATCCCATTTCTTTCTGTATCTGATTCTGATAAAACTCTTTGCCTCCTCTAAAGTTATGCTTGCATCAGGCTAAAGTAGCTTTCCACATTCCTTTACCAATCTGTTAGCCTCTTCATTGCCGGTGTAGAAGGCACCAAGGACTTAACGAAAAGAAGCACTGTACAGTGCCTCCTACCTGACGGTAGCAGACACTGTACAGTGAGCGGTACCTAGGTACCGCCCATTTTCAAGTGAACCTTACCTGCTAGGTAGGAAGCACTGTACTTGGGTAGGAAGGACTTACCATTTTAAAGGTAAAAAAAAAAACGGAAACCCGTACATAAATATAATTAATGCTGTATTGTATGTATTGAGAAATGGATGTGCCAGTAAAACCAAGGCCATAATACATGATAATTACGTTTTTATTTCTACTTCGCGCTGTATAAGTAAAGAGTATTAATTAAGTAAAACTGGATAGATGACATTCCTTCGAAATATAGATCTAACCAACGAAAATCAGTATACGTCAGTTACAAATCTGTTAAACATATGCATATTACATATACTTAACTACTATTACCAAAAGAGCATTAAAAACTATTTTTTACCTTAATATAAAAAGTCAAATAATTTACAACGTCATCTGCTCGCATTGTGAAATAAAATCTTCTCTTTGGCCAGAGCATACTTATCGCGGAGCGGGCAACAAAGCATATTTGTTCGTCAGTAATACGTTTAATTGTAATCGAGGTAAGCTGTTGTAGATAGCTAGCTATTTTGAATTACGATACAAGAGCACATTTTAAAATTAAAAAAAAAAAAATGGAATCTTTAAGAAAGCTTTAAAAAAAAAAAAAATCATATTTCGTTTAATGTTGACGATTTTAATGCTAATTTACAATACAATACAAAATTATATTAATTTCTAAAATAAAATAAATAATAGCTTTGTTAACATTTCAAAATAGAAATATTTAACAGGTCGTTATGTTCCCTCCCCCATGCATCACGTGCGTGGAGGGTTGGTCAAAAAATGACAAAAGTAGTCCCTTTCTCCAATAAGCGTTCTTGGAGTGACAGACTTATTTCCTAATAGGCTGTCCATCACCTGGGCATCGATTTATGTTGCATATATTCTCAGAACAATCCACTATTCACCTTTCAGAAAATTTATAGTGGCAATAAAAAGATCGTGTTTCTTCCATGCCTGAATAATTAAACGGGTTTATCTCTCTTCCTGGTGCCTCTGAGTCCCGCGAATCCTATCTCAATTCATCGACTGGTGTAAAGTATTTATGACCTTTAACATGAATCGTTCACGGTAATGGGCAGTTATGATGCAACAAGTCCTGGTAAAGAAGTCTACAATTGTTTGTTATCACGTATAACCTAATTAACATGCAGAGTAGGAAAGCAATAGGTGATACCACTCACGTATGGCAACATCCCACAGAGGGCTGTTACGCTTAACCATGTTTTATCAGGGAGTTCCAAGAAAGAAACTATAATAGACTGACTTGAGAACTGTAGCTATTTATGAACTTTAAAAGAAAGTTGAATTTAAAATTTAAAGTAATTGGCAACACATTTCAAATTGTGAAAAGAACTCTATTCGTGATCAGAAGCAACTGAAACTTTCATAAATTATGTAAAAATAAACTTACTTTAAAATGAAAGTGCTTAACTACTTAAACAGTTTTCCATAATGAATTATACATATTGATAAGTACAACTCGTTTTTTTTTTAATTAAATTTTTTTTTTTTTTTTTGCACTCAGTACTGTAAATATTGCATTCATGTTTAAAATCACTTACCAATTCAACTAAGTGCATTTCATAGCGCTTTCATTTCTTCACATTCTAATATAAAACACTGTATGTTATCATCATAAATAAATTATTTCATGTAAAACCAGTAACGGTTGTCATGTCTCAAATGTACTCCCTAAAATTAGCTCGTAAAAATGTGGGTTTTGAACACGTATACTAAGATTTAACTTCAGCCACTCTTACATTTCGTCTCAGTGATACCTGCAAATAATTAAATGAAGCTTATTTCACGTCTTTTCCTTAACGGAAAGTCTGTTTGTATACACATTGTGATATAACAACCAAGATCTTTCTTTCACATTTTTTTAAGTTAAACAATTATAATTAATAAAAATTATTCAGAAGTACAATTATATGCAATATTATTTATTTATATATTTATTGAGCGTCCGATTGAAAGAGTGGTTAGAGCGCTGGTTTCTCTATGCAAAGGTGTTGGGTTCGATTCACGGTATCGACACGCTCCGGTCTACCCAGCTGTAAATGGGTACCTGACTTTACTCGTGAGTTAGGGAACGAAAAGACAGCGAGGAAGGGATTCTGTCACCTCACCTCTCGATGCTGGACCTAGTATAGTAAAGTCTGTAACAGTTCACTCCACTACGGCAGTATCTGCTATGGGACCATATGTACCTTATATTTATTATTTACTGCCCAAATTATGATCCCACTACACGCACGATATGGATACCTGTTTGGAATGAACACTGTAATAATAATTTCCCAGCATATATTTTTAGACGAAATTAGAAAAATTTCATAAAATTTGTTTACACACTATAAACGAATAACATATGAAGCAAACATAAAAACATCTTTACTCGTTAACTCTCCAGTCTGTGCCCTATAATTGAAGGAGAGGTGGAAATATCTACCTATTGGATTATAATAACTACAACGCAGTGCGATATACCAATTTACTTTTTTCAGATAAGACATGCTGTACAGTGCTTTCTGCTTGAGTTAAGTGCCTCCTATCTAGGCAGGAATCACTTGTCCAGTGTTCCCTACCTGACGGTAGGAAACACTGTACAGTGCGTGTTACCGGTTAAGTCCTTGTCGCCTCCTACACCGGTGATGTTACAATGAGATGTGATCCATTGGATCACAACTCTTTTGAATCGTTGATATATTTTGTGGAGCACTACTCTTAGGTCATCCAGGTCTGCATTATTTTGGTTTTTCAACGTTGCAATTACTAACAGTGCATTGTTAAAGAAAGCAACTTGTCCCACTGTGTTTTCTTCTGTCATTATTACTTGTGCTGCAGTTTTCAAAGCCTCTGTCTCTGCTCTGAAGTTACTTGAGAATTGTCTTGAAGCCACTGACAGCTTTTTTTGTGCACTAGTGCTTCAGCTCAGAAAGACACCTCCACCTCCATTTTGTGGAAGTTGTTGCTGATTCACCTGTGTATGCAAGGGTCCAGGTGTTTCGGTGATAGTGTTTCTCTTTGTATTTTGTCGCTTTGGATTGTCTCTCTGTTGCAGTCTGGCTCTTTTTTTCTTTCAATTCCAGGAATATTTTCTATTATTTCAGGGAAACGATTTTCCAAACTGGAAGCTTGTGTGTAGTGTAGATGGGTTTAATTGTTGATATTGCATTTATGGAAACTGCTCTCATTTGTGTTGTGGTTAACTCTACAAAGTTGCTTAGCTTGAGTCTTTGCCTTCAAAAAGCATTTATTCTATGGTACATTAGATGGTCTGTTAGTCTCTTGAATATTCAGCTTATTGCTGGACTCTGCTGTCTCTTCTATACTCCATTAGCTGGGGGCATAAAATCTTTCGAGTTCTTTTTTAGGTGTTATCTTCATGCCTCCCGTTATAATTCTCATTGCTTGATTTTGGAGTCTGCCGATTTTATCGAAGTTCAACTTAGCTGCTATTGTCCATGTTGCAATGCCATACTCTAGGGCTGGTCTCTCTCTCCCTGTGTATAACGTCTTTAGAACTCTCTCATCTGCACTCCAAGCTGTTTCATAACTGCCATTCTTTACCTTGCTCTCATTTGGTTTCTGTCAACTTGTTTTTTCCAAGTCAAAAGGCGATCAAAAGTAATGCCTAATGTACAGTGATGTGTGTGAGATGATACTGTATAGATAAGTTTAACAAGGGCTGGTCTCTGGGAGGACTGGGCGTTGGGAACTTTGAGCACTATCTATATGTTTAATATCAGTAATAATTGTGTAATCAGTAACCAGGCGCCCATCGGTCCTCCCCTGACAAGACTATTAATTGTTAAGCTTCATTTTAAATACAATTCTCTTGATAGATTCTAGAGATTTAATCCTGATTATAATCAGCATCATCATGATCATCCTTTGCGCTCCTTACATGGAGCTACCACTGTAACTATTCTCTGCCAATTGCCAGCACCAGTCACGTGGTCTTGCAGCGGTAGTTTGTGAGGTCATTTTTTTACATGATGAGTTTGCCTGCCTATAAATAGCCTCGTGTAAAATATGCCTACAGGGTGTATACAGGGTGCGGTAACCCTAGCCTTCCTTTGTCTCTTCAGAGACCCCCGGGAATTACACGGGGCACTAGAAGTCCGACTCCGACTTACGACTCCGGCTCCTGACCCCGACTACAGTTTTTTTCCTAATCGTATGGCATAACATTCGAAGGAGTCTGGACATTTTTTTTAACCGACTTCGACTCCGTTTCTACTAAAAAAATGACCGCCTCAACGCTTCACAGCCGTGGTTTAATGTCTGAATCTAGTGTTTATGGATAAATTAGAAAGGAAGTTTTGAAATCAATAGGTTCTATTTAAAAAAAAAAGTTTTTTTTACATTTAATATGGTAAAACAGAAATAAAGAAGAGAATAGGAATGGTCAAAGCTACGTTCAACAACATGAAACTGACATCTGACATCTCACCTTTATTGTATGCAGTATAATTTATGGAACATTCTTGTTTTGTCTTGCACTTGTTAAGAATAATACAAGGGAATCCCTAAAGTTTGTTATTGCTCTGTTTACGTGTTCTCTGTTTTGCAAAAGCAACCATGATTTTTTATGTATGGCTAGTTTCGTTTGGGTTTGGTTTGAAAGACCACCTTCATTGCACACCGACAACTCCATCAGTGCTCCGATCTTCCCCCTTAGAAAACACAAGGTGTATCTCAGCACAGTGCACGAACTCCGTAGCACCGAAGAGGAACCCAATGTGTGTATGTACGAATGGCACCTTTTATAAATATTTTCTGTGGTGAGTAGGTTTTCCTAATTTCGTGAATTTTGCCAGTACATCCGCCGTATGGCCTACTCTATATGATTTCCAACTGCTGAGGTATTTTTAACGTGCGAAATTAGCACACGGGACCTCTTAATTTTTCGCCGTTATCCAAGTAGGCTAGGCATACGATCTCACTGCCCAGGAATTCAGGGACAAGTATGACATCATTAAAACCCACTGTTCCTGAAAAAATGCCCATCAAATATATTCCCTGAACTGGGAACCGAACCCGGTACTTTTAGAATTAGAGGCGGACGCCATACTTCTTAGCCACCCCCCCCCCCCCCCCAAAAAAAAAATGGCTAGATCACTGTGCTTCTGTTTATTTGTTTGTTTTCTCTGTCATCTCTAACACATCTGTCCCTGCCCTTACAAGCTGGTGCTCACATACTTGATAATGCTTTCATTTGATTATCTAGCCATCTATATGTCATGTAGATTTCTCGCGTTTCAGTTGATCTTCTCAGCCAGTGCTTTCATAATGTTTATCATTGTTTAAACAGGAATTTTATAAGAACGTTTCTCCTATTTATGGAAATTAAGAAAAAACAAAGTTCACCTGGATGTAAGCTAACGAAATAAAATATGATATTAGATAAATAAAATCAAAATGCCGCGACCAAAATAACAGCAATAGAACAGATATGGACGACGTGGAGAGAAAACAAATGTTATCAAAGAACAAATGTTGTGGACTAAGGGCAGAGGAAACGAAGCAGTACAAGAAGATGAGAATTTTTTTTTTTTTAAAGAAAAACAAAACTAAAAGAGGAAGAGAAAAAAGAAGAAGAGAAATTGTCAAACTTTACTAGTGGTGATGATGATGGTGGTGGTGGTGGTGATAGTAGTAGTAGTAGTAGTAGTAGTAGTAGTAGTAGTAGTAGTATTAGTAGTGGTGGTGGTGGTGGTGGTGGTGATAGTAGTAGTAGTAGTAGTAGTAGTAGTAGTGGTGGTAGTGGTGGTGGTGGTGGTGGTGGTGGTGGTGATAGTAGTAGTAGTAGTAGTAGTAGTAGTAGTAGTAGTAGTAGTAGTAGTAGTAGTGGTGGTGGTGGTGGTAGTAGTAGTAGTAGTAGTAGTAGTAGTAGTAGTAGTAGTAGTAGTAGTAGTAGTAGTAGTAGTAGTAGTAGTGGTGGTGGTGGTGGTGGTGGTGGTAGTAGTAGTAGTAGTAGTAGTAGTAGTAGTAGTAGTAGTAGTGGTGGTGGTGGTGGTGGTGGTGGTGGTGGTGGTGGTGGTGTTAGTAGTAGTAGTAGTAGTAGTGGTGGTGGTGGTGGTGGTGGTGGTGGTGGTGGTGATAGTAGTAGTAGTAGTAGTAGTAGTAGTAGTAGTAGTAGTAGTAGTAGTGGTGGTGGTGGTGATAGTAGTAGTAGTAGTGGTGGTGGTGGTGGTGGTGGTGGTGGTGGTGGTGGTAGTAGTAGTAGTAGTAGTAGTGGTGGTGGTGGTGGTGGTGGTGGTGGTGGTGGTGGTAGTAGTAGTAGTAGTAGTAGTAGTAGTAGTAGTAGTAGTAGTAGTAGTAGTAGTAGTAGTAGTGGTGGTGGTGGTGGTGGTGGTGGTGGTAGTAGTAGTAGTAGTAGTGGTGGTGGTGGTGGTGGTGGTGGTGGTGGTGGTGGTAGTGGTGGTAGTGGTAGTAGTAGTAGTAGTAGTAGTAGTAGTAGTAGTAGTAGTAGTAGTAGTAGTAGTAGGAGCAGGTGTAGCATCAGTAGTCAGAGCAGCAACAGTTGTAGTAGCAACAGTATTAGTAGTACTACTGTAACAGAAGTTGTGGTAGTAACATTTGTAATATTAAAAGTAACAGTAGTAACAGTGCTAGAAGTAATAACAGTAGGATTAACAGTACTACTAGTAGTAAAATAGTTGCAGAAAAAGAGAGGGACTTTTTATCCAAAATCAAAAGTGTGGCGGTGGGGGGGGGGGGGGGGGAGGTGGTTGGGGGGGGGGGGGGGGGGGGGGGGGGGGATGGGAAAGAAACGTATTATAGAGAAAATTGGACTTGAGGCCCTGAAGCTTCATTAGCTTCTTAGCAGTTCCGCCTGTGATTGCGGTAAATGAATCCACAGTTGTTTAAACATCCAGGACGTGCCAGCTGACTGACTGACTGACTGGGGGTCATTATTGTTGTCTGACCATTCTTTTCTAAGCCAGCAAGTAACCCGTCAAATCATGACGGGGAAATAATTCTGTTGCGCTCTTTCCGCTGCACGCCCTGATGACGTCACTAATTCTTCTGTGGCCATTTCATACCTTTCCAATCTATTTAAACTTCATTGAATGTTAATAGTCAATCTTATATTGACTTACAGACAACGGCCAAAGCACCACAAAAAAATTGAATGGTCTGTGTTCAAATTAGCTTTCACGGTGCAATGCACGTCTTTTTCCATATTTTCCCGAAAAGCTAACGTGATTTTTTTTTCATTGTTCATTACATGACTTTTCAATTAGTAATATGAGGATTCTATGAAAAATAAACCAACGATTAAATGGTTGCAGTCGGTTTCATAAAAGAACAATATTTTTGTTTTAAATAAAATGTTGCTTCGTTTTGGCGAGGAACGTCCCGTTCAACCTGGTCGGTTATATTAGGGCGCACGTCCAAATATAAAAGACCTTTAGGTCTGGTGAGACATAAAAGAACTAGACGTTAGCCCCCATCGTTACACCAGACCACAATGTCTTTTACATTTAGACATGCGCCATGATATAACCAGCGTACCTTAAGTCTAGGTTGAACAGAGTGCGTCTCGCCAAAACTATTATTAATTTGGAAAAGAAAAAAAAAGACACGGTACTTTTCGCAAAAACACCCAACTTCAGCCACAGCTGCAATTGAAAAGCGCGATGAAGTTGGACACATGTAAGCATAAGCGCGAGATTAAGTTAGATACATGTAAGCAAGGACGCGCGATGAAGCTGGACACATGTAAGCATAAGCGCGAGATTAAGTTGGATACATGTAAGCAAGGACGCGTGATGAAGTTGGGCACATGTAAGCATAGACATCGTGGATTTTCTGTGAAGAAGATCAAATTAATGAATTGGTTTTCTTTCATCTAACGGCCCGTCTATTCAGCATCACTTTCAGTAAGTGTTTAGCACCTCTTTCTTCGGGTTCTTTTTAATGTTACGAAGGTGTTCAGTTGCATCTTGTTGACTGATGCAGCTAACATCAAGTGATTCCTCAGATGTTTACCTATGATAGGTATTTCTGTAATTATATTCCATTATTGTTTTAAGCTTATTTTTCTACACACACACACACACACACACACACACACACACACACACACACACACACACACACACACACACACACACACACACACACACACACACACACACACACACACACACACGCACACACACACACACACACACACACACACACACACACGCACGCACGCACGCACGCACGCACGCACGCACGCACGCACGCACGCACGCACACATACACACACAGACGTACAGAGACACAGACACACACACACAGACACACACACAGACACACACAGACTCACACACAGACACACACACACAGAAACACACAGACACACACACACACAGATACACACTCACTCACACACACATACATATATATTCTTCTTCTTCTTCCGTCCTTAGCCAACGACCGGCAAAGCAGTCAGTGGCCATTACGCCTAGTGGCGTCTTAAGGGCAACAGCGAATAGATTTTCTTTGCCGTTGTTCCCATCACGCCTAATGGCGTCTTTAGGGCAACGACAAATCAATCCGTTTGTTGTTGTTTCCGTAATCAAAGTGACTGGCAAACGGGTGATCAGCCCGTTGGGATACATATATATATATATATATATATATATATATATATATATATATATATATATATATATATATATATATATATATATATATATATATATATATATATATAATTTCTTCTTTGCTTTAATCCATGACCCAAGTTTGTTTAACTTTTCAGTGTCCTTTACTTGATGTCGGAGCCAAAGAAAGATATTTCCTGTAACTTTACGATATTTGTCTAATATTGTTTTGTAAAAGTGACATTGATACTATTTTACTCACATCATTTTTTAAATGTTTACTGCTTTTATAGTTTTAAGAGATAGCCACTTGCCATAGGATTCTACGATGGATAAATAACAGATGAGGGAAGCTGGGAAGTGGCTCTGTGTAGCACGTGAAGATTCCTTGGGAGAACCATGAACCAGAGCACAGTTACTTTACCTCTGCATATTTGGAGAGCCTACTGGATGGCGGGGAATGCAAAGTATGCCACTCTATCTTATCCCCACAGCTAAATTAAAACCACATGTTAGTTGTCTTCTAAATGAATGTCAAGCCAGGGGGAAGAACCCGTGAAAGAAACTGAAGCACAAGACCTCAACTCAACGAAGCTGTGGATTGTCAGAAAAGCTACAGGAAAATCTAGATCCTTAATGTAAATAGTGCCAAGGAGTGAAGTGTTAGAGACCACTTTGTAAGATCCTGATTTATGAGGCGGGGTGACTAGTTCTCTTACTCGCTGCCTTTGCCTTCTTAAACCGAAGAGTCAGGTACTCATTGAAAGCGAAGTAGAATGGAGCCTTGAGCTGCTAGGTTTCTAACCCGGTAACTGTGGCTCGATACGCAAGTGTTTTAACCACTGAGCCACCCAACGTTCTATTTATAGTTTACCAAAGTATTTCAGCATGTATATGTCTGACCGACTGTCGCCTACAGCTCAATAAGTTGGGCAGGATTGTGTCAACTATATACGAGTATATACGCTTGGCGCAGGCTTCCTGCGTGACCCGTACTCTCTAGGGATGTTTATGACACAAGAGCGAGGAACAACAGATATGTCAATCATTACAGATACCACAACAGATATGTCAATCATTACAGATACCACAACAGATATGTCAGTCATTACAGATACCACAACAGATATGTCAATCATTACAGATACCACAACAGATATGTCAATCATTACAGATGCCATAACAGATATGTCAATCATTACAGATACCACAACAGATATGTCAATCATTACAGATACCAAAACAGATATGTCAATCATTACAGATACCACAACAGATATGTCAATCATTACAGATACCAAAACAGATATGTCAATCATTACAGATACCACAACAGATATGTCAATCATTACAGATACCACAACAGATATGTCAATCATTACAGATACCACAACAGATATGTCAATCATTACAGATACCACAACAGATATGTCAATCATTACAGATACCACAACAGATATGTCAATCATTACAGATACCACAACAGAGAAGACGCAAACTATATTAGAACAACACCAGCATAGGAACATATCGAGTGTCGTGAATAGAAAGGCGCATAGACCAGGGGTAGACAAGAGGTCAATATTTATCTATCGGTAAATCCTGCGGGATCATTTAGTAGATCTCTAGATGACCGGGGGGGGGGGGGGGGGAAAGATAATTTGTCACCTAGGTAAATTGCGGGCTAACTCTTTCCATCTGACACTTAAAAGTGAGGTACCCCCTTGACTCCTAACGAAATTGTTTTGTCAAAACCTGTGGTTTTAATTAATGATATCGTCCACCCACCCCACTCCGGGCTCATGGGTAGTGAGTTCTGATGTCTAACCTTCTCGGATATGTGCGAAAAAATAGGAGGTCACGGGAGTGCAGGTTGCGCACGTTAAAAATCCAACAGCAGTTGAAAATCGTAAAGAGTAGGCCATAAAGCCGCTGACCTGACACAATTTAAACATTAGAAACCTACCCATCACAAAAATATTTATAGAATGTGTGATTCCTGTATACATACATTGGGATACTCGCCGGTGCTACGGAGTTCGTGCACTGAGCTGAGGTCCTCCTTGTGTGATCTAAGGGAGGAGATCGAAGCACTGATGGAGTTGTCCGTGTGCAATGAAGATAGTCCTTAAAACCAAACCAAACCCAGCGGAAACCAACAAGCTAGGTTATTAAAATGTACTTTATTCGTGAACTGTGTAAGAAAGAAAGTGATATTTTGTTTGAAGTCAAGTTAACATTCGGTCAAATATCATTTAGTTTGATTGTTCACCCGCACTTTAAATGGAATTATCGTTTTAATTTCGGTAGAAATGAAAATTACAATAAGGATTGACTTATTCTAAATTCGAAGTACTCTGAATCCTGAAAACAAACATGATTTGATCAAGGTAGATCTTTAAATAGCTCAGTAGTTCGAAAGTAGACCCCTATAGCTGCTGTGTTACTGACCGCTGGGTTAGACTTTTCGTGAGGAAAAAACCTGGCAAACCGCCAGCAAACAATAATAAATGGCAGTAAACCAGATTTTGAAAAGGTAATTAGGTTTGAAAAATGAATCCAGAGCAATAAAAATTATAATATACATGACAAGTGGGTCGACTTCGGAGCCGTTTGCGGTCTAAAAAATCCCACCTCAATTGGGGATCGAACCATGGACCACCGAGCTAGGAAGCAAGTGCACTAACCATTGCGCTAACGCGGCTCGTTGACATTTTTTGGGGGATTCGGTGTTTGCCTTCTTCTGGCGAGGCTCGTTCCTTTAAACCTATTAGGTTATATCAGATCGCATTTACCATCCCAAAAAAAGTCAACTTTGTTGACTGCTAACCCGATCAGCGTTGATAGATACTAAGTCCTGAAAAGGACTAACATTATCTATCTGCTAGCATAAAGCCCTAAAAAGAACTCGCCAGCTACGCTCGTTTACAGTATGTTGCAGAACAATAAATAAACCGCTGCTGTGACGTTCACGACAAGGAAAGTGCACAACAAAATATATTTCGACCATTTTATTACTCACCAAAATCTGGGTACAAGATGTGAATCTTCTCCTACAGAACCAAACATGGCTCGACATTGAATAAATTAACATAACTAGCAGTTGAATTAATTATATCCAGATGTGTACTATCCAGTTTATGAGTACGACATCCAATAAACTGTCACAAAGTGGTTGTATGTACGGACGGTACAGCTCGTTGTTACTTGAAAATGACGTGTAACAAGAATAGATGTGCACATTGAAAGTCAAACATCACAGATACAATGATGCTGATCAAAATGCAATAAATAAAGGAAAACAAAGAAAAACCACACAGGGAGCTGTAGTAATATATGTAAGACAGTTCCGCTGTCTCGTGACGTTAATTCTTCTATTACTGTTAACTAGCATTATAATAACTGAGACCTAAATGTCCTTTATATTTGTACATGCGCCCCAATATAACCGACTAGGTTGAACGGGACGTGCCTCGCAAAAACGAAATTTTATTTTTTAAAAACTTCCAGATTGATTGGTTACACTTAAAAAACAAAAACCTACTCAAACATTAAATCGTCTCATTTTAAGAGTCTTACAAATCAGTTAAGAACAATTTTTGAGAAATAAAAAAATAGGAAATGAAGAACAAGGGCGATTACTAGTTGATATAAGTAGAGTAAAAGCAAGCAGAAGTTGCTGTAACATTAGTAGTAATACTTGTTGTTGTAAGTAGTAGTAATAGTATTAGTAGCAGTAGTAGTAATCGTCGTAATAATAATGGTAGTAGTAGTAATAGTTGTATGAACAATAATAGTGGCAGTAATAGTGGTAGTAGTAATAGTAGTAGTAGTAATAGTGGTAGTAGTAATAGTAGTATTAGTAATAGATATAGGAGATGTAGTAGTAATAGTAGTGGTAAAAGTAGTAGTAATAGTTGTAGTAGTAGCAGCAGCAGCAGCATTAGTAGTAGAAGTAGTAATAATAGGCGTAGATGTAGTAGTAGTAATAGACAGAGGAGAAAGAAAAAAGAAAAGAAGCTGAAGACGAAAAGAAATGAACGGAAGAAAAAACAATGAAGAAAAATGAAGTAGAACATGAAAAGATAAAGAGGCAACATTACTACAAAATGTATTTGAAGAAAACAGAAATTATGACATTCAATGTTATAAATCCTGAGCCCATAAAAATAAGGAAACAAAAGCTGGAACAAACAGATACATTTACATATATGAAGAATACGAATGAATACATTGAACATGTTAACATACATATGGGAATACTATCTATTTTTAAAGAATTTTATCAATATTTCTAGAAATACTATCTAATTTTATATGAAAACTATCTAATTGTGAGAGCCAAACATGTTCTCCGTATTTTAAAATTCCCGATATAAGATATGAAAATAATTATCATAATTAAAAGGAAAAAACTTCTTTTTTTTTAAAAGTAATTTTGTCTAGTTTTCGCGAGAAGCCTCCTGTTCAACCTAGACACAGGGTCTGTCAGTTATATTAGAGCGTATATCCAAATATAAATGACCCTGTGGTTTGATTTTCGGAACTGACAGGAAAAGTTCTCAACACAGTACAGACGTACGAGCTAGTTCAGGGCAAGAACTAGCTATCTGGGTAAAGGGACATAAAGAAGTCGAGAAATTTCGACTAGTTTAATAATTCGAGATAATGGACAATACTAAACAATAAGCTCCCCACGAAGTTCCAGGAGATATCTGAGGAGACAACGAAAGAATATGCCTACTGCCCCCCTTCATGCACGTTGTGCATTGAGCTGAACTTCATCATGTAAAATAAAATGCTACCGTACTTAAACCATTGCTGTAAAATCACATTTATGTTTGCGTGTCGACTTCCTGTTAGGGAACCAGGTGCAGTGGTGACTGAAACAATAATAAATCGCTGCAGTAAGTCTGTGCCCTCTGATTCCTTCGATGTTGATCTATCTTATGATACATAAACCATAAGCAAGATATCTCCATGTATGTATCCCTCTATATATTTCTTCGTTCCTCCATGAGTCTCATTTCCTTTTAGATCTGTCTCTCTTATATATACACTACTATATCTTGTAAACCATCTCTGTGCCTGGTGGTTCCAAGTTACTGATTGTACCACTGTCATACTCTTGTATTATGTAAGTGTATGACCATTCTGTCTACCTTTTCATTCCATGATTGGCATATCAGTGGATATCTCGTGTGTTCGTTTGCATGTATCTTTATTGCTGATCTGATTTTGACATACATTTTAATGTTATGATCTACGTTCAACAATTATTTACACCCTGTGTGGTGGGTATCTTTGTCAGTGTCCATATCGCTGAGCCGTCTAAGAAACATATAAATAGATGATCCCCCATCGACCTTATTGCACCTACGCGCTATCACATTGCACAACAATCGATGATAACAGACAAGTAGAGCGAGCCGCCAGAAGTACTCATCTGAAACAACATTATAAAACTGTAATTGGTAACCCAGCGGCAACTTGAACTGAAGATCATCGCTGCTACAACTACTGCCAGGACAACTGTCGATTTCTAGGTCTAGGAAAATCTCCTATTTTGTTCGAATGGCTAACGCATTGAGCCAGAAGAATAAGGAAGGATGGCCACTCTGTTTTTAAAATGTTTAACCAAAAAAAAACCAACGAACACAAACAAGCAGGAACACTTTCGTTTTCTATATTCAGAAATATACATAAAATAATAGTACTCAGGTGTAACAAAAACGTGTCATATTAATTCACACAGCCTCACTTTATCTTGGTAGGTCATCAAGGCGCGAGACCGTCTCTGAATAATAGGTTTTGTCAAATTAAGCAACCAGGTGTCGCATCACTACATGAGTTTGAATGTGCGTATACGTGTTTGTATTTTGCTGTTTGTATGTATGACAGATGAGGAAGAGTGTGTACGAGAGCAGTAAACTGGATCAGAGTGTGAATACAGAGGTAAGAAAATGTTTTTTAAGAGAATTATGGACTTTTTTGGGAATTAGAAACGTTAGTAAGTGGCTGAGTTTGTGACAAGGCCAATGAGCGCATTATGTGATATTGTAAGTCGGGGAATAAGTGAGTAAATAATTAAATCAGGGGAATGAGTAGGTTAGGTAAATGAGTAAGTTTGTGATTATATGAAAGAATGTACAGTTTAACTGAAGTGATACAGAGCGTTACAACAAGCGGCAGCTAATTATCAGAATAAGTCCCACATATGTCAAATGTTTCGGTCTTTCTTATCTATTTTACACTACTTGGGCGGGTCCACTTCGGTCGTCACCCCCAAGTGTCAGCCTCCTGTTGTCTTTCTTTTCCTAGCTACGCTGGGAATGGAACCCACTCCCCCTTGGTTACGACTTCCAAAGTCATTCCTGGTTTTACCCATTCCATTAAATTGGGGAAATTGTGAAGGTTGACCATTTTATTGTATATGCTTTACTGTCATGAATTAAATAGCGCACTGCGATTGTTCCGCGGCTAGCATGATGCCTTTTCCACAGTTTCTCTAAGCCTCTTAAACTCCCTTGTTCTTGTCTGCCCATTCAGACCCAGTAGTTTCAGTAGATCATACAATGAGGCAGCCACTATTCCTCTTGCTTCCATTTCTTCAGCTATGGCTTTAGCTGAACCGTCATGCCTCAAGGCTGTGGCCAAATCCTACTTTGCCATTTTGAATGCGAGCTGATCATCTAATCTAGATTCAAATAGCACTGTCAGCACAATCATTATAATTTGGAGCGACGACGTGGAATCTAGCACCATATCTGTTCGTCTCCGAGACTTCCTAATGACTTCCGTTTATGTCCCTCGTCTAGGTAGATCTACTGCCATCTCGCAGTCATTTACACAATCAAAAATAGTTAGTAAGCTAATATTTGGTTTGGGACAGAGAAATTTTACTCTCAGAAAGTATATATTTGCAGTAATCGGTCTGATTTTGCTGTTCGTCTCCAATTTTGCCAAGTATGTTGTAGCAACCAGCTTATTTAGTATTCTGTTGTGCCACCATGTACATCGCGAAAGTCCTGGCGTCACACTGCAACCTGAGAGTACATTTTCCAGTTACGCTTCTCTTGATACAGTGGGCTCTTGTCTGTTGGCCTTATTGAGCTCGCAGTCTTTTTTGTTGCATCCGTTTATGATTCTCTGCTTCTGGGATTTCCAGAATTATTATTTCTCTGCCTTCCTTGTTTGATATTTGTTAGTAATTAAATCAGGGAATGAGAAGGTTAATTGTGGATAAGCTAATGATTAAATCTAGGAATAAGCAGGTTAAATGAATGAGTAAGTTAATGATGAATTCTGGGAATAGGCAATTTATGCGAATGAGTAAGTAATTAAATCAAAGAATTAGCAGATTTCTACGTGAATAATTATTAGACAAAGAGAGCGCTATACGGGTGATTCTGTATAACTGTCTTAATTAATGCACATATGTGTATGTGTCGCTGCATTGATAACAGTTTTTGAGTGTGCAAGAATGGTTTTATATTGTATCCTTACACATAGATGTCTGTATGATTCTGTGATTGAGAATATGAAAATCTTTAGGCTTTTTTGTACTTTAAAGTATACGAACTGTGTAAAATATATAATCTGTGATTGTGAGTGCATATGCATAGTTATGTATGTTAGCGATTATTAAAAACTTCCAGACGCAATGTCCAATGACTGTTTAGTAGTCTTGTATATTTTACATTAATATGCTATTGATAAGCAGAAGACATTCTGCCAGCGCTCAATTAACTGAATTTCGTTTAACAGGCTCCTATTAAGCAGTAAAAATTCTCTGTAAGGCATGAGCAACAAATCTTCATTACGAATTTTCCGGTTTATTATAGCGAGCAGTAACAAGTATGAAGACCATATGGCACAATATGTAAAGGATAAAGTATGTTTACTATACACATATTTCACCATCATGCAGCAATGATTTTATTCAATTGCCCCGTTGTTTCATTTAACGTGATAATGATGTGAAGAGGCTAGTTAATGTTTCGTTTCCTGTACTTCATTCAAACTTAAACGTACAACCGGCAGTAACAGATAACTGTCTCCATCATTAATTTGTTAACTGGAAGACTTACTGTTTCTCGTTCTTTTTAGTTTTTAACTACACCATATAATCTTTTATATTGAGGCATGCACCCTAATACAACCGACGGCCCTACGTTTGGGTTGAACGGGACGCGCCTTGCCCCAAACCAGGCAAATTCAAATGTGAAATATTTCAGTTCTGACAGCTCTATTTGTCGTCTGTATTTAACCGGCGTGCCCGTTACCGGAAGGTACAGAAAATGGCCACCATGAGCGACCAAACGAAGCCGTAAAAGTCAACGAAAGAAGATTTTTCCCGATGCTGTCAATCATGTTTTTTTTATGTAAAAGTAATTGTCACAGAAAACACCAGAGCAGGTACAAAGAAAGCGCATTGTTTGTTGCAGATTTCTAGCTGGAGCGTTAAACGACATTCGCGAGAGATTAGAACAGAGGCTACTTTTTAAACATTACTTTCTCATTAAAGAAATAAATATTAAATACATATCTTATAAACATTTAGATGTTTAAAAAAAAAATATTAAGTTAAACATTTAAAAGAACACGTGTTTTTAATCTGTATTATCATTAGTTTCATTCGTTCACTCTTTACGGTTCATGAACTACCCCCACAGTTGGATTCCCCTCTAGGAAACCTGCACCTTAGCTTTCATGTGGGTCTTGCAGCGGTAGTCTTTATATCAATTAGCTTTACATAATGAAGTTGCCTGCTCTGTGTAGAACCTCATATTAGTGGCTTCATACAACATGCTTCAGCGAACAGCAGTCTATTTTTTTTTTATTCGTCTCTGCAGATTCTCTCCCCATCTCCACCCCTTATTTTCAACTACCTTGTACATAGGGCTCGTTTATCTGTTTTGTGTGTAATGATTGTATAAGTAATTGCTCTGTTGACACTTGATTGTGCGAGCATGAATATGAATGTACTATTGTATGTGTTGTTCCCGCTGGATGAAAGCAAGAATATGTTTACTGCTTCCTAAAGCATATCATAAGAGCCAGCTAACATGTGCTTGCGCATGGAACTGACAATTTCATCATGTTAAACAACTTGCTACCGAAACCACATCTGCAAGAGCGCTTGAATGCTTTGTTGCAGGCCGTCAACAAGGGAAATGCAGGATGACTGATCATGCGTGTAGGAAAGACAGACGAATGATTGCTTGTTTGAGATTACGTGTCTTCTAATTTCGTTTTTGATATTATCACTATATATAAAACCCCAGCTTTTTCTGTTACTTACGCTAAGGGATGCAACTTTGGTCGAAAGTAAGACATCAATTGTATTGTTTCCCTTATATGTAATCTCCCGAAAATAGTAACACTCGACAATGAAAAGTGCGCAAATGACGGTGTGCACTGTGGTAAAGTGGGATGTTATAAATATTTATAGGGGACTTAGTGTACTGACTGAGATCAGCTGTGAAGGTATATATATATATCTAATAAGAGTAGTGTATTATATATAACCTTACTTGCTGCCACATATGTATACCTCAGTCAGAATTATTCTGGAATAGTGTGATGACTACGTTATATGTCTAGGGTATGTGTATGATGAAGTGTAAGTCAAAACAACAACAGACAGATAAACAATTTAATTTATTCCACCACACTTGACAACACTGTGACACTCACATACATGAAACACTCTACGAGGATATCTTAAAGGAGTCACTGATAACTTTTCAAATAACAATATGTATTCAGTGCTGTCATGAATAAATATGTGTCCTGATTCAAATACAAATGGAACCAGGAATCACAATCAATTTTAATTACAAGTTATATGTACAGAATTTCTCAATATGAATTTTGTAGTGACATGTATTTTTAATAGTATCCTATGTGTGTCAGTGGTGTAGTAGTAATATGAGGTAAAACTGGTTTTGTTTTGTTCAAGCTCTGTTGGTATTTGTCATCATGACTTCAATAGTTTGTCTTTATTGGAACTAGTATTGGAGATGTTCTCAGTTCCTGATATTAAAACATTTAATTTCCCCTCTTAATTGTATTTTACACTGTCATTTTAAGATGGGGGTACATAATGTTGAGCTCAGCTGGCCACATCAGCTTATCTTGCGTGATGGCGGCAGGAAAAGACTCCTCTGCTCGATTTCTCCCCTGGGCTCTGGAGACACCTCACTGATAGCTAAATGGACCAAGGAGTATGCTGTCCGACTCTGGATTCAGCAAAGCTCTGACCAGGTGCTGCTCAATAACGTTAAGACCACAGTCCCTGAAAACAAGAAGGATGTACCTTCTACTTCATAACTAATTGATACTCTAGTTCTACACTGAGCACAATACATCACAAACATTGAGTTCAGAGCGTTAGGCCAACTGTCAGCTTCATCTGAAATACTTTATACCAGTATTTCCCTCCCTAATGGTTACTACGCCTCTGCAATTCCAGCATTATTTCTGTCTAATCAATAATCTAGGTGTCAGTGTACTGTTTGGCCATTCCATGCCGTTTTACTTTCCTCCGACACCTTCTGTTCAGGCTGGAGCATTATAGGCTTTACATCATGTTTGCTACTGAACTACACATATATACAGGCATAAATTAACAATTTACATTCAATTTTCATTAAAAGATATTGAATATTTCAAGCTTACCACAATTCGTAGAATAATAAACAGTTTCGTTGACTGGCAATGGATATAGCACAACTCCGATCTGCCGATGTTCCAGGCTTTATTTTATATAAAATATACACTGGTGCTCAACGCACTGCTTCTTAGTAGGTTTATTACAAGATGTGGCAATGAACAGACGCTCTGAATCAAGTATATTCGCAGCTCTACCCAATGAAACCACGTCTCCACATCTTTTCAAAAAAATACCCCTTCTATTCGTTTCCCATAACAACGCAATATAGTATTTATAGCCCGACCAATCGTGTTTAGTCTTATATTTGTTGCGCTCCAATCAATTTGGAGTTAACATGGTAGGCTATTTCCGTAACGTAAGGTTTTTTCAAACACGTTATAAAAAAATTTTATGAGCAGAAATGATTTCATGCTGTCAGGCATCCCCACTATTTTATTTTGGTTATAATTTATTAATTCCTAGACTATTTGCGTAACGTTTTACATATTCTTTGTCAGCAAGCCCTAAGGAACCCAAATATACAAATTTAAAAGAGCTAAGTGGCTGCGTTCAAAATATGCAATTTCTTCTACCTCCTGTTTCGAAGATGTGCTGTCTGGGTACTGTAATGTTTTCAAACGTAAACCCATCTAATGTTATCTTTTCTAATAAGCGTTTTTCAGGATTTTAAAACCTAACTCTGGGAAGGGTAGTGAATTTTATCACTGTCGATTTGAAATAAAGTTAGTGCATGTGGCCTTACACGCGTGATGGCAGCAATTGTGTATCGCGCGACGCGTGTTTAGTGTTGCACGTGTTCGGCTTTATGCCTCTCCCTTCACTCTATCCTTTAGTCCATCTGTCTTTAGTTACGCCGTGTATAAAATGGAATGAATGAAATATTAAAATTAGGTCATTGTTCAGCTTGCGCATCTCAATGTTTTTCTTAGAAATGCAATACCCGTTTTAATGTGTTGTGGAAAAGCTTGTATTTATGCAGTGGCTTATATTTAACGTGGAAACGTTACAATTTGCAGACGAAGCATAAAACAAAGGGGGATTTCGAGTACATTCCTTGTGACAGCCCTGTTATTTTACCATTGCTCTTTTCTTTATTAGAATTTATTTGTTAGGCTTTATATTTACCTGATAATTTATATATGTGGATTAGAATATTTCACGACATGCACAAAAACATTTATAGAACTGTGGTGATGCACAGTGGTTTTTAAAAATACTTTTGAATAAGTAAAATTGTCTTAGGTATTAGTGCTTTTGAATTTAATTTCTGTCTTATGACGGGCTTTTACACTAGTTGTATTATAATCATCATCATCATCATTTTTATTTGCGTTCCCTGTGGAGCATGGAGCCATCAGTGCAGCTGGTCTCTCAGAAAGCCTGCACAAAACAGTTACATGCTCTTGCAAAGGTGGTGTCTGTAGCAATTTGTTTTGTATGATGATGTTGCCCTCCCGATGCACAATCGCATATTAGTTACCGTGTACGACATGCCTGAGAGTACAGGAGTCGTCCCATTATTTCGTTGTCTCTTCAGAGCCTCCCTGAAACTACACGTGACTTTGTCTACTATAGTAACTGTAACATGTTTTGTACTCTTATACTAGGATTTAGTACAACACCAACTCTTCCACTAACGCTCAAATCTAATTGTATTCGCCACACACCAGTTACTAACGGAAGAGGAAGATGTACACAGACATATCCTAGCCTCAAGGGTTAATACATGTACTTTAAAACAATATGATTAAAATGACAAATATGTTACTAACATATTTTGTATAAATATAGAGGCATTTCGCGCGCCTGGTCAACCCTGCTGTGAACACAGTAATTCAAACTGGCAACAGGGCTGTGAGAAAATCGATAGCCTTTCTCTGGTGCTGCCTAGTTAGTTATAGTTCGTCGAATAAATGGTGGATTGGATGTCATGTTTATGAGTTTGCCAAGACATTGCAAGTATACTAATATGGAAACTGGCTGCTAATAATATTTGCTGAATATTGTGGCAATATCTAGCGCGGAAAATTAGACAATATAAAAATTGTAACAGTTTGAAAGAGAGAAGATCATATGAAAATTATTTTAAAACTGTTGAGAATAATTCAAACTGATATTTGGTAGCTCTGACATTCAGTGGTTCGCCTTTTATTAGTTTTTAAAATGTATTGCGGAATAAAGCTGTGCGGCAGCTTTGAGTCAAAAACGTACAAGTGCTCACAAAGACGTGGGCAGAGATGATCCTTTCAAGTTGATAGACATACCTTGCTTGGTCTAAGTACAATAACCTTTCTGCAATAAAAATTATTGTTATGACCATTGATAAAGCGTTTTGTTCTGATGTTACTGCTTTCATAAGGTTATACTGGACACATAAATGAATGGTCAACTCGTTCCGACACAGTGCTGACATCGAGTGAGAATGTAGATGTAAAGGACGCGAATGTATGTACAGTCACTCACTCAATCATAGTTAGAAGTCAATAAAGGGTAGACTGCTGATGACGTTTCATACATTTAATAATGGACGTACACTTCGACATCACGATTACAGTCACTTGAACAGGTTGGCAAAAAATCATCGTATACTTGAAAAAATGGGTGACAATATCAGATGTACATTTATGTGGCATGTAAATATAATGGAACGATATTAGGCAAGCACTCAATATTCCGGTTGTCTATCGTCTCATGTTTCAACTGACTAATCGCGTCAGTTAAGGTGGATACATAATCATCAACAATGGTTCACTGTCAGAACCTTCTCCTGGCTCGGTTTCTCAAGCCGTAAATTCATCAAATGTTTATAGCAACAATGTTAAACCACAGTAGTGGGTTTTCATAATATATAGATCTCTGTACCATCATCAGATAATAGGACCTTTTCTGTTCTCCGACGATGATCCGCTTACAATGGCGGGATCCAAAAAAATGGCTCTCCTCCGTGAGCTTCGCTCACCCAGGATGAAAAATTATGAAGCAGAATTAATTCGTAATTCGTACATAAATGTCCTCATTGGGCTTCTATACATTTCTGCTATCAATAAGGCTGGTTACATCAAGTAATCTAGTGCTGCTAGAAAACACGTCATCTTCATCTGTAATCAACAAGCCTAGATGCAGACTTTCTAATCGACTAGCTCATAGCAGCGACGACATGACAGCAGCTTCTCTGTCGACACCCCAAATCGACGCATGCGCAGAAATGCCTTTGACCCCAGAGTTCAGCTCAAAAAAAAAACCGACATAGAAATATAAAGATACAAAGATATAAGACCGAATCACCTTAGATAGTCTAGGAATAAATATAAATTCCGGCAATAAACTTTTTAAGCAAGACCAATCTGTATCTGGCCATACCAGACGCAAAATGACGTAAATCTATTATTCATACGCCAGATTGTGACACAAGAAAAGATAACCCATATAACCGAATATAACATCGATCAATCAGGGTTATTGCCCTTAGACTAAGAATCATTGATTCTCAAATAACTACTTTTCATCAGACAAATAGTTATACTTTACATTTGTATGCCTACCAAAAGTAATCTGTGCGTCACAGACTACCACACAAAAGAATCTGTGCGCAACAACCAAAGAACTATTTTATACTTGACCTAGTGACTCATAATCCACTGTCAAACGTAAGAGAAAAAAAATAATAGTATATTAAATTTATTGAAAATTACGAATGAGAAACTAATAACACGAACCAAACAAGTGCCATTGCAAACAAGAAATGAGAATATGGTTTGCTGACGTTGAAGAAACATGTTGATAGCATTACAAGACAGTCCTTGTTCAGGAATTCTCAAGGTGCAAAAAAGCAGAGTAATACCGATAAACACATGGAGAGGAGAACTGGGGTCAGAAATGACAATGATAAGGAAGACATGGAAAGAACTGAAGCTGATGGCACGGTACAGGAAGACTTGGAATAAGTTTGTTGAAGATCTATGTTACTTTTGGAGTTGAAGGGTGGTGATGATGATGATGATGATGATTAAATTTACTCACGTATTAGGGGCAGAAAGATACATATTTTGATAAATGGGCGCTTGCTTTGGATAGTTATAAAGTTTTCAAAGATTTCAAGTGCATATAGTAAAGATGAAAGTACCAATAATACCGTTAAAAGTGGAGTATTAGCTCCTATTACGCATAATTTCACTTCAGTTAACCAAAGCGATTCAGTTTCTGCTTCGGCAGAATTTTTCAGCTGTTGTATGAGGGTCTTTGTCTAAAGACATGAACACTCGCATCCTTCATAATATCCAGCAGACATGTTTTCTTAACTGTTAAATTCCACACTCTTTCCGGCGCAAACGTTATGTAGAGGCTTGATGCGTTAAAGACCTCACTACACTAGATCCACCTTTATGAGGTGAGGTTACCAGTTCCTTTTTTCGTTGCCTTTGCCTTTCCTAATTCAAGAGCAGAATAGGTTACCCATTCACCGCTGGGTAAACTGGAGCATGACGCTGCCAAATTTCAATCCCGGAACCCGGAAACTTTGCCGCCGAGAGGAAAGCGCTGTAACCGGTTAGCCAATCAGGTCGACATACACTTGTAGATTTGTTATTGTTGTAGATTTGTTATTGTTGTAGATTTGTTATTGTTATTGTTGTAGATTTGTTATTGTTATTGTTGATCAAATCGACATCATTGCCCACCGAGAAAAACCCACAGGTGCTTATTCTCCCTCAGCAAATGTCAAAGGTTATGGTTGCTAATTGTTCCTCGTTGTATAAACGCCGTATGCATCCCTGCTAGTCTTAGGTTTGAATGTAAATTCCAATAGTCTTAGCCTTGTTTATTCATCGATTGCAGTGTCGTTGTCAAATAGGCAATCATTAACTGTCCTTAGTATCTCTCCCTTGTAGACTTATGACCACCAAGTGTCAATCTCACTTTTATTTTGTATTTATGACCAGAGTGTAACAGAACCATCTTCAGACTTTTCATTTCATTTGGGAAGAGTAAAAGCGTCAGTCAAAGTCAATAGAACGTTATTTACATTAATAACCATAGCAACGCGAGACTCTCTATTATCGAATGCATCAAATATTTCTTTCTCATACGTGGGTAATTTTTCTCCAGAAGATACTTTGTATTTCAAAGATAAACGAAAGTTGAGATATATCAGGTGATGAATACAGGTTAAGATAGGCCATGGGATGTAGATAAAGATAAATGTGGCGTCGTGGGATAGACAATAATAGATGGCGTGTCACAGAGAAGCATAGATCACGACAGAAAGTCGCTCACCTGTTGTGGATAAAGACAGAGCACGTGGCGCAGGTTCATTAAGATAGACCATCTGACGTTGACAAAGATAGATCACGTGCCATAGATAAGGACATGCCACGTGGTGTAAAGATAGAGCAAGTGACTTTGAGAAAACCTGTTGATAGCATTGCCAGGCAGTCCTTGTTCTGGAATCCCCAAGGTAAATGAGAGGTAGAGGAGGAGCACAGAACACATGGAAAAGAAAACTGGACACGGACATGAAAAGGACATGAAAAAACCTTAAGATGATGGCACGTGACAGGAAACCATGGCATACGTTTATTGAAGTCATATGCTCCTCGGGGAGATGAGGAGTAAGGATTGAATGAATTGAAGTGACTTTATATTCAGGAAACCAATTAATAGCGTTACATATCAGTTTTTATTCAGGGATCACAGTGGTAAGATATAAAGAGGGATACTTACATAAAAACAGGCGGAGAGAGAAACTGGAAACAGGTATGACAGCGATAAAGTTAACTAGGTAAGGCCCAGAAGAGATGACACAGGATAGGAAGATCTGGTGTGTAAATGTTGAAGTCCTAAGTTCCACAGACAGCAAAAGAGAAATGAATGAATGGAGTCTTGTATAGATAAAGATAACCGGGACAACGTTGTTATGGGGTGTAATTGTTGAAGTCCTTAGTTCCACAGACAGCCAAAGAGAAATGAATGAATGGAGTCTTGTATAGATAAAGATAACCGGGACAACGTTGTTATGGATACAACATGTTTTATTATCATCACCCATCAGCTCCCCAAGGAGCATAGGCCTTCAACAAACTTGTAACCAAAGTCTTCCGGTCAGGTGACATCAACTCATGGTATTTCTATGTCTCATTCATCCTCGTCATGTCTATCACCAGCTTCCTTCCTTCCTTCCTTCCTTCCTTCCTTCCTTCCTTCCTTCCTTCCTTCCTTCCTCCCTCCCTCCCTCCCTCCCTTCCTTCCTTCCTTCCTTCCTTCCTTCCTTCCTTCCTTCCTTCCTTCCTTCCTTCCTTCCTTCCTTCCTTCCTTCCTTCTCTATGTCTTGATTGGCCTCCCTCTACGTCTTTGACCTATGTGTTGCGGGTCCCGAAATGGAAGCAAAGAATGGTAACACTGTAAATCACTCATGTCGTAAGAGGTAACTAAGGAGATTTGGGCATGGGCCCGGTTATCCCAACCTGTAGAAAATTTTAAACCAAAAAAAGTTTGGGGTCGGAATGGCTAAGAGATATGCCGTCCGCCTAGAGTTCTAGAGGTTTCATGTTCGATTTCCAGTTGAGGGAATATAATTTATGGAAATTTTTTTTTTCAGAACCAGTGGTCCTAATGATGTCATGCTTTCTTCCTCGCTCTGCCCCCCCCCCCCCCCCCCCCGGTCTCCTGGGTAGTGAGATTGGATGTCTAGCCGTCTCGGATAAGAGAGAAAGAATAGGAGGTTCCGTGTGTAAGTTGCGCACGTTAAAAATCCCTCGGCAGGTGGAAATCGTAAAGAGTAGGCCTATCACGCCGCTGCCCTAGCAAAATTTAAAAATTAGAAACCTACCCACCATAAAAATATTTATAGAATATATGTATATACACACATTTGGATTCTCGCCGGTGCAACGGAGTTCGTGCACTGAGCTGAGATCCTCCTAGTGTGATCTAAGGGAGGAGATCGGAGAACTGGTGAAGTAGTCCGTGTGCAAGGATGATAATCCTCCAAACCAAACCAAAAAAAAAAAAAAAAATTCAACAAGGAACACGGACATACTAAAGAACATATGTAAATATTTACCACATTACTTCTTGTCCTACTAAACATTTCTTTGTTTACAATAGCGGCACTTCGAGACATACTGATTACCATATTGATTACCTCGTACAACTACATGGAACTGTCAACAATTCAATAAAATAACATATAATGAAATGGAATAAGAAACATGTGACAGATTACTCGTTTTAAAAAAAAATAGGAATTTGCCTTTTCTCCCGTGCAGTTCCTGGGGGGGGGGGGGGGGGGGGGTGTCTCTGATGAGACAACGAAATAGTAGACCACCGTTTATTCTGCCATGATGTGCAAGGTAACTAGTTAGACGTGATACCTGAGGCTGGCAACGTCATCATGCACAAAAATGTCCACATAAACCACAGCTGCAAGAGTATGTGAAATCTTGATGTAGGATTGCTATAAGGTGCACCAGTCGCGGTGGGGGCTCTATGCTCTATACAGAGCAAACAAGAAAAACATATACCACGTTTTGGATAAACGAGGTCCTTTCAAAGGATAAACGAGGTCCTTTCAAAGGATAAACGAGGTCCTTTCAAAGGACAAACGAGGTCCTTTCAAAGGTCCTTTCAAAGGACAAATGAGGTCCTTTCAAAGGATAAACGAGGTCCTTTCAAAGGATAAACGAGGTCCTTTCAAAGGATAAACGAGGTCCTTTCAAAGGACAAATGAGGTCCTTTCAAAGGATAAACGAGGTCCTTTCAAAGGATAAACGAGGTCCTTTCAAAGGATAAACGAGGTCCTTTCAAAGGACAAACGAGGTCCTTTCAAAGGATAAACGAGGTCCTTTCAAAGAGGGTCCTTTCAAAGGATAAACGAGGTCCTTTCAAAGGACAAAATTCCTTTCAAAGGATAAACGAGGTCCTTTCAAAGGATAAACGAGGTCCTTTCAAAGGATAAACGAGGTCCAAATTTCAAAAGGATAAACGAGGTCCTTTCAAAGGATAAACGAGGTCCTTTCAAAGGATAAACGAGGTCCTTTCAAAGGATAAACGAGGTCCTTTCAAAGGATAAACGAGGTCCTTTCAAAGGATAAACGAGGTCCTTTCAAAGGACAAACGAGGTCCTTTCAAAGGATAAACGAGGTCCTTTCAAAGGAGACACAATGTTCATCATTTATATTAGGGAGCGTGTCCGAATAGAAAAGACCTTGAGGTCTGGTGTTAGGATTATATATCTTTCTGGTTTATTCTGTTACAAGCGCATACTTATCCGAGAATCAATATCTATTGTAATTCGTTGTATAACCACGAAATTCCCACGTGAATAATAATTTTACCAACAGGTCTATAAATCGTATGTGTAGCTAGCTAGTGCTGTAAGTAAGGTCCTGAGAAATGCCCGTGGAACTCACATTTGAATTTAAGTGAGATGTGCTAAGTTCAATCTATGAGAGCGTCAGACGGACTTTAATATGCAGACTCACTGGCTTATGTGGAGATGATGTCTGTGTTGGACCTGAAGTTGTTTTACTGGCTTAGTTGCATTAGTGGTTCAGTTGTATTAGTGATTCTGATGAACAATTTATATTCTTATTCCGAGCTCGGATTCCAGAACGTAAGGTTCAGTCTGATCGTTGAAGATGGTAAGTCCTGTCTTATTTTCCTGCTATTATGAACATTATCCATTGTATCATTGTAGATAATTGTCTTTTTTTTTTCTTTTGAAGTGTATAGGTGTAATTGCTGATCTGAATGCTGAAATATGAACATCGATTGCACAGATTTAACTGTGAAATGTAACTTTGTAACACAAATAGAACTTAATATAATAATTGAAATGTAACACTGTAACACAAATATAACTTAATATAATAATTGAAATGTAACGTTGTAACACAAACAGAACTTAATATAATAATTGAAATGTAACATTGTAACACAAATATAACTTAATATAATAATTGAAATGTAACGTTGTAACACAAACAGAACTTAATGCTGAGACATAATACATAAATTGTTTACTAGACAAAGAAAAAAGAGCACTTCTGCTACCTAAGCAGTAGTTTCTGTAGCAATGTGTTTTACATGATGCGGTTGCCAGCTCTATTCATAAAGTCCATCCAAGGGGCACTAGTTCTATTCTTTCTTTAACTCTTCACGTTGCGCACTTTAAAAATCCTTCGACATTTGGAAATCGTAAAGAGTAGGCCATTCGACCGCTGCCCTGGCAAAATTTACAAAATTAGGAAAATCTACGCATACAAAATAAGATATTTATAGAAGGTGTGATTCCTGTATACACACATTGTGTTCCTCACCGGTGCTACGGAGTTCGTAAACTGTGCTGAGATACTCCATGAGTGATCCAAGGGAGAAGATCAGAGCACTGATAGGGTTGTCCGTGTGCAATGAAGATGGTCCTTGAAAACAAAACCAAAACCATTAAAGGCGGGGAATTCGTAATAAAGTAAACAATTACTGACGAGAGTTTATTATAATCTAAACAATTACTGACGAGAGTTTATTATAATCTAAACAATTACTGACGAGAGTTTATTATAATGTAAACAATTACTGACGAAAGTTTATTATGATGTAAACAATTACTGACGAGAGTTTATTATAATGTAAACAAGTAATGACGAGAGTTTATTACAATGTAAACATTTAATGACGATAGTTTGTTATAAAATAACCCCTACAGTCGGGGACTTTGTAATAAATTAACCCATTAATGGCGAGGACTTTGTTACAAATTAAACCACTTATCGTGAGGACTTTGTTATAAAGTAAACCATTATTGGATAAAACTGTGTCATAAAGTATTTTGTTATAATGTAACCCATTAAAAGTTAGAGTTTGTTCTATCTGTCTGCTACACGGAGTCAATGGTAGCTACCGTGTATCTATAATTAAAAGGTAGACAAGATTTTCAAGTTATTTTTTTTTTCTTCAAATATAAATATTCTTTCCATTCGCCGCTGAGCTTCCCACGGAGCATACGCCTTCAGCAAAATCATGCCAGGTCCTCCTGTCACGTGTTATCAGCTCAAGGTCTTTCCAGGTCTTCGTCACAATTTCTTGTCACATGTTCATATTCGATCACTACATCCTGTGTCCGCTGAACACTGACGAGGCACGAGCTGCGTTGGCGTAGCTGGCGAGTCCTTTTGAGAACATTGTGCAAGCAGATAGATAATGTTAGTCCTTTTTAGGACTTAGCATTTATCAACGCTAGTCGGGCTAACAGTCCTTTTCATGACAAGTATCGGTAATCTTTACCTTTAGTGCCGTCGAGTATGTATAATATGTGTATTTTCGTACCATTTAGAGTTAGGGTTGGGGTTAGATTTAGGGTTAGGATTGGGGTTGGGGTTTGTTAGGGTTAACCCTAACCCTAACTCAATTCACATATTATACATACTCGACGGCACTAAACGTAAAGATTACCGCTGATAGATGCTAGTAGTCCTTTTCAGTACCTAGAGTTTATCAACACAGCGCTTCAATTAACAGAGTTCACTTATCTTTGAATGGCAAATTGCGCTCTGATATAGCCAAAGGACTTAAGTCTAGGTTGAAAAGCACGTGCCTCGCCACCAGAAGGCAAAACGCGCAACAACAAAAGTTTTCCTCCCCTTTCATGCCTGGTTTGATTTCACATCACGTGGTCATAAGTATGTCGTCGGTCTCTCTCTGTATATCGTGCTCTAGGGAGTCTAGAACAAGGGCTGACTTGTAATGTTATTAATGTGTTTTATTAATGTGTTTTATTAATGTGTTTTATTAATGTGTTTTATTAATGTGTGTCCTGTCCATTGAGAGCCTTTGTTCTTATCAGTCACAAATGTATGTGCTAGAACAAGGGTTGTGGAGTCGGCCAAAACATCTTCCGACTCCGACTGCTGACATTTGATAAGTCCCACTCCGACTACAGTGTTGTACTAGTCATATGGCACTAAATTTGGAGAAGAAAACCGGACATATTTACCGACTCACCTAAAAAAAACGATAGATTACACGACCTCGACTGCCGACTCCAACTTTCAACTCCACAGTCCTGGTTACAACACACGAAAAGAACCTAAGATTAGCTGTGTTTAATCTCTGGATTCTGGTCGGAATGACGTCATTTTCATTTTTTTTTCAACCATATTGCTTACAGCACAATGCACGCATTGGTATATTCATTCCAGGGCCGTCTTAACAGCATTGTAGGCCCTGGGCAAAGCGATGCACAATGCCCCTACCAGCCTTACCCACCCACGGGAATAAAAATGATGTCTTATGAACAATATGGTAGCATCCCAGCATGGGGCCCCTAGAATCGTGGGGCCCCTGGGCACTGCCCAGTGTGCTCATGCCTTAAGACGGCACTGATTCAATCGTCGTTTACTTTATATATATATATATATATATATATATATATATATATATATATATATATATATATATATATATATATATATATATATAGAGAGAGAGAGAGAGAGAGAGAGAGAGAGAGAGAGAGAGAGAGAGACAGACAGACAGACAGACAGACAGACAGACAGACAGACAGACAGACAGACAGACAGAGAAAGAGATGAGATATTCTGCTGAAGTTTTTTACTTATAACTAGGCACATTATCTTCTACATAAGTTTTTGACTTATCAGTAGTGACAGGAAACTTTACACAGAACGTTACGACGGCAGGAAATCTGCGACACAAGTGGCCAGACAAATGGTTCGGCCTTTTTCTCTTTCAGTTGAGTCATGACTTCTATGTGTCTGCATCATGTTGTTTATTTATAATTAGACAACTTATCTCCTAATTTACTTGTTTACTTATAACTAGATATATTGTCTTTTACATTTATAGTTTACTTGTAACTAGACAAATTATCTCTCTACGTTAATTTTGTAGTTATACTAGACATATTATCTTTTACTTCTGTGGTTTACTTAGAGATGTTATTTTCTACTTAAGTTGTTTACTTGTAACTAGAGAGTTTTCTTCGACTTAAGCTGTTTACTTACAACTAGAGAGTTTTCTTTGACTTAAGTTGTTTACTTACAACTAGAGAGTTTTCTTTTACTTAAATTTTTTACTTACAACTAGAGATGTTATATTTTACTTAAGTTGTTTACTTACAACTAGATAGTTTTCTACTACTTAAGTTGTTTACTTACAACTCGAGATGTTATCATTTACTTAAGTTGTTTATTTATAACTAGACATGTTATCTTTTACTTTTCGGGTTTACTAATAACAAAATATGTTATCTTCGACATAAGTTGTTTACTTATAATAAGACATTTTATCTTCTGCGTTTTCTCATATGCTGCAGACAGGATAAGACAAATTGATAATGATACTCCCGTAAAAAGAGCACGTCTGTGACTTTGAAAATGTCGGTTTTATCTGTTTTGTGTATTTTTATGTCTTGGCTGCTCTCGCACATTTACATTAAATCATTATTCCATAGCGTTTCTTTTTGTCTTTTCTTTCATTTGAACTTCGTTGAACAGTTTTAACACCTTTGTCCTCTATTTGTAATTCTTATTCATCTCTGTAACTTCAAACCGTAACTTCAGCTCTTTTCTGTCTTCATTTTATTCCACCAGACGTTTACATTCTCTTGCCTTGTATTTGCTTTCGCTTTTTTATTTTTCATCACCCATTTATTTCTACGTAACTTCAACGTTCTCCTTTATTTTATTTTATTTTTTTTTTGTAACTATCCTCACTCATTTTATTCCGTCAGCTACCATGTCTCGTTTCTTCTATTTGTTGTTTTTACAAATTTCGTTCTATTAGTCTCTCGTATATAACGCCTACGTCACCAGCACTCTCTTATATGGCAGCGAGACCTGGACAATCTATGCTAAGCAAGAAAAAAGTTACAATACCTTCCATTTACGGTGTCTACGTCACATCCTCGGCATCTCGCGGAAAGATAGTCACAGATGTCGAGGTGTTGTCACGTGCTGGTCTTCAAAGCATTTATACACTGCTTAGACAGCGCAGACTACGCTGGCTTGGCCATGTCCGCCGCCTGGAAGATGGTCGCATCCCGAAAGATATCTTCTACGGGCAACTGGCAGATGGCAAAAGAACAGTTGGGCGACTGCAGCAGAGGTTCAAAGATGTGTGCAAGAGAGACATGAGGGCACTGGACATAAATACAGCAACGTGGGAGGATGAAGCTGCAGATCGCACCAAGTGGCGATGCTATTTACGGCGCCACCTCAGATTGGGCGAAAAAAAAGCTCACACAACAAGCAGAAGAGAAGAGAAAACGTCGAAAGGAACACGGGGAAAATAAACAACTGAGGGCTATCACCTCAGGGTTGCAGTCCCATAGTCAGTTATGACTGAAGGGGCTAGTACTATTATTATTAGTCTCACATTTATTGGCAATGCATTTTTTTTTTCAAAGGCGAAACTCCGATACAGTGACATATGTGACAAAACCAACAGAGGAAAAAAAATCCACACAGTGGAAGTCTCGTAGATTGAAATGATTGAAAAAAAAAACACCCCAAAAGAGCAGACTGTAGAAAAATCATTTAATTTAAATTTGTCGTCACAATGTCATCACAAAAACTAATTGACTCCGGCTGCCTTCACCATCACTTTCATTTATTCCCACCCCGCCCTTAAAATAAACACTCAGTCGCAGTATGATTTTTCTGGCGTGTCGTAAGAAGAGAATCATGTGAGGTTGTGCAAGATGCCGGGAACCTCAATATGTAAACAAATGTCAACAGAAGAAGCCATTACAAGAGCATTAGAACTGCTAACATAGCATACAAGCTTCCAGCAGTATTGTCTCTGATCTCCTTAAGAATCGTTAAAGTAGAATCGAAAAAATGTACATATGTTGTGTTTATTTATCAGTCATGAGACAGTCTGTGCTTTAACTCCATTCATACAAAAGTCATTACTGCTAAGTTATCTACGGTATTTCAAACCCGGACATATTTAGTAGCCATTGTGTCCTCCTGAGCTCACGAAAGCGACAACAACTACTTCCTATTACGGGTAATGTGATTTTCATTAATTTTGTATGTATTTTACTCAGTTCTTTCTATTCTGTATTGGTTAGTTTGCCCAGAAGGTAAGCATCTGTCTTTTCCCGTTAACTAATTGACTCCTTGCCTTTTTTTTTCGTTTATTCGCTGTTTAGGATTTCTGTTAAAATTAATGATAGTCTTTCTCAATTATTGACCCACAGAAGGTCTGAATATAAAGTCTAAGTACTGGCAAATGCCTCATTATTGTTGTCATAATACCATGTCCGAGTAAAAGGGAGGGATTCCGTTACACGTCCGAGTACTGTACATTATTATCAGCGAGCGATTTATTATATTATTCCGTTCGTAATACATTAACCACCTATTATGCTAATCCACTGGGGATTTCCAGAAAACAGTACCTTCCATTCATCAGAAAACTTTACGCCACAAAAAGTTAACAAACAATACGACAGGCATTAGCAGGTCTGGAACCCTTAGGGTAATGAAGTAGAGATAGATGGAAGGAAACATGGAGAAGAGAACGTGACAGAAATGAAAATTATAAGGAAGACAGAAATATCTTTAGCTGATGGCACGCGACAGAGAACTTGCTATCGGTTGTGGAAGGCATATGCTCCTTGGGGAACTAAAGGATACTGATCGCAGGATTGGTGCGCCAGAAACGATAAAGAGATGGCGGGTGTGAGCGGTATAACCATTAAGGTGTTAAGAAATAGTCCGTCGCAACGGAGAAGATTACATGAGTACTCAGTCATACCACAAGATTCTTCCGCAACAAAGTATATTCAGTCAATCAAAAATCGTTGTTAGTAGTTCATTTAAGTTATGGATATGCTGACAACATCAAATAAGGATACATACTTGTTCTCAACTACTGATTTAAAATCTATAAGAAATCTGCCAGTTACAAGAAAGAATCGATCTCATTTTAATGGGAAACATATGTTCATGTAAGTAGAAACAAGTTCACGAGTGCTCTACGTATGAGTTTTAGTTTAACAAACTTCAGAAACAAAATGGAAGAATCGACAATGGTATTTCGACTAACATGTTATAGACTATGACTTATCTTGTAGAGTTCGGCCAGTTTCCTTGTTAAATTTTCAGTAATCCTGACTTTACAGCGTTTTCAATGATGTTCTTTTTTTGTTTCGTTTCTTAAAGTCCACGAGGCGATAACTATAGCTATCCATATGCTGGAAACCGGCGTCAAAGTACTTCATGTGCACTTACAGGGGTGCTGCCTGTAGCAACTTGTTTGACATGCTGAGACTGCCAGTCGCGTGCACTAACTTATCTTCGTAGTCTCATATGGCATAACTGGAGGTAGTAGTACTTCCGTTCTTTCTCTGTCTCCACGGATACCCTGGAACCACATACGTACCATGTAAAGACAAACAGCTACCAGTTGTTAATATAATATCTTCTACTAATAAATTATACTGTTCTCTGTAGCTATTCAGGTCTGAGATTTAACTGATTATTTCTTCTTCAAGTACCATGTCTGTTGGTATAGGCAATCATGTCTGTCCACAGCTTCATTTCTCCATGACTATTTATCAATTATGTTGTTGACTTTTTTCCATGCCACGATGTCAAGCTGTTCAGTATCTGTTCCGTTTGTCTTCCTTAATTGATATATCAACCTAAATTCACCAGGTCGTTATGACATTTATATTGGTTTTGGTTTTAATGACTATCATTATTGCACACGGACAACTCCATCAGTGCTCCGATCTCCTCCCTTAGATCACACAAGGAGGATCTCAGCACAGTGCATGAACTCTGTAGCACTGGCGAGGATCCCAATGTGTGTATACATGAATCACACATTCTATAAATATTTGTTGTTGTGGGTGGGTTTTTCCTAATTTTGTAAATTTTTCCAAGGCAGCAGCCGTATGGCCTACTCTTTACGATTTCCAACTGCCGAGGGATTTTCAACCTGCGCAACTTGCACGCGGGACCTCCTTATCCGAGAAGGCTAGGCATCCGATCTCACTACCCGTGATATCCGGGGGGGGGGGGGGGGGGAGAGGAGTACAACATCATTAGGATCCACTGGTTCTGAAAAACAATCCATTAAATATATTCCCTGAACTGGGAATCGAACCCGATACCTTTAGAATTAGAGGCAGACACCATAGGTCTTAGCCATTCCGACCCGTATATAACGTTCTTAAACAAATACAGTTGTTTAATGTAAATACGAGTATATTGTGACCTCAGCTTAATTACGAGGTTTTATCATAACATGAGATCTGATTGAAATAGTGTGTCATTAAATTACATAGCAGTATTATGTGTAGCTCATATAGTTCCCGGGGGGGGGGCCTGGGGAGACAAACAAAAGACTAGGACTACGGCTCTTTCATGCATGTCGTACTAGGCGACAAATATAAGGTTGTACATGGGTCTGCCAACCTCATCATGTCAAACAAATGACCACATAACCCATCACTGACAGCGCGTGAGTGCTTGGTGCAGGCTTCCTGTTAGATGACCAGCTGCAGTGGTGGCTTCTTGTTCCATAAGGCGATCATGTCTGTCCACAACTTCAGGTCTTTACCACTATTTATCAGTTCTGTTGTTGACTTCTCTCCATGTTATGATATCAAACCGTCCAGTATCTATTAATGTCTCCTCAGGCTATACACTGTTTTATTATATTATGTACTTCATTGGGTGGGTCTATTTTTAAAGACTTACTCTAATCTACAGTAACGAGAGACTGGCATGCTTGTAAATATTCTAATAGTGGAATCCTTTGTTGCTCATAATTTTTTTTATATTTTAGAAGAAAGAGCTCTGTAAACATATCGTGCAAAAACTCTGCAAGGTAAGGCTCTTCTGTCATCAAAACGTCCTGTTCCAAGTTGTAATCTGAGCAGTTTCTTATTGCTGGGTATTTTTAATTCTCTAGTTATTTAACGAGCGTCCGTTTGGCAGAGTGGTTAGTGCACTAGTCTTTCGCGGAAAAGATGCCGGGTTGGAATCACGATACCGACACGCTCCATTCTTCCCAGCTGTAAATGGGTACCTGATTTTGAGTTAGGGAAGGAAAAAGCAACGAGGAAGGGAACTAGTCACTCCCACCATTTCATGCTGGACCTGTTATGGTGAAGTCCTTAACACTTTACTCCCCTACGGCCTTATCTAATATGGGACTACATTTGTAGTTATTGAACATGTTCACGTTGAAGCTTTGGACATTTTTTATTCTCTCAAACTTTGGTCCCGAGCCACTGTTCATACTTCAATTATTATTGTGTTACTTATTTTTGCTTTTTTTGTCTCTGTTTTGCTCAAGCTTTATATTTAGTTTATAGTGCCTCTACCTGTCTTGCTTGTTTCATCTGCCTTTTTCTTCTCTAAGCCAACATGATGGTATCTACTCTATTAAACTTGAACATTATGTGTGTTCTACACTACTTTACCTGTTTCATATTTCCCGCGTTGAAATGCACAGGGTGTCCAAAAATTATTCACCAGATTACAAATAAAATTAAAAACAACCACGCGGAGCATATCGTAACGATTCTCGGTAATGCTCTTGGCGATATATCGATTCTCGGTAATGCTCTTGGCGATATATCGATTCTCGGTAATATACTTGGCGATATAACGATCCTCGGTAATACACTTGGCGATATAACGATTCTCGGTAATACACTTGGCGATATAACGATCCTCGGTAATATACTTGGCGATATAACGATTCTCGGTAATGCACTTGGCGATATAACGTTTCTCGGTAATATACTTGGCGATATAACGATCCTCGGTAATGAACTTGGCGATTCATAATTATTTTTTCCGCAGGGTACTAACCCTGCGCCAGTCATGCACTATGCTGTAAAGCTGGCAACCGATCAAGAGAAGGCAATTTGTATATTGTAAATAAATATTAGACAAACATAAAGGTATGTTTTCAGGTACTCGTAAGAAATAAAGAAGTAGAAAACTAGACAACAGAAAAACAACAGACGTGAGTGGCTTACCCAGGACTCGAACCCAGGACCTTCCGTGCGACAACCCCGCCTAGCTATGCAAGCGAATCACACTATCCTCCCTACCATCTAGTCATCACCAATAAATGATGCTTTGATGACGGGTCATTAGTGCGACCCGCAACACATAACACCGGAAATTTATTATGGGCAGTCCAGCCTATTAATGACGCAATCATTTCTGTTGTTCCCCTATTATACAGTATAGGTCAGACTACACAAGACAAAGACCTTAATACTGTGTCTAGTAAATATTGGCTGGATATTGTACGCGTTACAAAGGGCGCTCACATGGAGACGCACTGAAAAACTATCCTGAGCTTTTCTTTTTAATGTGAATTTCAATGTGGCCAGTAAAAGTCCTTGGGTTAAGGTTGCAAACGTACGTCATTTATCCGTAACACTAGTATCAAGGTTATTGGACGCCATAATGCTTAGTTAGTCGTTCCAATTCTACCCTGGGGTGTAGAGGTTTGCCAGAGAGACCGCCATACTATCCTATCGGCTGTCTTCCTCCTGGCCTAGTTTCAATCTAGTCCTCGGTCCTTCAGAGATTGCCAAAGTCCAGCAAACTCTGGCTCGTTCTTGCGGTTTGGATCCCTGGCACTTGTTTTCCCATGCTTGTCGTGGTAGCCGATCTTCTCCCATTCTGCAGACATGGCCAAACGATCGTAGTTGGGACTGTTCTACTTGGGTCTGCAGGGGCTGGGTTTTGAGGCCTTGCCATTTCGTTCAGTTGCAGACCATGTATCTCCTTGTTACTTCAACCACTTCCTCAGATACCTCATTTCTGATGTTTGGAGCTGGCTTTTGTGGCTTGTAGTCATTGTCCATGACCCTCATCTATAAGTCAAGACTGGAACATGGACTTCATAACCGGTGAATAATTCTCGGACACGCTGAATATCCTTATCTCTGATATTCCAAATTCTCCCTTGACCCCGAACATGAATACTGTAAAGCTGTCCGTGAATTTTTGTATGTATTTTGTGGCAATAACTTTGCTAGTTTCTGTGTCAGTTTTGTTTTAATTGACTTTATTTCCCGTGTCTCTTATGAACACTCATTAAAATAATAAGAATAAAGAAGAAAAAAAACTTGCGAAATAGAGCAAGAACTAATGAGGAAAATATGCTGAAAGAAAAGCACACACGCAAACAGTTGTGAGTGCCAAGGCAGCAGACACTAACGATTACAGTCTCGTGATATGGTCAATGTTTTGGTAATCAATGATGGCGGCGTTGCGATGTATTCAATAAAATAGCGCTACACAACTTGGTGGTAGTAGTAGTGGTTGTTGCGTTACTGTGGTTGTGAGTAGCGATGTCTGAGATGGGGCCGATACTGATTTGTAAACAATTGGGCTTGTTATTACACCCCAAGGTTAGGGTCATATGCTGTTGGTGCTAAAATGCAGGAGGCGGTTCCTTGTTAATTCTGAAAGATCAGCAAAGAATAGACATAAAGTCAGTCATAAAAGGAGATTAAGAAAAGATGGATTCGAGGCCTCCTATAATGTGCAGTAAAAATATAGCTTGCTAAATAAACTGATAAGGCAGCGCTTGTTCTGGAATCTCTAAGGTAATAAAAACAGAGAGAGGCAAAAAAACATACAGATAATAGAACTGAAAACATAAATGAAGGGGATAAAGAAGATGTGAAACGATCTTGGGTGGAAAGCACATTACAGGAGTGCTCAGAAGGTATATGTTCAAACCCTATGCGTCACGGGGAGCCGAAACGTAATGATGATGATGATGATGATGAGAATAAACGTGAAGCAGACTGTGATCACGTCATTCAAGTTACGTCAATTTATTTATAGGAAGGTCACATTTGTTAAGTATGTCTGCGTGATGCAGGTCAACTGGCAGGGGAGGATTAAGCCAAGGAGGACCTCTAGGTTTTCTGCTGTTTGTGCCCCCCTTCACCAAAAAAGCAATAATTTTAATATTTTTTTCAAACCCCTTAGCATGGTGGTTGTATACTAGTATAATGAATAGACTGGTATGTTAGTTTGTTAGCATTGCTTACTTCTTTTATTACCAATTATTTTTGTTAATGTTTATTAGTATCATCTTTACTATTATTAAGGTAAACACAATAAACACATTTTATTGAAAGCATATATCTTATTTTTCTTTCAACAGTTTCTTCAATACATTTTCTTTTTGTACATAAATCTTTGCTATTAAAAAAAAATTGTTTTTAACTTATGCACAAGCCCTCAAGAGCTCCGGGTCCCTAAGGCCAGCCTACTTAGCCTAATGGATAATCCACCCTTCCAAGGGGAATGTCAAACAGAGATACAGTGCATTAATTCAATGCAGATAAAACATAATGTATCACTTATAAGAATATAGATTCCACTAGACGTCAGAGATGAAAAAAAAAAAAAAAAACCCAAAACTAAATGAAACTATTGCCCTCAAACCATGACTGACGTCATCCTCGCATCACCAGTACTCTTCAGCTCCGCAAGGTGCACAACCTTTCAACAACAACAAAGTTTGCCAGGTCATCGTGCCCTATGCTATGTGAGAAATATGTCTCCATGTCTTGTTTTTTATGCCTTTCATTTCTGCCTCCAGTTCTCTTCTATGTGTGTTTTCTTGTCTCTATCTACCTCTCTAACCTCGTGAGTTCTAGAACAAGAACTGCTTTGTAGCGCTACCAACATGTTTCCTTAATGTATGTGCAGCGTTATTTTGTCATCTCTGATTCCATTATCATGTTCTTATCATCAGTTACACAATGGTGACCGTGTCATCAGTTACACATTGGTGACCGTGTCATCAGTTACACATTGGTGACCGTGTCATCAGTTACACATTGGTGACCGTGTCATCAGTTACACATTGGTGACCTTATCATCATTTACACATTGGTGACCTTATCATTAGTTACACATTGGTGACCGTGTCATCAGTTACACATTGGTGACCGTGTCATCAGTTACACATTGGTGACCATGTCATCAGTTACACATTGGTGACCTTATCATCAGTAACACATTGGTGACCTTATCATCAGTTACACATTGGTGACCGTGTCATCAGTTACACATTGGTGACCGTGTCATCAGTTCCCACAATGGTGACCTTGTCATACCGTTGCAAACTTTATATTCTATACAAGCACCATTTTGTGAAAGTCTGTATCGTCTTTATTGCTGTTTTTGTTATTCCCCATGTTTCAGAGCCGTATAATAGGACTGGTATGACTAGCTTTAAACAATGCGTGACTTGAAGAGCTAGTTCAAACAACACTGACGGCAACAATCAAGTTAAAGCTGACGTTCAATTCTGCACTTCCACGAGACTACGACAGTCATTTTTTGCTTCGTCTGATCTTGTGGCAAGAATCTCCCCCCTCCCCCCAATCCCTGTTAGATACGGAAACATTAGGACCACCGGCTTAGTGACATGTCCCAAACTCCCACCAAGGTCATGTCCAGGGAACTAACCCTGATAAAAGTCAAGAATTAAACTTTGCAAAAAATCAGCGCAGGTTGGGCATCCAGCTAAGAGAAGGAAAACTTCACACACACCCGGGTAGGAAAACTTCACACACACCCGGGTAGGAAAACTTCACACACACCCGGGTAGGAAAGACAGCTTTCCTAGGAGAGACAACTTTGATGACAAACAACTGCTACTTTGCAGGGCGGTCATGGAAAACGAAAGGCTAGGGAAGTAGTCCCAGACAAATGCATGATGGACGGATACACTGGGCCGCAAGGCGCACAATATAGTGCAACGCAAACCGCATTGACAGGCGAACGAGAAAGAAGAAGTTAAAGCTAGAAAGATGAAGTCAAAATAACGTATCAGTAGCTGTGGAATGCATAGAAATCGCCCCCCCCCCCCTTATTTCTACACCGAGACCTTACAAGACAAGGAGACACTGTGACAAAGTGAAATTGTGCACATTCTATGAGTTACGACATTAAGCAGTCAATCTTGATTGATAATATGGCTGCGGCGATAATTCTCTATGAGGCTGACACAACGATTTATACTAGGAACCTGAGAGGCAATCTTAAGATTTTGATCAGCACCTGCTTACGCCAATTACACGGGGGCTAGAAAAGATATTATCTGATGAAGATTTATGGATGATGTCTAATAAAAATATTTATCAACAATAGACACAACCGCATTTGTATGTGATACCGTGAAGAGTTGATAACAGTTGAAGATCTTCATATATTATTGACAGATAATTCATCTTTCTTCTGCTTCTTTGTTATATTTAGGCCTGAAGCGTCGTAGTTAATCTTTATTATTTTCTTGGCGATTCAGTGTTCGTAAGGTGGCCTGTTGTGGTTTCATTGTTGTAATTCTGAAGAATGTCCATCACTCTGCGATCCATTTTTCCTTGGGTTGTCCTCTATTCCTTATGTCTTCCAGTTCGACTATCTGCCTGGGCTGATGCTCAGGTCATTTACATTGTGTTTGATTTTAGCAAAGAAAGAAAGAGAAAAACCAGAAGCCATTGAGTCGTGTAAGAAAGTAAGTATGTATACTGTTGGAATTTAAAAGAAAGTAGGGAATAAATATAGAAAAAAAAACTCAGTTAAGAAAGAAAGAAAGGACGGAAGGAAGAAAGAAAGAAAGCAAGAAAGAAAAAAAAAGGAAAGAAAGAAAGATAAAAGGAAAGAAAGAAAGATAAAAGGGAAGAAAGAAAGATAAAAGTAAAGAAAGAAAGATAAAAGGAAAGAAAGAAAGATAAAAGTAAAGAAAGAAAGATAAAAGGAAAGAAAGAAAGATAAAAGGAAAGAAAGAAAGATAAAAGGAAAGAAAGAAAGATAAAAGGGAAGAAATAAAACAGACAACAGAAAAATAAAGGGAATAATAAATAGGTACCTGACTATGCTCTTGAGTTAGGGAAGGCATAAGCAGCGAGGAAGGAACTGATCACCATACATCATGATGCTGGAGCTAGCAAGGTGAACTCTCTAACATTTCACTCCTCTACGGTAGGTTCTGCTTTGGGACTACTTTTAACCTTTTCATTAAACCTAAGTGTACCAAACCAAAATCTAATTCAAGTTTGTCTTAACTTATATCACTTCACTTGGTTAACAGATTCTAATTCAGTTTTGAACTATAAGTTAGCCCGTCAATATTTGAACTACGTTCTAAGTTTCTTTTGCTACGTCAGACACAATTTTCATTTCTCAAATGTCCCGCCATTGTTCGTTCTGCCTGATTGGACATTTCTATTTCTTCGTCAGTCGCTCTCATATAACCACATCTAACTCTCTCATAAAGTTGGCGGGTCTGTAACCGGTTTCTCAGATCGCTGTATAGTTTTTATTCACTCAAATTGGTTGCCGTAAAGATATTCTGTCAGTATGCTCCTGTCGTGGAGTCGGTGAATTGAACAAAAATAGATACTGTAAATCTTACTAGGAAAGGTGGACCAACATTACGACCACAAGGCCTTCATCGGGAAAATAAAAATTACAATAATAGTAGAGAAATGAAAATGAGAACTCATTTGAATGCATTTTAAAACACTTTCTATTAACTCAACATGCACGTTGTTTGAATGTTTCACATCTTTGATGCTCAGATCACTACGGTCTACTACTTTTAGACAGCTGATATTTTGCATGCAGCTCCCTTTTTTGGTACATTTTAATATGTCAAGTTTTCATTGACATTGATGTTATATAATAACTAGCAACAACCCGCCAAAATTGGCAGGTTTTTAATTGTAGTGTGTTGTTTCTGTTACACGTATTACATTGCTGCTTCTTCTATAGTCTCGCTTGCTCGCTGTGAATGACGGGATCGTCTCTTCCTTTTAGCCATCTTATCATTTTGATCCATAATAATAAGTCTGCAATACTTTAAATTAAAATTTTGTCTTGAAGAAACAATCAGAAAACTTACATTGTAAGGTTATTTTTAAGAAACATGATGAGTTAAATCCGTTTCCCGAATGAAACTGTATCTTGATTGTCTGTTGATTTAATGCACACCGTCACACTTTGCTATTTTCGGGAGAGTACATATAAGGGGAAACAATACAATTATTGTCTAACTTTCAACCATAGTTGCACCCCCTTAGCTGTGGTCGAAAGTTAATGCACTCTCTCGAAAATAGAAAAAAAAAGTGCGCAAATGACGGTGTGCAAAGTGTGAAAGACCGACCGACCGAAGTAACTTACGGCGGGAATTATGGTATTGGATGATGATGAAAACAATGTAAAATAAAGTGGAAGTAACTATTATAGAAAGAGTTTTATCGTAAAGAAAATAATGAATCAAGAAAATAGATTGTATTTTGTGTTTAAAGGGGCAAGAATGACATGATAAATGGTCATATGCTATTAAATACATGTTTTTTTTGTAACGGTAACAACTAAATCAGTAATTGTTTGTTTTAAATATTTCCTTATTATTGACCAATTTTCATGTGAGCTGTATATTAGGTGTTTAAAGGTATCAAAGTATGTTCATTGCATTTAACTACAATTATAAAAGTGGTTTCTAAAACTTAGGTTTCAGATTTACTAGTCTAAAAATGATATGAGCCGTAAATGACAACCGCTGTTGTTGCTGTCGTAAATTCTAGTCATAAATGCCCCGAAGACTATGTATGATATTAAAAAGCAGAAGCAGACGGTCAAAAAGAGACGGACAGCGAAACAAAAACTAAAAAGAAACATACTCGCAATATAACTAACAATAAACTAGAATCAGGACGAATATGTAAAGAAAAATTGTTAGTGTTGCAAATATCCTTAAGGTTACAAAAATATGAAGAAAAAGATTATGATTTTTACTGTAATCATTTTCAGGGCTGATTTCGCAATAACAATATCTGAAAACTTGTGTGCTATACCTAAGGTATCTGTTACATACAGCTTCAGGCTTCGAATATTGAGAGAAATCAGAGGGATGGCATCTATGATTTAATCACATTCTGGAATGTTTCCTTTAAAATGTGTCTGTTATTAGTACCAGACTATATACGAGCATTACGTAAGCTTTTATTAGTGACTGTAAGCATGTCAGCGTTATCTTCACCACCATCATCATCATCACCCCTCAGCTACATAAGAAGCTGAGGCATTCAAATAACGTATTCCAAGTCGTCCTGTCCCGTGCCGTCAGCTCAAAGTCTTTCCATGATTTCTTCATCTCCTTCATCTCTGTCTCCAGTTCTCGTCTCTACGTGTTCTTCAGTCTCCCTCTACGGCTTATGTTCTAGGGACCCCGGAATAAGGATTGGTTTGCAATGCCATCAGTTGGTCTCCTCAATGTGTGCCCCATCCATCGCCAGCGTCTTCTCATCTCCTGCTCCACTGGCCCATGTCTGGTTCTTGTCATAAGCTCCACATGAGTGATATTATCATACCACTTCAATCTTTCTATTCTACGCAAGCACCCATTTATCAAAGTCTGGAGCTTTTTTATTTATTTATTTTTTTTTTGTTCTCCATGTTTCAGAGCCATACAATATGATTGACTTGATATTTGAATTAAAGATTATGATTTTTATGTTGTTTTTGTTTGATCTCAGCATATTTCTCAAATCAATTACAGCTCCTCTTGCTTTTTGTGTTCTTATTTTCATATCAGTGTCTGTCCATTAATCTGTGTCTATAATGCTACCAAAGTTTTGCATTTTTCTACCCCTACACCTTAATTATGAATAGACAAGACTAAAATAATATACAGTTATAATCCCTAATTAACTCAAGTACAATATGAAGTAAATCGTTAGATAACTTGTTCCCAGAACTCCGTGTATTTCCCGAAGGTCTCAAAGCATACAAATTAAGAATAGGCGTACTGATCCCTCACGCAAGTCGTAATAAACGGATAAAGTGGCAACCTCGTTATGTACAGTAAAACACATTGCTACAGAAACAGAACTTTGAGAGCATGTGCTTTGACGTGGTGTCCGCAACAGGATCATCTATAGTGGAAATCTGCTCTGCAAGGATTGAAAAAAGAGCTAATAATGCTGATAGTTCTCAGTTAAAGCACGCCAAGAGTTAAAAATATTATCTAAAATTAATTATATGAAATCCTTATTATAACCCATTAGGGATTGAACGGGACAGTGTTCCCATTAACTGAAAGATAAATAATATAAGTTTAACCCTTACAATAACATCTTCATAAATGATACATGTCATAGTAGAAAGGATCTTGAAAAGACTCAATAAGTTGGATTCTTAATGCATCGATCCTGCAAGGCATGACTATAGTAACCTGTACTTTAAGAAAACGCCGTGTGACGTTATACAATTTTACCATTATGTGGGTTATGATAGGAAACTCTTTACAGAGCGATACAACAGGAAGCAATCTGATCATCAGAAGAAGTCCCCCCATCCGACAAGTGTTTCGGCCCAATTACTCCTTTACACTCTAAGGGGGGCGGGCCCACTTGGGTCATGACTCCCAAGCGTTTCAGCTTCCTGTTGTCTTGTATCGAAAATGAACCCATTTCACTTATGGTAGCAACTTTTAAATCCACAACGCCAGCCGTAAAGGCAATTGTGAAAGTAACAAAGAGAAGACAAATTATTCCGTTCGTTCCGTCGTCCTTCACAACTAAGGGCACACACTGAGACATTAGCGCGCAGCCGACGAGCTGCGCGCCGCAAGCCACTGAAATTTTGTACCTGACACTCTCCCTATAGTATACATCGCCTGTTGCCCCAGAGTCGCATCTCTTTCACTATTACACCAAAAAAAAAAAAAACTCAGCGTTGTGGACCTAGAAAAATTTTGGTGTTTTCTGTACCGCAGCGTTTATTGTCACGATGTCCATCGCCCATTGCGGTTGTTCCACAGCCAGCCTGATGCCTTTTCGGTAGTTTCACTAAGTCTCTTCAGTGCCCTTGTTCTAGACTGTCCCTTCAGCCCCAACAGTTTCAATAAATCATACACTGATGCAGCCACAAGCCCTCTTGCGCCCACTTCAACCGCCATGACCCTTGCACTGAATCCATCGTGTCTCAGATCCGCGGCCAAATCGCTATTAGTTATAATTAAATTAATTATAATTAAGATGCATAGTGTCTGTTAGTACAGCATGTTCCATTCATTGTGATTTATAAGCTAAATAAGCTACCTGAAGTCATTAAGTATCAGCTATTATAAAAGTTAAAACTTGTTATTAATGTTCTATCTTAACTGGGCAATAAGTGTAAATCCTGAATCGTATACAAGAAACATTTATCTTCTGTTCTAGTGCTGTATTCTAGGTACTCCTAATATCTATTTCGGCTTTAATAACCATGTATAATACTTTCTGTCTTTCAAGAGTTATATCATTGGCTTGTCTTTCTAATTCGGATTCTTCCATCGCATAAAGCAGTCTTCTTAACCAGAGGTGTATCCCCCCCCACCCCCACCCCCCAACCTCCGGGGGTGCGAGACCTACCTTCAGGTGGTACGAGACCTACCTTCAGGGGGTGCGAGGGGTTGTATCATCAATTGTTTTACAACAGTAGAATGGGGGGAAAAAACACAAATAGTAATACGTCTTACAAGGAGAAAGGACAGGAAAAACCTACGTTGCGGCCACAAGGCCTTCGTCAGGGACAGACAAACAAGACAGGAGGGAAAGAAAGAAAATGAGAATTAAGTAGAGAACATGAAACTATAAAAATAAGAGAAAAACAACCCCCTTATGTCCAGTCACATGTCCAGTCACAGAAGCAAGATGGCTGCCACTAAACAGGCAAACGGAAGTCGATAGTACATTAAAAACAAAAAAACAACGCAAATCATGATAATCACAGAACTGAAATGTATTTCCCAATAATAGATTATTGACAACATGAATTCAATATCAAACTTTAGTCCCATTTTGTAAATAACACTTTCTCAAAACATAACAGTATCTTTTTTTTTTTTTTCGCTTTCCTGACATATTTTGCGAGTTAGAAGATAATGGGGTGCAAGGCTTCTTAAGAGGCTGTAACAGGGTGCGAGGCTTCTATAAAGGGATGCGAGGCTTCTTAAGATGCTGGAAGGGGTGCGAGGCTTCTTAAGATGCTACAAAGGGGTGCGAGACCTCTAAAAAGTTAAGAAACACTGGCACAAAGCCAATATATTATTTTGTTTTTAGTGGATTTTGTTGTTGCTGTGGTTTTGTATTTTTACTTGCTTATTTAGAGCATCCTATTGACAGAGTGGTTAGAGCACTGGTCTCTCGCGGCAAAGGTGCCTGGTTCAATTCACAGTATCGACACGTTCCAGTCCACCCAGCTGTAAACGGGTACCTGACTTCGCCTTTCAGTTAGGGAATGAAAAAGCCCCGAGGAAGGAAACTGGTCCCCCCCCCCCCCACATCTCGATGCTGGACCTAGTATTGGGAAGTCTATAACATTTCACTCCCCTACTGCAGTATCTGTATGTGATGCGTGATGCCATATGATGATGGATGGTATCCGCATGTCTGGTTTTGTGTGGTGTGCAGATGTGTTCAGTCAAAACAATGTTCATACAAAAATAACAGGGCAATCCACATAGGACGTCAGTAAACTCACGACGTATAAAGTCAATGATTCTTGTAACAGCCGTTGACGTTTTTCTTCATTATTTATTGTGGACGCCACAGTGACAAAATGGTTACGCGAATATGTAGGCACACCAAACAGTCATTATCACAGCAACATTCAATACAGCAATAGACGGTAGACAGCATTACAATGATGAGTCAGATGCATGTTATATTTCATAGTGCTGTAAATGTAGTCAGGTGGAAAACTCCATCCTTTTCTATAACAGCCAGGAGATAACCAGATGTATGAGATCAGTTCACTCTCCTTAGTCTGACTTCAGCAAGACAGACACGTCTGCCGAAGTATAAATAATGTCCTCAAAAATATCCTCTAGATAATAAAGGTTTTCCAAACCTAGTTCATTAACAAAGTAGCAAGTAATGGTCCTTGGTACATGCATCAACCGATGCAGTACAATGCAGCGACATGTGAGCTGGGAAAAAACATCTCGTGACGACGACTTTCGAAGACAGGCTATGAATCGAAATCGCTCACGACCCAAAATCGATAGAGTTAATGAAAAAGTCAATTTACCTTGCTTTCATGAAATACACAGAAATATCACGCCTCCCGACATGTGGGAAAACACTAGAGGTATTATCTCGACTAAACGAAATATCCATAAGAGGACTACACATCCCTGACAGAACAAAAGAAAGCGGAGATCCCCTCTTCAACGAGGCATCTCTTTCGCCATTCCAAATCGCTCACTCCACTAGTCGTGGGCGGAAACCGATCGACCAAAAAACAAGACAAGTCATGCGCAGTCCAGCGCAAAAATGACCACAGCTCAAACTTAACTGCATTCGATACCAACGCGAGAAGACAAATGCTTACCGAGAAAAGTGACTATAAATTTCAAGCAGTTGTTGCCCTTGCGTTATAAAACAGATATTGAAATAAAACGATGTTGCGAGAATTTATCACGCAACAGTATGGTACTATCTGTTATGGTACTATCTGCTATGGTACTATCTGCTATGGTACTATCTGTTATGGTACTATCTGCTATGGTACTATCTGTTATGGTACTATCTGTATGGTGTGGTACTGTTTCCTCACGTGTCTCGTATCCTTTGTCACTTTAAAAAAAATACATTTCTTTGTCGTTCATGTTTGTTTGTTACAGTCACATTATTAACTGTGCCCTCTGTCATTATCTTATAACTTATTTATATTTCTACTATCTGCTTCCTGTTTCTGACTGTGGCTGAAGAAGGTTATGACATGAAATGTCATGCATTTCTAGTGTATCGCTCATTTATTAAAAAAGACACCATACCATTTTTCGTATTTTTACACCTAGTATTTCATTTAATTTCGTCCTTTTTTCCCTTCTTAGTATAATGGAACGCCCATTCTATTCAACCCCTGACGGGTTATAATTAGGATCATCGTTGTTACACGTGGAGCTGACACTTCGGGTTACGATGTAAATGGGTCTGCCCCCGTAGAGTGAAATGGGGATAAAGGGCTGAAACACTTGTCTGACGGGGGGAAAATACAATCTGATGATCAGCTTGCCTCCTATTGTGTCGCTGTGTATAGAATTTTCTATCATGTAATCAGCTGCTATTGTTCGCTTACTGATAATCTGATAATATCCTCTCTAATAATGTGGTCTATGTTTGTTCGCCAGTTAATGACACATTTTAAACATTGTAACGGGTATATGTCTCTTTCACATTTTAAAATAATCACACTTATTGTATTAATTCAACCATAATGTCGAACTAATTGCCGCAGACACCCCTGCTGTAAGTTGCACTCACAAGCTTCGTGAAGGTTTCCTGGAGACGATGCTGCAACAATACTCTACGCTTCGAAAGTAGCGCATGAGTTAATGTTGTCTCTCTGGGAACAACTACAGCAATGACTCAATGCTCCGAAAGTAGCGCATGAGTTAATGCTGTCTCTCTGGGAACAACTACAGCAATGACTCAATGCTCCGAAAGTAGCGCATGAGTTAATGCTGTCTCTCTGGAAACAACTACAGCAATGACTCAATGCTCCGAAAGGAGCGCATGAGTTAATGTTGTCTCTCTGGGAACAACTACAGCAGTGTTTCTCAACTTTTTTAGTGTTCACGGCACACTTTACAAATTTCTAAAAATTTGCGGCGCACCTATCTGACCCCGCGCCTGAATATAAAATGACAGTGAAAAATACTAAATTAAATACACTAATTTGTGAGTACTTTAGAATAAAGAAAACTCTCAGTTTGATTTTCTTTTAATTGTTTAAAATAATTACTGAAAAAAAAAAAGATAAGAAATCTAATTAGGTCCAAGTGGAAGCATTATGCTTCGACCATGGCTTTTGAACGTTGTTTATGCGCCTCATGTGTTTTTGTAATATCATGACATTTTAAAGTACTGTATATCTAGTTTTGTTCGAAGCAATAGGTCCAATTATTATTGATTGAATTTAAGTTGTAAGATCAGTTTTATATTACATGATCGCTAAAAATATATTTAAAGTAGTAAATAAAAAAAAAATTTACGGCACACTTTGATAGGTGCAGCTGCACACCGCTTGAGAAACACTGAACTACAACTATGACTCCATGCTCCCCCGTTAGGAGCGACAAGGAGACAGAAGGAGGATTGAATTAATTAAACAAAAAGATATGTAGATAACAACTTGAAACAAACAAAAAGATATGAAGATAACAACTTGAAACAAACAAAAAGATATGTAGATAACAACTTGAAACAAACAAACAAAAAGATATGTAGATAACAACTTGAAACAAACAAACAAAAAGATATGTAGATAACAATTTGAAACAAACAAACAAAAAGATATGTAGATAACAACTTGAAACAAACAAACAAAAAGATATGTAGATAACAACTTGAAACAAACAAAAAGATATGTAGATAACAACTTGAAACAAACAAACAAAAAGATATGTAGATAACAACTTGAAACAAACAAACAAAAAGATATGTAGATAACAACTTGAAACAAACAAAAAGATATGTAGATAACAACTTGAAACAAACAAACAAAAAGATATGTAGATAACAACTTGAAACAAACAAACAAAAAGATATGTAGATAACAACTTGAAACAAACAAACAAAAAGATATGTAGATAACAACTTGAAACAAACAAAAAGATATGTAGATAACAACTTGAAACAAACAAACAAAAAGATATGTAGATAACAACTTGAAACAAACAAACAAAAAGATATGTAGATAACAACTTGAAACAAACAAACAAAAAGATATGTAGAAAACAACTTGAAACAAACAAAAAGATATGTAGATAACAACTTGAAACAAACAAACAAAAAGATATGTAGATAACAACTTGAAACAAACAAAAAAACGCTTTAGTTTGTGTATGCGTGTGTGCGCTCACACACAGTGCATGCGGATTTATTTTTAACACCGGATGGTCAAGGTAAGCATGTCTCTTCACAACCTTCTGTCCCTAGAGATGTTTGCCAATTCTGTTGTTGACTTGTTTCCATTCACCATATTACAATTTCCGGTGTCGTCTCTCGTTTTTGTTCTCTATATCTTTTCCTTCAGTTTTTTTTTCTTCTAATTGTCACGATATGTTCATGCTTTTGTCTTCTAATAACATGTCTAATTGTCACGATATGTTAATGCTTTTGTCTTCTAATAACATGACTAATTGTCACGATATGGTCATGCTTTTGTCTTCTACTAACATGACTAATTGTCACGATATGGTCATGCTTTTGTCTTCTAATAACATGACTAATTGTCACGATATGTTAATGCTTTTGTCTTCTAATAACATGACTAATTGTCACGATATGTTCATGCTTTTGTCTTCTAATAACATGTCTAATTGTCACGATATGTTCATGCTTTTGTCTTCTAATAACATGTCTAATTGTCACGATATGTTCATGCTTTTGTTTTCTAATAACATGTCTAATTGTCACGATATGGTCATGCTTTTGTCTTCTAATAACATGTCTAATTGTCACGATATGTTCATGCTTTTGTCTTCTAATAACATGCCTAATTGTCACGATATGGTCATGCTTTTGTCTTCTAATAACATGTCTAATTGTCACGATATGGTCATGCTTTTGTCTTCTAATAACATGTCTAATTGTCACGAAATGTTAATGCTTTTGTCTTCTAATAACATGTCTAATTGTCACGATATGGTCATGCTTTTGTCTTCTAATAACATGACTAATTGTCACGATATGGTCATGCTTTTGTCTTCTAATAACATGACTAATTGTCACGATATGTTAATGCTTTTGTCTTCTAATAACATGATTAATTTTCACGATATGTTCATGCTTTTGTCTTCTAATAACATGTCTAATTGTCACGATATGTTCATGCTTTTGTCTTCTAATAACATGTCTAATTGTCACGATATGTTCATGCTTTTGTTTTCTAATAACATGTCTAATTGTCACGATATAGTCATGCTTTTGTCTTCTAATAACATGTCTAATTGTCACGATATGTTCATGCTTTTATCTTCTAATAAGGTGTCTAATTGTCACGATATGTTCATACTTTTGACTTCTAATAACATGTCTAATTGTCACGATATGTTCATGCTTTTGTCTTCTAATAACATGTCTAATTGTCACGATATGTTCATGCTTTTGTCATCTAATAACATGTCTAATTGGCACGATATGTTCATGCTTTTGTCTTCTACTAACATGTCTAATTGTCACGATATGTTCATGCTTTTTGTCATCTAATAACATGTCTAATTGTCACGATATGTTCATGCTTTTGTCTTCTAATAACATGCCTAATTGTCACGATATGTTCATGCTGTTGTCTTCTAATAACATGTCTGTCTAATTAACGGGAATCGCTTCCTTCTAATGAGTAATACGCTTCCGTTTAACACTGACACAGTGATTAGAGCGCTGGTCTGCCGCGGCAAAGGTGCCAGGTTATTTCACGATATCGACACGATCCTGTCTACCAAGCTGTAAATGGGTACCATACTGTGCTCTTGAGTTAGGGAAGGAAAATGGCAGCGAAAAAAAGGACCTGGTCACCCCATCTCTCGATGCTGGACCTAGTATAACGAAGTCTTTAACACTTCCCTCCCTACGGCAGTGTATGCTTTGAGATTACCTTTACCTTTTCATAAATCATAAATGTTTATTCCTGTCGTCAGTGCTATCTTAGCCAAACATGTCATTGTGGAACTGGGTTAACGAGAACAAGTGAAAAAGGAGGCTGTAAAGACATATTTAGTAACAATTTATAAGAAAAACAGACCGCAGGCAGTAGTAGATGCTAGCCGAGTACATCACACGTACTTCTGTGCCATCTGGAGGCCATCTGATTGGTTCTCTAGAGCGCGTGTTCCAACCTTTCTTTTCTATGTGACACTGTGTAAATATGAAAATGTATATTGATTACACAATGTTAATATGCTGATGCGAAATCTGAGTGAGGCATTGTGCGCACAGCTTTTCGATTAGTGGCCTTACGTTTAATGGAATTAAACGAAGATTATCAGTTTGGTATTTCATTTGTGTTCTTTTTTTTTATTTACATGATCTCCGTAGTTAAAGGTGCCGGTTTACAACACAGATCGAGCGCTCAAAAAGGGCAGCAGAATTTTTAGCTCTCTGTTTGAAATCGCGGGATATTCGCTGCCTGCGCAAATCCACAAGAATAGATTGGAACTGTTTATAGTTGTTGTTCTTCTTCTTCTTGGATTCTTAGCACCTGACTGACAAAGCAGTCAGTGACCTGGTGGCATCTTGTTGGGCAGCAACTCACTGTTCCTACTTTGCTCGGTCGGTGGCCATCATTCGTACAGTGCCCCAACTCTGGTTCATGCTTTGCATCTCAGCCTCCACAGTTCTCCGCCAGGTTGTCTTTGGTCTGCCTCTCTTTCGCCGTCCTTCTAGAGTCCATAGCATAGCAGTTCTTGTTATGGTGTCAGGGTCCCTTCTTAGGACATGGCCAACCCAGTTCCAGCGTCTGCTTGCTAAGATCCTGAGAAAATATCTTTTACTGCACAACGTAAGCAGTTCCTGGTTTGAGATGGTATTCGGCCAAAAAATTCGAAGAATTTTCCGTAGTCGAAATTGTCCTCTTTTCACACAACATGCCTAAGAAAAATTCTCCGAATCTTTTGGCCGAATACCATCACCAACCAAGATCTGTTTACTCGGAGCAAGCAAGAGGACATGCACACAATCATAGCTGGCAGACGCTGGAGCTGGGTTGGCCATGTCCTCAGAAGAGACCCCGATGCCATCACAAGAACAGCTATGCTATGGACCCCTGAAGGAAAATGAAAGAGAAGCCGACCAAAAACAACGTGGCGGAGGACTGTGGAGGCTGAGATGCAAAGAATGAACCAGAGTTGGGGCACTGTACGAAGGATGGCTACCGACCGAGCAAAGTGGAATCAATTTGTTGTCGCCCTACAAGACGCTACCAGGCGTGATGACCACTGACTGCTTTGACGGTCGGCGGCTAAGGATGAAAGAATAAAGAAGAAGTTGTAGGATGCATAGAAGTTTTTTTTATATTTCCAATCCCGCCAGGCGCAACAAAATGGAAGAGTCTACCATTTACTTTTCTGACCAGGTCTAAAAATGAATTGAATGACGATCTTTGATAATCAGCTAACAGATATATCTTTCACCAAATCTTTCCAACTGATAAACGTTGTAGTTTGTTTCCATTAGAGTAGTTCTATCAAGTTTCTCAGAAGCAGTCAGCGTATGTCAGAGGTTTGAAGCCAATTTTTTTTTTTTTTTAAATATATTTTTTATATTTTTAACCTGACGATGTCTGTGGCCATTGAATATCAGAAATGACCACTATACGTTCAACAAAATTTTCTAAACAATTCTTTCAGAACTATACTAACACTCAAAATTAACTTTTTACACATTGCCTAAATTTTACAGAAAACAGAACATTTTCGCTACATAAACTTGTGTCAGTGAACAATGTGGCACTATTGGTTTAAACGAATGTTCCTAATGATTAACGCTGTAGTAAATTTCCTGCAAAATGTATATATCAAATGCTTCAGACCACCGTGTTTATGTGTTTTTAGGCCATTCAATTATTTTACTTGGCATGTTTTTCCTCTTCTTTGTCTTCTACTTTTCAGTTTTCTTCTTTTCCGTCATCATCGTCACCTTCTTCTTCTTCATCTCTTCCATCTTATTCTTTTTCTTCGTCTTCTTCCTTTTCCTTTCGTCTTTTTCTTCTTCAGTTTGGAAGAAAATTGTTGATGTCCAAACATTGAGCACCTTAGCTTTTATATTTCTGACTTCATTGCAGTGTATCTACATTCTTCTTCCTTTCCCCGTGTGCATCATATGTAGCATCAAGCTTGAGGAAGTAGTAGTTATCTTTGTTCTTGGCCTCTTCAGGGATTCCCCAGAGAACACAGGGGTATTCTAAATTTAGCCCACTAACTGCTGACATAATCTTTCTTTATATTTTATTGTCACGAGACAAAAGGTGCTTACCAGCCGAACATTACAGGAGGAGGATGCGCACGCCTTTGTCCCTGACAACAGCGACACCATGGCTGTTACCACTAATCTAATAACAACAACAACGGCAACGTTGTCTAGAGGACAAGTTTCCACACTCTACATAGCAATAAATAATTAAACTCGAAGACCAAGTCAATCTCAACATAACATAATCACAGTTAGCACATACCATGTATATGAGGTACTCAAAAACCACAAGAAATTATCAATCTATCTCGACAATCTAACAGTACTCAATACTACTAACATCACTTGTGGGACTGCAACAACTTCCGAGATCAGAAACAACATCAATCCTTGCAACAACAAAAACCACACAACGGACGCATGCTCTTCTAACACACAAGAGCAACACCGGGAAGCGTCTGTTCCCTTCAACAACGTCTGTTCCCTTCAACAACGTCTGTCCCCTTCAACAACGTCTGTTCCCTTCAACAACGTCTGTCAACTCCTCTTGCACATACTTCCTAAATGTTTAACCTTCCACGCGCCAAGCTTACTCTAGCCATTAATAAACTTCTACTTTAGTCACATTTTATAACAATCAGAGTTCAGCTGCTCGTGCAAACATCACATGCAGCTAACAAAACGGTTAACATGACTTACATTGCAATCACGTTTGCCACAACAACGTACCCAATAAACCTCGTTCACACAGAGGCATACAACTACAGCACCTTCTCGAAATTATATCTTGACACGTATACTTTGCGTTTTGATAGTGGTCAGATTTCTTAAAATTGTTTGTAGCATATAGTTTATATATAAAATTATACTTTAATTATTGAATTATGTATGTAGTGTTATTAAACTAATATCTGTTCTCTGCGCATGCAATGCAAATCTATCTGCCCTATTGTGTTTTTCATCATGTGCAGTGCAGTAACGTTACTCTACAGCTTTCTGTTTTTGAAGTTATTTATCTGTTCCGTTTTCAAATCTCTCCATGCTAGACTGGTCCGGTTACCTGTCTCTTTGTTGTACTTTAATCTCAAATCGTGGTCTTGTATATTGAAATAAATAAATAAAATATTTCTTACGACTGCCAGCAACATGTCATTTTATGTGTATTATTTATTTACTTGCATTTTAAGCTTTCTAAAATTTTAAAACATTTCTTTTGTTCCACCTTGTGGAAGGAGAATACTTCTGTGTAGTCTAGACCGCATTGTGGGAAAACAAATTATAAGTAGTACGTCATTACTAGGACAAAAGACAAACAAAACTGCTTACGTTACGGCCACAAGGCCCTCGTCGGGGACAAACGGACAAAAACAGGCAGGAAAGGAAGCTGAAAGTCAGTGAAATGTATGAACAATAAATACAAATGAGACAACTCGTAGATTAGCATGGCTGTTTTCGCTGAGATGTACACGCAAGATGCACAATTATAAATCGTTTTTATTTGCAATTATGCATTATTCATCATCAGTTATGCATTATCATCAATTCATCATTTCCTTTTTCGTTCGTTATGGAGAATGGAACCACCACTATAGCTAGTCACTGTACAAGAAGCTTAGACCAACGCATTCATATAAGCTTTCAGCAGTGAATTTTGTAGACATGTGTTGTAAGCGAGAAGGTTTCCAGTTTGACGCACAAACACATGTTAGTGGACTCTTAACGCGTTGATGTTAATGTAGTATAAAGCCACATTTCTCAACCTTTTTATCCTGCCGGAACCCTTGAAATAATTGTCAGGTCTCACGGAACCCCTGCATACAAATTATTATATGTTCAGCTCACAATACGTTAGCGTGATCAGTAAGTTGTACATATAATAATCCAATAATAATTGTCAATGCTCTTTTGGGTAGAGAGTGATTTCTTTTACACATCTGTTCATTTTGGCCAGCTTATTTGCCTACTCGTTTTGTGTGGTTCTTCCCTACCCACAAAGGATATCAACTCCAATGTAAGTCGGCAGTGCATGAAGTAGAAACTTCCATTTAAAAAAAAAAAAATTTTTTTAAATTTCCTGCTGGATTTCCTTTTTTACCTTATCCTAGTAGGCCTAAAAGACTTATCACAAATTTCTACTCTACAAGATGCGAATGAAATATAGTAAATGCAAGAGTGAGCAAGGTCCTGTTGCTCACTGCCGTAGGGGGCTACTCGGTCACAGTCCACTACTGCGGGCGCTAACATCACCTGAGGCGCTCGGTCACAGTCCACTACTGCGAGCGCTAACATCAGCTGGGGCGCTCGGTCACAGTCCACTACTGCGGGCGCTAACATCACCTGGGGCGCAAAGTTAACAAAAACGTTAATTTTTTTTTTCAATCACCATTTCTCGCGGAACCCCTAGTGCCTTCTCACGGAACTCCTAGTGACCTTCCGCGTAACCCCAGTTGAAAAACCCTGTCGAAAACAATCCAACAAACATAATTCGATCCGTAATCTCCGTAATGTTTCAAGCTCCCGTTGACAATTACACATGTAATATAAAACAGCTGGCAGGCTGAAACTTTGAAACAGAGAACCAACATGTCAGTAACAACAGACCTTCATCGGGGTATAACTTACATTGACTGATATTCCGTACTGAACTTCGATAAATGTGTTAGTTTTGTCCAACAGTTGTCCACCTTTCAAAGGTCTATCTATTACATCAGGGGAATAACTTACACTGACTGATGTCCCTTACTGAACTTCGATAAACGTGTTAGTTTTGTCCAACAGTTGTCCAGCTGTCAAAGGTCCATCTATTACATCAGGGAAATAACTTACACTGACTGATATCCCGTACTGAACCTCGATAAACGTGTTAGTTTTGTCCAACAGTTGTCTAGCTGTCAGAGGTCCATCTATTACATCAGGGGAATAACTTACACTGACTGATATCCCGTACTGAACCTCGATAAACGTGTTAGTTTTGTCCAACCGTTGTCCAGCTGTCAAAGGTCCATCTATTACATCAGGGGAATAACTTACACTGACTGATATCCCGTACTGAACTTCGATAAACGTGTTAGTTTTGTCCAACCGTTGTCCAGCTGTCAGAGGTCCATCTATTACATCAGGGGAATAACTTACACTGACTGATATCCCGTACTGAACTTCGATAAACGTGTTAGTTTTGTCCAACAGTTGTCCAGCTGTCAGAGGTCCATCTATGACACGGAGTCTCCGAGGAGACAAAGAAAGAATAGGCATACTACTCTTTCAAGCGTGTCGTAAGATGCGACTAATATGATGTTATGCATGAGGTTGGCAACCTCATAATGTAAAATAAATAGCTATAGAAACTACTGCTACAAAAACACATGATTGATTTAGTGCATGTTTCCTGCAACAGGATCAGCTGTAGTTGTGGTTATATGTTCCATTGTGGGGGGCAAGCGTTTCGTTCGTTGCCCTGTGGGGGCAAGCGTTTCGTTTCGTTGCCCTCGTCGCAGGCGATCTTTGTCCTCTCAAGGCTGTGTGTGGTCCCGTTTGCCGAGACCTCCCAGCGCGGCTGAGGCAGCAAATGGGTTATGTGCCTGTACCAGATTTCTCTTTTTCGCGGACCTTCGGTCCCGAATGAGTTTTGGCTGGACCGACGTCTCGGTAAAATAAAGGTGTTATAGCGGCAGAAGGAGAGTACACACGAGGGCAAGTTCGGGCATTAACCTCATCTCGTCGGTACCGATTATGAGATGAACTTAAGTGTGCAGGCCAGCGCTGCCCCGAAGAGACCGTGTGTGGTCCCGGACGCCGGGTCCTCCCAGTCCAGATAGGGCAGAGCTCTGTGACCGTCCAGATGGCGTCTTTTCGGCAGACCGGTAAATGCAGTGGCTTCGCCACCGCAGCACGTCCCCGGGCGGATAGGGGTGGTGGCTGTGGCACTAGAGCCCCCTCGGGGCAAGGTACACACGCCTAAGCAGTCTAACAAAGCCCATTACTGGCAGTTGACTGACCGCCTCAGAAGCCCTAATCGATGGTTGTCTCGGTGATCGTCCGGAAGCTATGACCTCCTCTGCAGGGTAGGGAGGCTCAAACCTCTTGACAGCGCACACACGCCATAGTGGGCCTGGTGTAGAATGTCTGAGAGTCTAGGAACTCCCTGGGGTTGCAAGAAAGCTCTGCATAACGAACCCTCTGTGGATGGGAAGGAGCTATGATGCTGATTAGCTTCTGACCGGGTTGGTAGGAAAGTCCACAGACACCCCAGCTTTACAGTGCCAAAGGGCTTTGTCCCATGGCCGCTGGTTATGTCATCATCATCATCATCATCATATGTTCCATTGGGAGGGGAAAAGGGAAAGAATGAATGAGTGAATTTGTGAGTGAATGAATGTATGAGTGAATGAATAAAGGAATGAATAAGTGAATGTGTGAGTGAATGAATGAATGAGTGAATGTGTGAGTGAATGAATGAATGAGTGAATGTGTGAGTGAATGAGTGAATGAATGAAGGAATGAATAAGTGAATGAATGAATGAGTGAATGTGTGAGTGAATGAATGAATGAGTGAATGTGTGAGTGAATGAATAAGTGAATGAATGAATGAGTGAATGTGTGAGTGAATGAATGTATGAGTGAATGTGTGAGTGAATGAATGAATGAATGAATGAAGGAATGAATAAGTGAATGAATGAATGAGTGAATGTGTGAGTGAATGAATAAATGAGTGAATGTGTGAGTGAATGAGTGAATGTGTGAGTGAATGAATGAATGAGTGAATGTGTGAGTGAATGAATGAATGAGTGAATGTGTGAATGAATGAATGAATGAATGAGTGAATGTGTGAGTGAATGAATGAATGAATGTGTGAGTGAATGAATGAATGAGGGAATGTGTGAGTGAATGAATGAATGAGGGAATGTGTGAGTGAATGAATGTATGAGGGAATGTGTGAGTGAATGAATGTATGAGTGAATGAATGTATGAATTAGTGAATGAATGAATGAATGAAGCTTTCAAAGCTGAATCTTTTATCTTTTAATTTCTTTAATATTTATTAATTTTTCCATTCATCATTTTATTAATCATTCACTCATTTGTGAATGAATTCTTGAATTGTTTCGTTGCATCATTTATGCTCGCCTTAGCTGTAACGATCATCGCTGTTTTCAGAGTAAAAAGGTTGTCCTGAAAAAAAAAAAGTGTAATGGGTATGTCCTGAAAAAAACAGTCATTAGAATTTCTTTGAAAAACTTATTGAGTACGTCCTGAAAAATTCCATGGTATTAAGCAAGCGAAACTAAAACGTAGCAATCTACCTCTTTTGGGCATGCTACGATACAGAGAAAAGCCGGATTGTATTATGATAATAGAAAAGACAGAGACAAAACAAACAAAGGGCGACAGTGAGAATCGATAATAGACAGCTTAATGTCGTGTAATGGAAGCACGTCAACAGCAAAATTCACAAACATCAAGTTGTAGAGAAACAAGATCACCTGCGCCTGCTGTCATGGTAAAAAAAAAAAAAGAAGAATATTCTCGTCTCATTTTTTGATCTTATCACCTTTTCCAAGAACGTCACTCAGTCACTCGACAACGAATAATGGCACCATTAGGGTTTCTGGTTCGCGAATTCTTACTTACTTACTTACTTAGTCGTTCCCCTTCTACCGTGAGGTGTAGAGGTTTGGAAGAGAGAGCGCCAGACTATCCTATCGGCTATCTTCCTCCTGGCCTGGTTCCATTCTAGTCCTCGATCCTTCAAAGATTGTCTAATGTTGTCCTCCCAGCGGACTCTGGGTCGTCCTCGGGGTCTGGATCCTTGGCTCTTTGTTTCCCATGCTTGTCGTGGTATCCGATCTTCTCCCATTCTGCAGACATGGCCAAACCATCTTAATTGGGACTGTTCTACTTGGGTCTGCAGGGGGTAGGATTTAAGGCCTTGACGTATCGTCTGGTTGCGTATCATGTCTCTTCTTGTTACTTCAACCACCTTCCTCAGATACCTCATTTCAATTCCCGGGAATTTTATGAATTTTCAGTATGTCAGTCCCGGGAAAAAAAATTAACGAGACCTGGGAAATTTTGAACATAATTTAGTAATAAAAATCATATAATTAAATAGATTTAGGACACACACATCTTTTCTCGCTTTTTTAACGCGTTGATTTTGTTTGTCATGTTGATAAATCAAGTTAGAACAAGAAACAGGTCAATCGAAGCGTTTTAATTTACTTCGGATACAAAAATATCACTCCATATTTTCCGATCTTTCTTTGTTTTCTAATTCTAATGAATACACGAACGTCAGTGAAGTGTTAACTGACGGATATTATTTATGAAAGTATTAACTGCATTTATAGGATTTCACAGTTTGAATAAATAAAACTGCCCGTGATGAGTGGTAGTGAATGTATTGTTGTGGTTTCGTACTTCTAATAAAGCAAACTACCCATGATGAGAAGTATTCACTGTATTGTTGTGGTTTAGAATTTCAAATAAATAAAATTGCCCGTGATAAGTGATATATCATTATGTATAGATTAGAAGCACGTATATGTAATAGATTATTATAGAAAGATTAAAAAAACCGTTCTTTTGTTGTCAATACATCGGTATGAATTTTTGTTATACGAATAGTTATATCACTTGTTTTTGCAAAAATTACAGTTTATTGTTTATAACTAGAATTTGCATAGTTTATTTCGCTTATTAACGTCAAAATGCTATATCAACTCGCGTAATGATTACTTCTTTTCTCCTTGTTATCCTATATATAAAATCCCAGATTTTTCTGTCAGTGCGAAACGCTAAAGGATGCAACTTTTGTTGAAAGTTAGACATCAACTAGCAACAACCCGTCAAAATTGACAGGTTTTTAATTGCAGCCATCTTATCATTGTGATCCATAATAATAAGTTTGCAATACTTTAAATTAAATTAAAATTTTAGGAACAGCGCTAGCGTAGTGGTTACAACACCGCTCTGGCGACCGGGTGATTCAGGATCAAACCCGGGCGACGGCATTTGAGGATTTTTCGTCGACCGGGATTTGGACTGGATTAACTCGAGACCTGGTGAGAACATTTGAAGGAGAGTCGTCGACCAGGGACTGGCGGCTTCTGAGCCGACCCAGCTCTAATGGGTACCTCCGAAAACGGCGAGTATCTGCCTGAATGGCGAGAGACACTTGTCTCTGTACAAGAAAATAGGATACTCACGTAAAAATCAATGTCAGGTTAGACATTAAAAATAACCTGAGATTTCGCCTCGAGTATTAGCGGGCGTACGAAAAAAAAAAAAAAAAAAAAAAATTATAATTTTAAACTGTCTTGAAAAAAACAATCAAAAACTTACATTTTAAGGTTATTTTTAAGAAAATGATGAGTTAAATCCGTTTCCCGAATGAAACTGGACAGAAAAGTATCTTGATTGTCTGTTGATTTAATCTGTATCTCCCCACCTTCCTGTCTCCAGTTCATGTACTGTTTATCAATTGTGTTGTTGGCGTCTTTCCATAATCAAACTGTTCACGGAAAACTTTCTCGAAAATAGAAAAGTGCGCAAATTACGGTGTGCATGATGTGACCGACCGACGTACTTACGGCGGGAATTATTGTATTGGATTGTATTGTTTCACTTATATGTACTCTCCCGAAAATAGTAACACTTACCAAAGAAGAATGCGCAAATGACGGTGTGCATGAGCAGTTTCATTATACTGTATGGAAAAGAAGTCAACAACACAACTGATAAACACTACATGAACTAGAGACATGAAGATGCGGAGATCCATGATTTAAGTTGTACCAGATTAAAACAACAGAAAGTCAAGATGCTCTTCTGTCATGTTCAGACTTTTAACATCAGATGTAAAACAAAAATTTTGTTTTTTTTAAAAATACTTTTGAATAAGTAAAATTGCCGTTTGGTACAGTATTGGTGCTTTTGAATTTAAATCTCGTCTTATGACGGGGCTTTTACACTAGTTAATTAACATTCGCCGTTCATTATGTGATGACGTTAAAAAACTTATTGTCTCTTAAATGACAACATTGTTGGTGATCGTGATGGTTCTGATGTCTGGACGTATTTTAAAAAATGCAACACAGATGGTCTAGCGCAGTGGACAAAATGCCCCAAAATAATTCGTTGCAAAGGATTGCCACCATTTTTTTTTAAATTTGATGATGAGAAATATCCCGTTCAACCTCTCATGGGTTATAATTAATATATATAGTGTTTTCACGTACCTAATGTAAATCTGTGAGTCCGATTGGCAGAGTGGTTAGAGCGCTTGTCTCTCGCGGCAAGGGTGCCGTGTTCGAATCACAGTACCGACACGCTCCAGTCTACCAGCTGTAAATGGGTACCGGGCTTTGAGTTAGGGAAGGAAAAGGCAGCGAGGAAGGGAACTGCTCACCCCACCTCACGATGCTGGACCTAGTTTGGTGAAGTCTCTAACACTTCACACCCCTACGGCAGTATCTGCTATGGGACTACCTTGACCTTTAATGTAAGTCGACAACTATAACAGAACGAAGATGAAGAAGAAGACGATAAAAAAAGAAGAAAATGATGATAATGGAAATAACATTAAAAAATGAACTCGCGTGGAACTAAACAAAATGAATCAAAGTAATCAGAAAACGAAAGTCAGTTTAAAAACAATCTTGAAGAAAAAATTTCAAATTTTTGAAACTATCGGGAAGCGAACTGCAAGCTTGGATCTCATTTTTGAAGTAATATTAACCATAAACCCAACTTCCACGGAAAATGAAAGGATTTTTAAATATTTCATTAACTCAGAATTTTGAACCAAAAATTCGTAACAGACTTTCAGAAAAACGAATCAACTCCTTAGTTTTCTCAAAAGTTATTTTATCAAAAAAGAAGATAACATAATGTTATTCAAAATGTTAAACAAAAAAAGTTATGAAAAATTCTATTACTTTGTAAATTCTAGTACGTTTTGGAATAAACGTATTTGCTATTAAATAAACATTTATAACACACAAGGAAGGGAAACCCGAGGCCTGTAAACAGTAAATAAATATTAGACAAACAAAAAGGTATGTTTTCAGGCACTCGTAGGAAATAAAGAAGTAGAAAACTAGACAACAGAAAAACAACTGACGTGAGTGTCTTACCCAGGACTCGAACCCAGGACCTTCAGTGCGACAACCCCGCCTAGCTATGCAAGCTAATCACACTATAATCCCTATCTTGGCATCACTAAAAATGATGCTTCGATGACGGGTCATTAGTGCGACCCGCAACACATAACACCGGAAATTTACAATGCGCAGTCCAGCCTATTAATGACGCAATCACATCTGTCGTTCCTCTATCTCTTACGAGTGCCTGAAAACATAATTTTTATGTTTGTCTAATATTTATTTGCTATTAAATAAATCGTCTTCATTTGTATTTCTTATCTTTATAATTTCGTCACCTTAAACCTGGCTGTGAAAATACTAGATTTAAAAAAAATGGGGTTTTCCGCCTTTAAAAATATCCGGGTACCGGGAAATACCACAGAACTCTACCAGACTCCTGGGAAATTTAAAGTCGAGAAAAATCATAAACAGTAGACAGCAAAAGTCTGAAACAAATATTATTAAAGATAACTGTAACCAAAACATTATTTTTAACCGTATTTCTGTCTTCTATCTTATCCACAGACACCACAAGACATCCAGCGTATAAAACCAGGCACGGGCAGCTACAACTACCACTGTCGCCATGTTGCTCAAATATGTTGTTGGTATATCTCTTATCTACAACAAAAACTGCCTTGTATTATATTGTATTATTCCTTTTTTTATCGTTATTGCTCTCCTTGTTGTCCTTAAATTTTATCTTTTCTTCTTTTTCCCCTTGGCACGCCTATTTCTTCTTATTCTTCCTCATCGTTGTCGCGTTTATTTGTAATTCATCTACTTCCTTCTTTATATTTATTCTTCTTTGTTTTCTATTATTCTTCCTTCCCCTGCTTCCTCATCTTGTTTTCCCTAACCCTATTTCCCCTGATTTCCTTGTGTTCTTTATAATTTCCTGATCTTGCTCCATCTACTTCATTGTTATCCCGTGAAACGCCTTCATTATGAAGTCTCAGTATATCCGCAAAAGATGGCTAATGAACGACAGACTTACAACGATTACGCTTTATTTTCATTGGGTTAGATTTGAACACACGGGCCCGTCTATAACAATCTCTCCTTTGGTCGTCTCAGCTTGCAATTTATTGTCTACTTTCCAGCACATCTAGCTGTGGATGTGAGTCTAATGCAAGATAACACTGTGTCATATTTGTATACTAATTGTTAAATCAAGAGACCTTAGATTATTATTTAAATAAGATGTGTTTTTGATTTACTATTTTTAAAATGTTTTCATTAAATCTACGTTAGCTTTTTTTTTTCTCTTTGGTTCATCCCAGTGAAAGTACAGCCTTAATACTCAATCATTTATGTTTTTAAATAATTCATTCATCTCATTTCTTGCTTGATACAGAATATGGAGTCACTACTGGAGTTCGTGCTCTTCCAATAAGCCTGCGACACACACACACACACAAAACTTCTTATGCAGCTGCGTTGTGGTTTCTGTAGCAATATGTTTTACATGCTGAAGCTGTCTACGACATGCACAACCTCAAATTAGCCTTTTACGACATGGCTGAGAGATCAGTTGTCCCATTCTTTCTTCGACAGAAACCCCCCAGGAAACACGCAAGACTTGATACATTATAAGTCTGTACTCAGCTGTTCTTTGAAAATTCACCTGTTATAGTTTTCTCCTTTTCATTTTATGCATATCTATGTTACTTAATAAGTGCGCGGTTTTAAAGATTTTTGTTGCGAAATATTTGTTCGTCCAACTTTTATATTTTGTTATATAAGTAATAAATATGCTTTTTGAACAGCAAAAGAGAAAATCAAACGTCAGTCTCTTTAAATATTTAGGCTACACATTGACCTCAGATGTCAGATGTGACACAGAGATAAAGAAAAGGATCGCCATGTCCAGAGAAGCCTTTACTAGGATGAGCAACGTAATGAAAAACAGGAACATCACCATAAGCACAAAAATCGCTTACTAAGGGGCTACGTGTGGTCCGTTATTTTATATGGATGCGAATGTTGGACAATGAGTAACCAAATGGTGAAAAAACTGGAGGCAGCGGAAATGTGGTTTTTGAGAAGGAGACTGAGAATATTGTGGACAGAGAAGAAAACAAATGCCGAGGTTTTGACAGCTGTGGGTGTTAATAGATCGCTCATCAAAACCATCAGGAAAAGACAAATGAAATTTATGGGACATATTAGCAGAAGAGTAGGAGCGGAGGAATTAGTCTTATGTGGGAAAATACCAGGTAGAAGAAGAGGAAGGCAGAGAAAGATGTATGTGGAAAGCTTAAACAACTGGGCAACAAACAAAAGCATGGGCAACAACAACCTCATTAGACTATCAAAAGACAGAGAAGATTGGGGGGTCATGATCGCCAATGTCTGTTCCAGACCAGGCACATGAAGAAGAAGATATAAGTACAATGTTTTATTAAAATTATTAGAAAACAGAACAATATTACTATCCTTTATCATTAATCTATTATTTTCAGTTTTAGATGAAATTTTCTTTTCCGTTTTTCACAAAAACGACCACAATGTCTTTTATATTTAGACTTGCGCTCTAATATAACCAACGCACCTTGTGTCTAGGTTGAACGGAGCACGCATCGCCAAAACGAGGCTAAACTCTGTCCATATCTGTTCGTTTTTCGCTTCAGCTGTGCTTGCTCATAATCTTCAAAGTTCATAAAGAGAAAATATGAAAGAACCGCTGGCTACTATAAGTGTAACAATCTTTCATATCATCGATACCAATAACCTGAACATAAATGTCGTAGAGTGCCCCGGGACAGTTCGGGCAGCTGAAGAGAATTAGGAAATATTAATAATAGAGAAATTTGAAAGAAATGTAAGATAGAAAGGAAGAGGATTTAAAAGGAAGAAATTCTTATTCATTTTCTTCTTCGTTTACTTTCAGGCGCCAACTTGAATATGTTCAAAGAAAGTAGTAGTCAGCCTGAGGCTGTTGGTATCTCCGTAGAGTTTTTACAGTAATGGTGCTCGTGACGACCATATGCTCTTTCTCTGTTCCTCACATGTTGGGCCCCTTTGAAGTAAATGATCAGCAGTCATTATATTAGTGCCACAGTTGCACTCATCAGTAGTTCCTATCTGTAACTTGTTAAATAGAAGGTAACCCAATCTGTTGTGGCCCCTACGAAGTCTAAACATTACCACTTGTTGACTTCTGCTGAGCTGGTAGTATGCAAAATATTTTTGGTGGCCTGGGTGCTATGATTCCCTATTGCTCCTGTATCTGCTTTTGATAAAACTCTTGGCCTCTTCATTTGTTTTGTTTGAGTCAAATTGGTGTAACTTTCTACTTTCCTTTGCCAATCTGTCACTTTCCTCATTTCCAGGGATGGTGTAGTCAGATGGGATCCATTGTATCACAACTGTTCAAACTGCTGACATAGTTTGTGGAGTGTTACTCGTAGGTCATCGAGGTCAGATTTATTATGACTTTTCAGAGCTGCAATTACAGACAGAGCATCTGTGAAAGGAGCTAGTTGTCTATCAGAGCTTTCTTCTGTCATTAAGACTTTTACTGCAGTTTTTATGGCCTTTGCCTCTGCTCTGAAGTTACTTGAGAACTTTCCTGTTGCGATTGACAGCTTTTTATGTGTGTACCATTGCTAAAGCTCAGAAAGACTGTTGCATTTGTTGCTGATCCATCTGTGTGTCACGAGAGGGGTTAATATTATTTAAAATATAAGATATCCTGGAAACAAAGTTGTATCAGGTGATACCAGGATAGTGCCAGATAAGAGACTGGTCTTATAAGTAATACCCCCTTCTCCGAAAAGAGTAAGGGTGTATAGACATCAAAGGTAAGATCAAGCTGTATAAGTTCTTAGGTATGATGATAGTGTGTTATCCGAGGTCCCTAAATCCTCCTCTCCAGATCCTCCTCTGTTAATAATGTTAAGCTCTGCTAGGGGTATTAAACTAAACTATTTACCAACAAGAACTGTAACCTAACTTAAATAATTCAAGTAAGTCTGTTGGTAAATATTTACAATTTATTTTATACAAGGTTTTCTTTTCTTTGTGAAAATCTTTCACTGAACTCAAAATTTGATTACAACATAAAATGAATAGAATCACTTGTAAAATGTCTAAAATTATCTATAGTCTTTAAATTTGTAGGAAAGATCTTCTCTCTTGGCTGAACTCACTCTGGTTGTAAACTATCTTTATTTTTGGAGCAATAAAAGTTCCTCGCAGTTTCTGAATTACTGTCAATTATCGAATTTGATTTTGCCTATCTAGCTGCAATGAATGGTCATCATTAGATATAACTGTCTTTGATTGTGGTAACACTTGTGTATACTGGACAGTAGCCTTGTTTGGTCACTTATCTGTCTTTATTGTATTGAAGCCTGTCACATGTCTGTTCTGGAAGGAAAGATCAACTGAGATTTCTCCAGGCAGTAGGTACTGGGTGACTGTCCTTCTAGAATTAAAGGGCTCTCGCACCAATAGCTCCTATAGTTGTGGCTGGCTCCTTAAGGTGTACTTTTAGTTATAGCATGTAACCTGAAATACAATTGTTAACCACTGTATTGTCTATCTCTATCTCTCTAACACAGATATAGGGGATGAGAGACAGTTTCAGACAGAGTGACAGTAGACGCACAGGGCATAATATATCAGTAATAACCAAATCCAATTCACTGTGAAGATAATCTTTCTCCAATTCCTTGGCCTCCATACAGTTATTAAGTTTTGTTGAAAATACTATGTGATATCTTAAACAATACAGTAATGAAATTCCTTTCATCCTTTCCTTTGTTCCTGGTGTGTGTCCCATTCCATCAAGAAATAATTCTTTAAATGTTTTTCTAAAACTATGAACACACTTCCCGCTACCATTCTCATTTATTTGAATATACACAGGCTTGGTTTTGCCTCCAGAAATTACACAGTAGTTTTATAACACATTTTTACACTTTCTAACGCACCATTTAATTAATTAATTAAACTATATATATATATATATATATATATATATATATATATATATATATATATATATATATATATATATATATATATATATATAAATTTATACATTCGTTCTTACCCTCAAGTACATACAGTCGAGCTGTTAATGGTTATGCAGTCTGCTCTCAGATGCAGAAGGCAAAAGAAGTCTCTCTCTGACAGACTGCCGCTTTTACTGTATTTTGAAAATGTTATGGCCTCCTTTCCATTGAGGGCAAGTGCTTATATAGGTCAGGTCCGGACGACACAGAACGCAGTTAGGCTGCCGTGTGTTGCTTACGCATATATTGGCACACATTCGTCTAGATATACAAATATGGAAAACCAGGAATTCAAATATCTTCCTTATTCTGGAGCGATTTCCTTCATCTTAGACTTAAAATACTGCCATCAATGGTACCTACGAGTATACCTTGTAGCGGTATGGCAGCTTGTGTACCCTGACAATCCCCAGAGCTATGCCAGTGGGAGATTTACTCCTGGTAGGTTCAACCAAGCTGGACTGGTCTGCGTGGGTAGGGGTCAGACAAAAGCTGGTACTCTGGTCCTCCAGGTTGGGGGTTTTAGCACAGGGCCGACACACTGTCTATGTAAAAAATCGCACATGTTACGAAAACAACAATAAATGGAAAAACTTTGCTGCGGGACGGACATCCGGAGTCTGAGGCTTGTATGACTGACAGTGGTGAAAGCCGAAAGGAAGCGACTGGCATGAAAACGGATGCCCCGACCGCAAAACATGAAACCAGAATTGGTTTTTGGAACGTCAGAACTATGAATGAGGCAGGAAAGCTGAGACAAATCACAGCAGAGATGAGGAACTACAAGATACATATCCTTGGAATAAGCGAGAGCAGATGGACAAGTAAGGGGAGAATAAAAACAGCTACAGGGGAAACAGTACTTTATTCTAGCAGAGAGGATGGTCAGCACAACGAAGGTGTAGCCATTATCCTGAAGAAAGGAATGGAAAGGTCTTTACTGGAATGGAAACCCATCAACAACAGACTGATAAGAGCAAGACTGAGAGGGAGGTTCACCAACACCACAATTATACAATGCTATGCACCAACAAACGACGGCGATGAAGAGATCAAGGACGAGTTCTATCAACAGGTACAAAAAGAAATGGAAACTACACCCAGGTACGATCTCATAATAGTAATGGGAGACCTAAATGCGAAAGTGGGAGCACACAATAATTATAACGAAAGAGTAATGGGGAAATGCGGCAGTGGAACAGCAAATGAGAATGGGGACAAATTAATAAGCTTCTGCAGTATTAACAACCTTGTCATTGGAGGAACACGTTTTCCACACAAGGAAGTGTACAAGTTAACATAGGAATCACCAAACGGACGAGACAGAAACCAGATAGATCACATAATGATCAATGGCAGATGGAGACATGCACTACATGACAGGAAAGTAAGAAGATGCGCAGATGTGGGAAGTGATCATCACCTAGTAGTAGCAAGACTGAAAGTGAAACTCAGAGCTGCTGGACCAGTTGCAATCAAACAGAAAAGATACAACATCACTAAACTGAAGGATCCCCTCACCAGAAAAGCTTTCGTGGTCGACGTAAAGAGAAGATATGAGATTATCAAAAGCCAGGAAAGAACAGAGACCGATGATGTTGACCAGAGATTCAACACCATCTTAACAATATACAAGGAAAGCAGCAAGTCATGCTTGGGATTCCAGGAAAGAACGAGCCAAGACTGGATAACACCAGATACGCTAAATACCATAGCGAAGAGAAAGGAAATGAAAAGAAAGAAAACAGAAGCTTAGTCTCCCAGGTTAAAGGCAATATATAGTGAACAGTACAGTCAGCTGGACAAGGAAGTTAAACGTCAAACCCGTGCTAACAAAATGACATTTCTGGATGACCTTGCAAGACAGGCAGAAGAGGCAGCACTGAGAAATTAACAAAGCACAGTATACAAAATAACTAAAATCATCAGTGGAAAACGAGGTGCAAACAATATTACATTAGTAAGAGATAAGCACGAAAATCTCATCACGACAGTAGAGGGACAGAAAACAAGATGGGCAGAGCATTTAAGAGAAACTCTGAATAAGGAACCACCAAAGACACAATTGAATGTTCCTTTGGCTGAAAATGATCTAGATGTTAATACAGACATCCCAAGAAAAGAAGAAATCATCACAGCAATCAAAGTGTTAAAGAACGGAAAAGCTCCTGGTCTTGATAACTTAAATGCAGAGCTATTTAAGACAGACCCTGAGCTAGCAGCAGAACTATTAGAACCACTATTTGCACAAGTCTGAAAAACAGGGACAACACCAAGAAAAGGAATAATTGTCAAATTGCCCAAGAAGGGAGATCTTGCAGACTGCAATAATTGGAGAGAAATAACTCTTCTCTCAGTTCCCAGCAAAATACTAGGCAGGATAATTATACAGAGAATCTCAAAAGCAGTAGACCACAAACTGAGGAAAGAACAAGCAGGATTTAGAAAGAACAGAAGATGTGTAGATCATATATTTACCCTCAGGAACATTATTGAGCAGTGCTCAGAATGGCAAAGACAGCTGTACATTAATTTCGTTGATTTTGAAAAGACTTTTGACAGTATACATAGGGACAGTTTATGGAAAATACTGAGGGCTTATGGAATTCCAAGCTGCATAGTGTCAATCATAAAAAGCCTTTATGCCAACTTTACGTGTAGCATTGGGCAGAGCAACCTAACCTTTGAAGTGAAGACAGGAGTACGACAGGGATGCCCCTTATCAACCACTCTATTTTTAACAGTCATAGACTGGGTGATGCGCCAGACAACAGAGGGCAATCCAAGAGGAATACGATGGACTACATTTTCTACATTGGAAGATCTGGAATATGCAGATGACATTGCACTGCTAGCACATTCACATCAACACATCCAGGAAAAAACGGATAGACTTAATACGTATAGCCAGCAGGTGGGCTTGAACATCAATCTAAAGAAGACAGAGGTCATGACGCTCAATGTGAGCAACCCTGAGCCCATATCAGTAAGGAATCAGCAACTTGAACAGACAGATGTCTTCACATACCTAGGATGCATAGTAACACCAGACGGCGGAGCAAGCAAAGACATCAACAACAGAATGAACAAAGCAAGAACAGCCTTTTTTAGTCCAAACAACATCTGGAAGTCCTCTCAGTACAGCACAAGCACAAAATTAGGATTATATCAGAGCTGTGTTCTTTCTGTGCTTCTCAATGGCGCGGAGAGCTGGAGAGTTACAGAGAAGGAAATGTCGAAATTGTCCTCTTTTCACACAACATGCCTAAGAAAAATTCTCCGAATCTTTTCGCCGAATACCATCACCCACCAAGATCTGCTTACTCGGAGCAAGCAAGAGGACATGCACACCATCATAGCTGGCAGACGCCGGAGCTGGGTTGGCCATGTCCTCAGAAGAGAATCCGATGCCATCACAAGAACAGCTATGCTATGGACTCCTGAAGGAAAACGAAAGAGGCCGACCAAAAACAACTTGGCGGAGGACTGTGGAGGCTGAGATGCAAAGAATGAACCAGGGTTGGGGCACTGTACGAAGGATGGCCGCCGACCGAGCAAAGTGGAATCAATTTGTTGTTGCCCTACAAGACGCCACCAGGCGTAATTGCCACTGACTGCTTTGACGGTCGGCGGCTAAGGATCAAAGAAGAAGAAGAGACTTAAATACGCCCTGGATTATTCTTCATCTTTCTACATAATTGTCTTTTTTCTTATATACTTCCATCTTTTCCTAGGCATAGCTTGAACAGCACAATTTACGACTTGCCTAATGTTTCGATGCATTCCACTCGAGATTTCTCCATTCAAATAATACTTTTCGTGGAAGTCTTATCCTCTACTTATACAATAACATTCCTATTATTAAATTACTAACCTCTTCCAGCTGTACTTCGCTCATAATACTGTAGTTTACCTCCAATTCCGATAAGCAGAGCCGGATTAACGTAGTAGCACAAGTAGTATATGCTACGGGCCCCGCGCTTTTAGGGGCCCCGCGCCAATAAATATGTACATAATTTGTTGGTCATCTTCTAATACGAGCGTTGGTGGGAAGGAGCGAAGCTTCTGACCGGGTTGGAAGGAAAGTCCACTGACCCTCCAGCCTCGCAATGACAAGTCATTGGGCCAAAAGAGCTGGAAAGCTCGAGTGCCGCTAATTAGAGAGAAGAAAAAAAATACGAGCGTTAAACCAATGATCTTGTGATTTATGCCATTTTTAGCGCCTTTTCATTTGGTGTCACGAAATTGTGAGAGAAAGAGCATAAGAGGGTGACTTAGTGTGACTCTTCATTATTTTAATGTTAACTGCTTGCGGACGGAACCCATTTAAGTGGCGTTGAAAATTTGGTAACTGTTACGTGCAGTCTTTGATATCTTACAATATTATACATTGGTATACTTCTTATGTTCGCAAATATTTTGTAAACAAAATAGTGCTTAAGGGAAAGTCATTATTGAGTTACTTCCCTTAAAAGTTGTGTCGGCTCTTTCGATCGAACTCCGCGGATGAGTCCAGTTTTCTGCGATTTATTCTTCGTTTGGGTAGTAATAGATTGTTCTTGCTTCAGAATATCTATGGCCTGAATTTATGTGTATTGTTTGTCTGAGTAGGACGAGTCTGTCTTATATCTGTATATCTTTACATATCTAAGTCGAACTATATGTTCTGTTGTCTCTAGAGAGGTCAAAGGCTATTCGGCGGATGTGTCGCTAGAGTGTGGGGTGATTTGGCTTTGTCCCGATAGGGACTGTGTTTTCTATGTCGGCTTGTCGCCGGGGAAAAAGTGATCTCAGTATTTGTGGGGAAAGTGATAGTCGTCTAGACCTATCGTGTATGCTTTACCCCAGTGTTTATTCGTATTGCCAAGGAATGGCAGAATCATATTTCTGATACCAAGGTAATAATAGACACTCTTATGAACTCTCGTACGAAGCCACCATTTTCGATAGGTACGATTTGAATGTCTAAGAGAATATATTTGACTCGATGAAAACGACTTCGATTCCTAGCAGCACTATATCCTGTAGATTGCAGTCAAGTGTTCATGATCAAATCTACAGAGCAATGAAAGATTTAATGAATGACTAACTTTAGGACAGATTCATTATCTGTATCCAAACTTGAGTGACAGCTCACGAGTGAAGCCATCTTGGAACCAAACATGTAGTGACTTTCAAGAAGAGAAAAGGGATGCCCGTATTATCGCTTGATTAGTCCAGAGATCACTGCTACACATGAGAACCCATTGCTAGCGGTTCAGTATTATTATATGAAAAAACTGTGCTGAACCTTATGTTAAAGAATCTTCGCTAGACGAGATTAGGTAGAAGCCATCTTGGATATTGTTTATAATCTGACGTGCTTTGTCAGTAAACTCAGTTGATATATATATGGGCAATACTGAGTGCTTGGCTACTGACAGTCCATTATAATATTATTCTACATGAGTGCCCATGTAACATAACATTGCAAGACCAGTTATCCACTGTACCATGATGTATTATGCCAACCTGTGATTTGTCACTATCTGTGCTGTCGAGTGTGTACGTCCAATTAAACTTTAGTAAAGGTACACAGTCGTTGGTGTCGATGACTTCCAGCCATACATGAGTGTAAGAAAAGAACATTTGTCAACACCACGAACCCTTCCTATCATTCGCACATTATACACTTCATCTATGTCTACACACCACTGCGTAGGTCAAGTTGACATTCCATACTCGAACCACGAGCAACACAACAACACAGTATTTAACTCTGGTGATGTTCGAGCGAGCTTCAGTAATCAGAACACCAGAGGACTTTATCAACTCTTGCTCAGGGCAAGGGTCTTGTATTAAGAGTTTATCAACTGGTGGACCAGCTTTCTGGGTTTGACCTCGCAGAAGTTCAGAAGTCAACAGAGTACCGATACCAGACCGTTTCCTGTGGCTGATACGACACACTTGCAGTATTGGTTTGCTATTTGTCAACACTTCGTCACGTGACCTGTCAAGTGAATGCAGTATGTAGGTCAGCGTTGTTGACATTTTTACATTAGACATTATAGAGTTTCACGGAACAGTTGGATCAATTCTTGTAATATTAACAGGAAGACAGTATTAGTGAACTAAGAAGTCCTATTTTCATCGATGGATCTTCTTGTTTTCTGTATATGAACTTTAATATTTAAGGCCAGAATGTTTAATTGAATAAAGTGGCAGTTTGTTTATTTTCATAAAAATAACTTTGCCATTACTGTAAAACTGAGCCTATTTTGCAACACATACTATCATACACATAATTTATATATATTTATGTTTACATGTTATTTGTTTGTATAGTATGTTAGTTTCTATGTCAGCGGGTTGTGTTTAAGGTTGGGCGGCGTCCTCACAACAGAATATCCCACGTCATAGAGGGTCCGTTGTGGGCGTTTTCTATAGGTGCAATTTTCTTGATTGAAAATTTGCTGCGACAACTGTTGCTTTTGTGTTAGCTGTGAAGTCTGTAATTATTGTTATTTTTGTAATATTTCTTTGTTCTTTAGTTTTGTTTTGATTTGTTTGTAATTTGTTGGTCTAACCTTTTCTATCTTTCAGTTCTATTCACAATTTATATTCATATATTGTGACGTCATTTGTGTTGTTATTCTTTGCAGATTCAGTGATTATTTTCATTGATTTCCCTATTTGATTTATTTTGATTTCTGCAAACGTTCTTGTATTGTCAGTCCTATTTGTACTTTATGTATTCTGTTGGTTGACATATGTTTTATATAGGTATATTTCATAAGACACAATTGCCTGTGCACTGCACTTGGATTATGGTATAAACCAGTACCTGATTATTATTACTATTATACAAAACCTTATTAAAGGCTTGTGACCCACAGATATTGGGATAGTATACTGATTAATCAAGTCATTGAGAACTTGTGGTATTATTATTGGTTCAGGTGATTAGTATTATTGTTAGACATCATGTCTACATTAGAATACTTCATTACACAAGGGAAAGCCCTTGATAAGACTGGTCAACAATTAGAACAATGGGCTGTTGCTCAATATGACAAAGCATTAGCTGCAGAAGAAAGAAAAACTATGGCTGAAGAGAAAAGATTAGAAAGAGAAGCTGAGGCTGCTGCTGAACAAAAGAAATTGCAGATGCAGGTGGAGGAAAGGAGATTTGAAGCTGAACAAAAAAAATTAGAAAGAGAAGCTGCAGCTGAACAAAAAAAATTAGAAAGAGAAGCTGCTGCTGAACAAAAAAGATTAGACAGTGAAGCTGAACAAAAAAGATTAGACAGGGAAGCTGAACAAAAAAGATTAGACAGGGAGGCTGAACAAAAAAGATTAGATGCTGAAGAGAAAAAAGCAATAAGAGAACATGAATTTGAGTTAGAGAAATTGAGATTGACAAGTATGAGTAATGTTAATCAGGCATCTAGTGGTAATGGTAAACCTTCTACTTACAAGGTTAAGGTTCCACCGTTCAATCAGTCCAGTGACGATATTACATTCTGGCTGGATAGATTTGAACGTTCTTGTCGTACACATAATGTGGGTAAATCACAATACGCTAATCAATTATCAGAAAACTTGAAAGGTGAATCTTTGACTAGATTATGCCTTGTAGGAGAAGCAGATAAGGATAATTATGATGTCATTAGGGCGGCTTTGATAAAAAAATATCAGCTAAATGAGGAAGGCTATCGCCTTTTATTTAAAACGATGGTGCCTGAGACGGGTGTAGAATTCTCAGAATTCACTGCAAAGGCACGTCTCACAGTTGATCGTTGGATTGAGCTTTCCAAAACAGAAAAAACGTATGAAGGACTTATGGATTTGTTGCTCAGAGATAAGATTATGTCATGTGTGAACAAACCTTTCCTTGAATTTATACATGAGCGTAAACCCAAATCTCTAAAAGAAATGGAAGAATATTGTTCCCAATATGTCACTGCACACCCCGACGTGACTTTTGGCAACACTAAGATTAAGGAGAGTATGCCAGTTGCTTCAGCAACACCATACAATCCCAATTATTCACACAGATTTCAGGGACCTCAAAACAGATTTGATAAAAAAGGTAACCATAATAGTTATCAAAACCAAGGTAACCAATCATTTCAGGGTTCTTCTTCAAAGAACTGGAGACGAGCTGATAGCTCTCGACACAGGGGTGGTCATAATTATAGGAATTTCCGTAGAGGAAGTAATTATAGAAACTATCATAATTACAGAGATACTCATTATAATGAATATGATAATGGTAACCAAGGGAACTATGACTCAAACCCAAATAGGGGTTACAATAGAGGTAACAATAACTACAGAGGTGATAATAACCGAGGTAGATCTCAATACAAAAGACATAAACCACATTTTCAGGCAAACTCTGCACAACAAGAGTCCAATGAAGCCTATAAACAGAGTAAAGATAATAATGATGCTAGTAATATGGCATGTGCCGCTTTTGATTTTGGGAGAGCATCTCAGTGCCCCCAATGCAAAACGTTATTTGAGCCAACCACAGTGTCTACTTTAAGCTGTGGCCATCCTCTTCCTGCTCTTCCGGCATCAGTCGCGCATGATGGAAGAGGTTCTCTTGTCTTACATAAGGGTTTAGTGAATAACAATCCAGTCTCTGTGCTATTTGATTCTGGATGCACCACAATTGGTGTTAGGCAGTCACTCGTAGATCCTTCCCGTGCCACTGGACAAGTAGTCAAATGTGTAACATTTGGCGGCACATTAGAGAAATACTCTACTGCTATCATTAGGATTGCTACTCCTTTCTTTACAGGAGATGTACACGCATGTCTTCTTCCGAATCCGATCGCTGACCTCATCATCGGTCGCATTCACGGAGTCAGAGAATGCACTCCGCAACGAATTTCCACGTGGGAAAGGCAAAACATGCAGATTGCTAACGCTGTAGTCACTAGAGCTCAGGCTCTTAATATGCCTCAAACTTCATCTACTGAAGATAATGAAGTGCATAACCAAGATAATCCCTTGGTAATTTCTCATGACTCGTTTATAAAACAGCAAGAAGATGATCCCACTCTGAAGAAATTCTTCATTCTTGCAACTAAAGGTGATCCGAATAAAGACACAAGTCGTAAATCGTGGATTACAAAGAAGAATGGCGTACTTGTACGTATGGTTCAAGACTCCATTACGTCAAGTCATTCTCAAATCCTGGTTCCCAAGAATTTGAGAGTTAAAATTTTGCAGCACGCTCACGACTCTCAGTGTGCTGGACACATGGGTTTTTCCCGTACTAAGTCAAGAGTCCTTGCGGCTTTCTTTTGGCCATTGGTAAACAAGGACATACGGATTTATTGTCGATCTTGTAAAGTATGTCAGGAAGTTAAATCCAAAGGTCCACGGCATGCTGCACCCATTCAGGCGGCGGACATTCCTATTCGGCCGTTCCAAAAAATGGCCATAGACATAATTGGTCCATTTAAGATCAAGTCTGCCAGAGGACATCAGTTTATCTTGACGTGTGTTGATATGTGCACACGTTGGCCAGAGGCTATTCCTCTGAAGAGCATTACTACTGCTGATATTGCAGATGCTCTTTGGCTTATATTTTCTCGTCTGGGGTTCCCCGGAGAGATATTGTCAGACCATGGCACCCAACTAATATCAGATACCATGTCTCAAGTAATGTCTACTCTGCAGATAGATAGATCTTTAAGTAGTATCTACCATCCAATGTCTAATGGTATGGTCGAACGCCTTAATAGAACACTTAAAAACTTACTGGGGAAGATAACTGAGGATCATCCTCAAGACTGGGACAGAGTTTTACCTGCGGCCCTCTTCGCTTACAGAGAGGTACCCAATGAACATACAGGATTTTCTCCCTTTGAACTCGTCTTTGGCGCGCGTCCGCGTGGCCCTATGTCGTTGCTTCACGATCTCATTACATCTGACAATATTGACGATGACACAAAGTCATCCTACGAATATGTCATCGCGTTGAGACAAAAGATTATCGAAGCATGCAAATTAGCAACTTCTTCTTCTGAATTTGCGAAACAGAAGGCAAGGCAATTTGCCAATAAGAAGAGATGCTTACGACAACTTTGTCCTGGTGACAAAGCATTTGTATTACTACCTTGTAGGGAAAACAGATTACTTATTTCTTGGAAAGGTCCGTACGATATAATATCGAAAATTTCCGATGTCGACTATATTGTCGATATTTATGGGAAGCATAAAACCTTCCACATCAATATGCTTACGGAATTCCATGAACGTCCGGATTATTTGCAACCCATTTTCCAAGCAACGGACAATTCTCCAGTACCACATGGTCATTACTCATCACTGTCCGTGATACAGGATGAGGAAACAAGTTTTTCAGATGTAAATCTTCCTCTTCCAATGATCCCACTTCATTCTAGTGAATCATGGAAGAACGTTACTGTCTCTCCTGATTTGTCTCTAGGAGAACAGCGACAAGTTTCAACTATGTTGCAAACATTTCAGGATGTACTCACTGACATCCCTGGACAAACGCATGTCATTGAACATGACATTGTTCTAACTGACCATATTCCTATTAGGGTTAGACCTTATCCTATACCTATACATTTTCAAGCACAGGTCGAGAAAGAGTTGGATGAGATGATAGATTTGAAAATAATCGAACCATCCACCTCTGCATATTCTTCGCCGATGGTTATTGTTCGTAAAAAAGACAATAACATACGTCTTTGCGTTGACTATCGAAAATTGAATCAAGTAACGAAGTTCGATGCCGAACCTATGCCTTTACTGGAAGAGCTACTTACTCGACTCTCCAAATCTCATTTTTTCACTAAACTTGATTTGTCTAAAGGATATTGGCAAGTTCCTTTATCTGAACGCGCCAAACCTCTCACGGCTTTTTCAACACCTAGAGGTTTGTTCCAATGGAATTTTATGCCTTTCGGTCTTATGAACGCACCAGCTACATTCGTACGCATGATGCGCCGAATCCTATCTTATCGGTCAGATGTCATTGCATATCTAGACGACATCTGTCTTTTCAGCGATACTTGGGAAGATCACTATTCAGGGTTAGATGAATTGCTGTCTACTTTGCGTGAGCACAACCTGACAGCGAAACCCTCTAAAGCCTATATTGGTTTTAGCGAAATTTCTTTCCTAGGCCACCGAGTTGGTCATGGTTTCCTAAAGACAGAGGACCATAATACTAGTAAGATACTTAACATCTCAATCCCTAAGACTAAAAAACAGGTGAGAAGTCTGTTAGGTCTTATTCAATTTTATGGCAGATTCATTCAGAATCTATCCTCTATCATGGCACCTCTCTCAACACTTCTAAAGAAAGGTTCGCCTAATGTGGTCCACTGGTCTCAGGAATGCCAATGCTCTCTGGATAAGATTAAAACACTGTTTTCAACACCACCTATTTTAGTGCTACCCACTAAAGATAAGACATTCGTTCTTCGTAGTGACGCTTCATCCACTGGGATTGGAGCGGCACTAATGCAAGAGTACTCTGGAACTCTGCATCCTGTAATGTATATTTCCAGAAAACTTAATGCGGCAGAAAGGAATTATTCGGTTTTAGACCGTGAGCTATTAGCTATGGTTTGGTCGATCCTCAAACTACAGAGATTCCTTCTAGGCGCACATTTCATAGTAGAAACCGACCAAAAAGCTCTTACTGCTATACAGAGTAAGAATTTGAAGAGCTCGAGGTCTACTCGATATGCAATTGCTCTTCAACCTTTTCATTTCTCTGTGCGAGCTATTCGTGGATCAGATAATGTGATGGCAGACATTCTGTCAAGATGCCCACATGATTCCACATAACTATTAGGGCTTAGACTTCTTGATATGTCTAGTTCTATAATAGTTCCTTTTCTATATCATGATAGATACACATTTGTAATTTAATAATATAATGATTGTATCACTACATAGCGGTTCATTGATGTTTATTCACCGCTGTGCTTTGATGATTTTTTCTTCATAAATCATAAATTTAAGATATCTAATACGAAATGATGATATGAATTTTTTAGGCATTGTGTAATTGCCAGAATTGTATTATACTTTGATGACACCTTCCTGGAAAAATATACTTGTAGAGAAATAATTTCTCTCAGTTTATGAGACACATTCTCACCAGTCGCTCCATAAGTCGACTTAGCCTCATATTAGGCGTTATAGGTATTCCTGATATTTTCATCTGCGCATTATTCATGCGTTGTGAGCCTATTGTACGTTGCTCCTAGATGTATTTCAAAAAAAAAAAAAAAATGTTCCTTTTTTTTTTCCCGGGAGGTGTGGTAAGACTGTTACGTGCAGTCTTTGATATCTTACAATATTATACATTGGTATACTTCTTATGTTCGCAAATATTTTGTAAACAAAATAGTGCTTAAGGGAAAGTCATTATTGAGTTACTTCCCTTGAAAGTTGTGTCGGCTCTTTCGATCGAACTCCGCGGATGAGTCCAGTTTTCTGCGATTTATTCTTCGTTTGGGTAGTAATAGATTGTTCTTGCTTCAGAATATCTATGGCCTGAATTTATGTGTATTGTTTGTCTGAGTAGGACGAGTCTGTCTTATATCTGTATATCTTTACATATCTAAGTCGAACTATATGTTCTGTTGTCTCTAGAGAGGTCAAAGGCTATTCGGCGGATGTGTCGCTAGAGTGTGGGGTGATTTGGCTTCGTCCCGATAGGGACTGTGTTTTCTATGTCGGCTTGTCGCCGGGGAAAAAGTGATCTCAGTATTTGTGGGGAAAGTGATAGTCGTCTAGACCTATCGTGTATGCTTTACCCCAGTGTTTATTCGTATTGCCAAGGAATGGCAGAATCATATTTCTGATACCAAGGTAATAATAGACACTCTTATGAACTCTCGTACGAAGCCACCATTTTCGATAGGTACGATTTGAATGTCTAAGAGAATATATTTGACTCGATGAAAACGACTTCGATTCCTAGCAGCACTATATCCTGTAGATTGCAGTCAAGTGTTCATGATCAAATCTACAGAGCAATGAAAGATTTAATGAATGACTAACTTTAGGACAGATTCATTATCTGTATCCAAACGTGAGTGACAGCTCACGAGTGAAGCCATCTTGGAACCAAACATGTAGTGACTTTCAAGAAGAGAAAAGGGATGCCCGTATTATCGCTTGATTAGTCCAGAGATCACTGCTACACATGAGAACCCATTGCTAGCGGTTCAATATTATTATATGAAAAAACTGTGCTGAACCTTATGTTAAAGAATCTTCGCTAGACGAGATTAGGTAGAAGCCATCTTGGATATTGTTTATAATCTGACGTGCTTTGTCAGTAAACTCAGTTGATATATATATATATGGGCAATACTGAGTGCTTGGCTACTGACAGTCCATTATAATATTATTCTACATGAGTGCCCATGTAACATAACATTGCAAGACCATTTATCCACTGTACCATGATGTATTATGCCAACCTGTGATTTGTCACTATCTGTGCTGTCGAGTGTGTACGTCCAATTAAACTTTAGTAAAGGTACACAGTCGTTGGTGTCGATGACTTCCAGCCATACATGAGTGTAAGAAAAGAACATTTGTCAACACCACGAACCCTTCCTATCATTCGCACATTATACACTCCATCTATGTCTACACACCACTGCGTAGGTCAAGTTGACATTCCATACTCGAACCACGAGCAACACAACAACACAGTATTTAACTCTGGTGATGTTCGAGCGAGCTTCAGTAATCAGAACACCAGAGGACTTTATCAACTCTTGCTCAGGGCAAGGGTCTTGTATTAAGAGTTTATCAACTGATGATGATGATGTCTGCTTCCATCCACTTATAATTATCTTTTGGTGGACATCATTAACGGGAATAAAATAACAACTTTATCCGTAACGTTTGGACGGAAGCCACTTTTTTGGCTCTAGGCGACTGTCCCTCTAATTTTGTTTCGTTCTTTGTGAAATGAATTTGCATTAACAATAAAAACTAGAATTTAGGAAACGGAAACTTCCTGTTTTAATTGAGGTATACGGCGTGCTCGCACTCTCTTTCGATCTTGATTAAAATTTCTTGATTCGTAAGGTTAGAAAACTCAAAAAATGAGCAGTAGATACAGAGATATTGGACGTAATTATGCTTCTGGAAGTGAAAAACGTAAAGCGGAGGAAGAAAAAGAAAGAAGAGATCAACTTGTGATTTCAAAAACACGTAAGCTGACAGAATATTTTGATGTTCATGGTAGTGGTACTCTAACTGCTGAAGCTGGAAGTACAGGAACAACTAGTACTAGTGCAGGCTGTGCAGCAGAAAACATGCAGCAAAACCCAGTATACACTGAGTCTGAATGTGAAAGAATAAGTGAAACGAAGAAGTACTCTAATGATATTAGTGACTGGCCGAACAATATAGACGACTGTGAGCGTGTGAAAAATGTGGATAGTGCCTTCTCTTCATCCGTGCGATTGTATGACACTGAAAAGAAAACTCGATACTGTCAGAAGTCTTATTTTACACATATTCATAAACTTACAAACAAGCAACATGCAAGAAAATGGTTATGCTATTCAGAAAGTAAAGGGCGCCTATTTTGTTTCCCATGCAAGCTTATGAGTTCAGAATGTTCATCAAAGTTTACTGTGGAAGGGTTTAATGACTGGAAAAATGCAAGCAATCTATTGCGTCGACATGAAGAAAGCTCCTCACATAGACAAGCTTTAATTTCACTGTTGATGCGTGAAAACAAAGGTGAACGTGTCGATTCCCATCTTGTGAAACAAATGGACATTCAAGAAAAGTATTGGCACAAACTTCTAGAGCGAATAATTGAAGTTGTGAAGTTTTTAGCAGAACGAGGCCTTTCATTTCGTGGCAGTGATGAAATTGTTGGGTCCCCTTATAACGGGAATTACTTAGGGTTGTTAGAATTACTGGCCAAGTTTGACCCTTTTCTGGCAGAGCATATAAGTACTCATGCAAACAAAGGATTTGGACATACATCATATCTATCTAAAACAACGTGTGAGGAATTCATCAATCTGATTGGATCCAGCATACTGGATCACATTCTCTGTGAAGTGAAGAAATACAAGTATTATTCCGTTTCATTGGATTCTACTCCAGATATATCTAATATGGACCAGCTGACTTTGACTCTGCGCTATGTTTTGCCATCTGGACCAGTTGAAAGATTTGTGACATTTTTGGATATGGAAGGTCATAGTGCTGAACAGCTTACTAAAAGTGTACTTAATTTTTTAAAGGCAAATGACATTGATATTAAAGACTGCCGTGGTCAAAGTTATGACAACACCAGCAACATGAGTGGCAAGTTTATAGGATTACAAGCACGAATTAATTGATAATGATAATTACTATGCAAATTAAAAATGTATGTGTTCAAATATGTTTGTGTTGTTTTATTGTTTTTTTTTAATATAGGGCCCGTTCAAATATGTTTGTGTTGTTTTATTGGTTTTTTTTTAAAATATAGGGCCCTTTTCTTAACATATGCTACAGGCCCCGCACTAGCTTAATCCGGCCCTGCCGATAAGGGTACACAGATTTGGACTGGCCATGATGAATGCCTAATACTAGTGTAAACAAACGAATAAGAAGCCATTCCATTGGTCCGTCTGGGATACACTGTTATAAAGTATGGTGTACCGTTGTGGTAAGAATGACGTGTTGTGAATCAGACTTCACGACACTGTGAATGCATGGATCCAGGTGTCTCTTGGGAAATATATCTCTATATGTAATTTGTGTTTAGGACTCTTCTTTCTGTTTCATTTTGGCCGTTCTTTCTCTCAATACCTGGAGTGTTTTCTCTCATTTTAGAGAAGCACTGTTGTTTCCACATTGGTAGCTTGTGTGCAGTGTAGAGGAAATGATGAAGAGGAGAAAGAAAGTAGACCAAAAATATAAATAAATACGATAAACAGATACATTAGCCATGCAGAGATAATCAAGCAATAAATTATGCTGCTACAGACGGTCATCGACTTGGGACATATACGATTTATGACTACTGGTAGTCACGACGGCCATCTTGCATTATTATTAATATTATTATTATTATTTTCGACTCCCGACATTCGGTCGTAAGTTTTAAAAAAAAAATCTATTTACAGGTACTTATCATTTATTACATTAAAGTAAAGTGATTTTATGTTACATTTTGTACATTTTAGCATTCAGGAATGTTAATTGTTAACATATCCTTTATATAGTATAAAGTGATTTCCGACTTATGACCATTTCGCAATCAGAACGGAACCTCGTCATAAGTCGAATACAATATTTACATTTGTCAGTTGGTGCTGGAGCAAAACCATGAAAGATACAGTAGGGTGGTTAACAATAAGTTCAGATTATATACGGGTGGGGCTTGTGTACTTTTCAGGGGTTCCGGAGACGACAAAGAACTGTTGCCCCAGGCATTTCGTTAGAGGCAACTAATTCAGGGTGTCCTAAAAGTTACTGTGCAGTAAAGTACCTCGTACACCGTTGCAGTACCACGCAGCAGTTTCTTCTACAGCAGATGCTGGAAATGTCCACCATGGGCCTCAAGACATGTCTGAACACGCTTCTTCATATTGCTCTCGTCTTTTGTCAAGGTCACGCCTAGGGTAGAACGGACAACTCTCACATCAAAACTGCTACTCTAGTCTGCCGTATATTCAAGTGCACAGTAACTTTTCGGACACCCTGTACTACGTTGTGCATTAGGTTGGCAACCTTAAAACGTAGACTAATTGCTACCAAAACCATTGCTGTAAAACATGTATAGTATATGACAATAAATGAGGAGGCTGCTGTAAAACATGTGAATACTTTGGAGCAGTAAAATAAAAGAAGTTGCAGACTTTAATAAATGGATGCTTGAGTAAAATAGAAGAACTGAAGTAGCATGACAAGATCACCAATGTGGACCTGATGACACAAACCAGGCAAGTGCCAGTGGAAGAACAGGTGAGAAGAGGACGCTGATGTTAGCTGTTAGACTCAATAAGGAAACCTTTTGGTAGCATTACAAGGCAGTCCTTGTTCTAGAATACAGGTAGAGAGAGACAGAAAAACACGCGGAGCGAGACATGAAAGGGACAAATTAGACATTGAAAAGCCTTGAAAGAATGGTACAAAACAAAAGCTTGGCGTGAATTCGCTGACGGCTGATGCTCCTTTGGAGCTGAAAGGTAATTCTGATAATGCTAACACTACAGTAACACTGAGATACACATTATAGTGTTACATTCAAAGATGTAAATATCAGCCCTACAAAGAAACTCCAGCAGAATATGCAAACACAAGAAAGAAAATGTGGCAAAAGAAGCATGGAAAAATATAACAAACATTAGCTACTAGATAAATCGATAGCTGCAAACGAAATAACGATCGTGAGTTACAACAAGTGAACAGGGGGGAGGGAAGGTAGAAACAGCTGAGACATAATCTTGTTAGTTCCCCGCGGTGCAGTGTGCAAAATTAACAGAAATATGTAAACGATAGATATTCTTAAGAAAGAAAAAGAATATGACATAAAGAAGGAAAGAAAGGTAGAAAAATAGACAGAAAGAAAGAAAGAAAGACAGACAGACGGACAGAAGGAGAAAACTAGACAGCAGAAAGGTAACGGAGGAACTAGACAATGTTCGAACTATGTCCAGATAGCTGGTCGAGTGGTTGACACGGGTCACTCCCGGAGCGAGGTGGTTGTGTCATTCGGATGGACCTCGATCAAATCTTTGGCGTACCTTCAATTTTTTAACTGTTGTCTAGTTTCCTCTTTCTTTCTTTCTTTTTTTCTTTCTTTCTTTCTTTCTTTTTTATTTTCTTTTTTTTCCTTATTTCTTTCTTTCTTTTTTTGTTGTTTTCTTGCTTTCTTGCTGTCTTTCTTGCTGTCTTTCTTGCTGTCTTTCTTGCTGTCTTTCGTGCTTTCTTTCGTGCTTTCTTTCGTGCCTTCATTCTTGCTTTCCTTCTTGATTTGTTTCTTTCTTCCTTCATGCCTTTCTTTTCTTCTTTCTTTCTTTCTTTTCAATTTTTTTCTTTATTGGGAATGCTTATCATTTATTTATTTGTATTATGTCTTTACAGCTCATAAACCTCGGGTTTTTCCCGTTGTTTACTTCAGTGTATAAACGACACACACAAAAACCCAGGAAAGCTGCTCACACTACACGAGCTTATCGCGCGATAGTACGCAATCCCGTGCTGTAAATCTCTTATTTTACATTTTGTTGAACACACAAGGTGGGAAAACAACTTGTTTTATGGCGCATCTTTCGGGATTATGATTCTGGGCTTTCATTCGTTATGGTTTAAGAGACTTTAACAAGGAGATGCATCGAGACGCGAGGCAGAAAAATGGTTTATAATATTTAATCTGCAGCGAAACGGTGACTATAAGAATACAGAACGCGCTTGCGGTTATGATCGGGGCATTATAACACGTAAGGGGCAATGATTGAGTATGATATCGAAACAGAGTCTGTATGTGACGATCATCGGATCATTATATCGATACAAAGCGCGGGTGCGTCGATGCTCGTGCATGATATCGATACAGAACATGCATGCGACGATCATCAGATCATTTATATCGATACTGAACACGTCTGCGGCAATAGCCGGATATTACAGGGTGAATGAAAATTCATTTCCTGATTTTAAGTTATTATTTCTTCACTCCTTTCCAAATAATTTATATGAAACAAACGTCAAAATAAAAATAAGATCCCGTTACACGCCCATTGAGGCATATTGGGAATATGGTGTTAGGCTCATATTTTCTTGACCCTCGGCACACTACGGGTGATGTGGTCACCATCACGCCGGCCGCCTTAACCTTCCCAGAAGTTGCTCTGGTACCCAATTCATTAGGCTGGGTCAACCCTTGTGCCGTCTGCGGTCTAAACAAATCTCACCTCAACTGGGGATCGAACCATGGATCACCGAGCTATGAAGCCAGTGCTCTAACAACTGCGCTATCGCAGCTCAAAATAAAGATAACTTCTTGATATTTTATCAGGCAAAGTGTTAACTTAACAGCTCATCATGAGAACTGGTCTGTCGAGGACTTGATTTCTTCACGGGCAGCCATTTCTGCTGTCTCTTGTCACGTCAGATTATTGACCACTTTGGATTTTATTTATTTTATTTTATTTCTGGAAATAAAAATAAAACTTCTTCCAGTGGTAGTTATTGCCCCTCGTCTTAACGTTTGTGTCATGTATATTTAATAGATATAAGGGTGGTGTTACACCTCTTTTTGCACAGTGCGTCCATTATATTGGAACTTTGTGGTGCTCAAAAGAAAGTGATTACATTATGTTATAAATATGGATCCTCAAAAAGTGGAAAGAATAACATAAATATGTGCTGTTTCTGTGCACTAGAAGTTCTGTCAACTTATTCACAAGTTGCCGCTTCGCCGCATTTGAACATTGTTCTAAAATTATAACAACACCCCTAGAAGCACGCAACAAATTAATTGATGAAACCAAAAGAACCCGCAGCAGGTGGATATAAAAATTTAAAAATAGGTTTTGTTTCTGCCTTAACTCTTTAAGCCCCAAGAGCCACTATAATGGCTCAGGGTTTAGACCTATTAAGTACTTCTTCATTGCAAACGGATAACTCCATCAGTGTGCCGATGTCCTCCCGTAGATCACACAAGCATGATCTTAGCACAGTGCATGTACTCCGTAGCACCGGCGACAATCCCAATGTGTATATATAGGAATCGCACATTCTATAAATATTTTTGTGGTGGGTAGGTTTCTAATTTTTAAATTTTGCCAGGGCAGCGGCCTTATGACCTACTCTTTACGATGACCAACTGCCGTGGGATTTTTAACGTGCGCAACTTGCACACGTGAGCTCCTATTTTTTTCGCCCTTATTCAAGAAGGCTAAGCATCCGATCTAACTACCCAGAAGACCAGGGGGAGTATGACATCATTAGGACCACTAGTTCTGAAAAAAAAATTCCATAAATTATATTCCCTCTACTAGGACTCGAGCCGGTAGCGCAGTGGTTAATGCACTGGCTTCCTAGCTTGGTGGTCCATGGTTCGATCCCCAGTTGAGGTGGGATTTTTTTTAGACCGCAAACTGCTCCGTAGTCGACCCAGCCTCACGAATTGGGTACCAGAGCATCTGTGGGACGTTTATGGTGGCCGGCGTGATGCTGACTACATCAGCCCTAGTGTGCCGATGGACAAGAAAATATTTGCCTAACACCATATTCCCAATATGTCTTTTTTAAAAACTGGGAATCGAACCCGGTACCTTTAGAATTCGAAGCGGACACCATGTCTCTAAGCCACTCCGACCACCTTAAAAATAGGAAGTAACTTTTCGATCCCTCTGTACATGGATACAGAAACTCTAGGACTGACGGTTTACAGATCCAGCAGCGCTTACTTAAGGCAAAAGTCTGCTATCAGAAACTGAGTAAATGTGCCGGCACATAACAAACATATGCAACTGTTAAACTTAAATGACATGTAACTTTCGATACATATGTTAATAGAATTTTCCCATTATATCAGTAAGGGTCCGTTCCAGCTTCGTGCCATTTCCAACAGCACATATTTGGATAATTTGTTTCGTTTGTTTTATTTTATTCCATGTTTTATGTCCTTTGAAATAGAATATTATATCAACCATGTAGTGTTATGTATCTTTATCGTGTTCATCTACATAGCGACAGGAGCGGACTGAACGGTCGGGCAATACCTGAGGTCCCACATCAATGGGGGGGGGGGGGGGGGGGGGGGGGAGGGGGGGGGGGGGGGGGCACTCTCCCCTAGCCTCCATCTAGCTTAATTAACTGGATGAGTCGGTAGGGGCCATTAATCATTATTGCTTCGTGGTCGAGATCACTGTCAGTCCGCACCTGCATGGTGAATCATGAAGACATAAGTCAATGACAGCAGTAATGTATCAGTCGACTTATTTGCTCTGAATTCAACAACATTTTATCAACACACTTATAATTCATAAGACAAGCGTCTTTGGTTTAGTTATTACCTGTCTATTCATTCATTATTTCCCCTTCTCGCTCCTCCTGGAGCATGGAACCACCATTGTAGCTGGTCTCCGTGCAGGAAGCCAACACCAAATCATGTATGTGCTCCTGCAATGATAGTCTGTGTTGCAACTTCTTTTACGTAATGAGATTGCCACCCCAAGCACAATGTCATATTAGTCGCCTCTTACGAGACTACCTGAGGGGGTAACAGTCTTATACTTTATTTATCTCCTCAAAGACTCCTGGGAACTACACTGTTGTCTATCTAACTATCTGATGTAATGAACATAATCTGTCTTTCTCGCATAGATAGCAAGATTCGTCCCATTACCTCTATCTGTAGACATACCTCTTGGGCCCTATACTCTGTATCCATCTCCTACAAGTAAATTTGATCTGTTAACTCTGCCTTATACCTTCTCTGGTTTAACCACATATGAGGTGACATAGAAGACGTTGGAGATCCATTACAGCCAACCTTCGTTGTGGAGATGGCAACTGATGATGATGATGATGTTGATGATGATGATGATGATGATGATGACGTGACAGGCTATGGATTTATTCTGATACTCTTATCCTGTAGCTTCTTTGTTTATTGCTGGATCCAGTGGCGAACTAACGGGGAGGGGCGACGGGATGGTCTGACCCTGGTGACAGCCAGGAGTGGGGTACCATCTGACATTATTATGACATTACTGTACTGTTTAGAAATCCACTTGGAAGAATAATACATTTTTCTGTGCGGTTATTTATGACTTTGTGCCAAAGGTTGATGCCACCCCAGGTGCCAAATATTTTAAGCACCCTTCTGGCTGGATCTACGTCAGTGTGTTTACCTCGTCTTTGCTCGCGAGCAGACACAAACTCACATGAACCTAAATTCTAATCGCTGAATCTTGAGCCATCCACACAATACTTCTAAAACTCTTCCCTTCTCTCTATCACTCGGTGTCATCGTTAGATTTCTTCACGAAAACCTTTACGACCACCAGGCCCGTTTTCTCAACCTCTAAACAAAGACTGCATCTCTTAAGTTTGTAACTGTTTTATCTAAACCTTTACTTTAAAAAAAAATTTAAAATAGTCCTGCGGCCTTGTCTTTGGTGACGTGCTTCCCGTTTAATTCTTACAGAAGAGTGGAGGGGAAAAGGTGATACGTGTAAGTGGGACAAAAGACAATAAACAAATTAATTCTAACGGTAGAGTGGAGGGGAAAAAGATTATACGTGTTACTAGGACAATAGACAAGGGGGAAAAAAATTAATTCGTACGCAAGATAAAAGTCAGGGTGACTGAAAAGTCACTTCCTATTTATAGAATTGTTATTTCTTCATTCCTATCAAAATAATTGACGTGAAACAAGCGTTACAGTAAAGACTTGTCTGTTCAACAAATGATTAGCAGAAGGCAGCAATTTTTACTGCCTCTTATTCAGCCAGATTAGCAGCCATTTTTTACATTGTTTTTATTGCTTCTAGAAATAAAAGTAGTACGGTAATTGTAAAAAACGTATTTGTCAAACTGCAATTGTTGCTCATTGTTCTGATTTCTGTTTGATGCACATCCAATAAATAACAGTAAAAATATTCAGAATGCACTATCAAAGTAAATGGAACAATTTTATAACAAGGTCAATAGATTCAAATACCTGGGCACATTAATAACAACGGCTGGAAGATGCATCTCAGAAGTGAAGAGCAGAATAGCTCAGGGAAAAACAGCATTCTATAAAATAGATAGTATTTTATGTAACAATTCTTTGTCAATGGAAATAAGAAAGATAGTTCTTCAGTGTTATATGGACCCAATCCTGACATATGGGAAAGAGTCATGGACAATTAGTAAACAAGTAGTGAAGGCACTAGAGGCCACAGAAGAATGTTAAAAATACCATGGACAGCCAAAAAGAGTAACGATGATGTCCTGAAAGAGGCCAAGGTGCAAAGGAAACTTATTTCACAAGTTAGAAAGAAGCAATCTACTTTTTTGGGCATGTTATGAGAAGAGGAAAGCTGGAATATATCGTAACAACAGCTAACATTGAAGCAAAAAGATATAGGGAAGACAAAGAAGGCAAATACTGGACAGTTTTACATCGTGGTATGAAAAGAGGTCCACAACAGAATTAATAGTATTGGAGACAGGAAGTTGTGGTGAGGCATGATCTCCTACGCCACTAGGCATGGTACTTGACGAAGAAGAAGAAGTGATATTCAAATTTAAAAATAATGACGTTTCACTCACTCTTTATTGTCTACCATTCTTTCTGTAAACTGTAACTGGCTTTGGACGTCATCTCTTCCCCGAGGCCGCAAGTGCAGATAATTTCATTTTAAAATCAATCTAATCGGGAAGTAAGAGCCAGGGGTGCAGACCTCCAGGACGACCCTGAGTCCGCTGGGAGGGGGGAGGATTGAGGGAACAGCATTGAACAATCTCTGAAGGACCTAGATTGGAACCAGGCCGGGAGGAAAACGGCCGATGGGATAGAATGGCGCTCTCTCTGGCAAAACTCTACACCCCACGATAGAAAAGGAACTACTAAGTAGTGGTAGTAATTAAAATCAATCTCGTGTATGAACTGGCGTTTAGCGCTACAACAACTGAGCATTTATAAAAGCAATATTAGTGTCATAATCTTAGGAATAAACCTAGTGGGCCATTACCTGGAAAGACATCTTTAAACCACGCCCATAGCTTATTGTCACGCCTTCAAGATATTTCCTTTGAAAATGTCTTTTTCTGACAAATGAGAAAAGATTACGCCTGTATTTTCGGCGTCCAAACAGCGTTGCTTCACATTTTGGAATTTAATAATTATCATTCTGTAGCCCACATCTTACTTACATGATATCTTCCTGTCTTTTTCTCACACGATTATGTTAAAGTGTATTTGCAAATGTATTTAAATGTGTTATTTGATTTAATTATTCAGAGAGAGAAAGAGAGAGAGAAGGGAGAGAGAAGGGAGAGAGAGAGAGAGAGAGAGAGAGAGAGAGAGAAGAGAGAAGAGAGAGAGAGAGAAGAACAAGAAGTGAAAGAGGAAGAAGAAGAAGCAGAAGAAGCAGAAGAAGAGAAAGAAGAAGAGGAAGAAGAAGCAGAAGTAGAAGAAGAGTAAACAAAGAAGAAGAAGAAATAAAACATTAATTAATTTTACAATTACCTATACTCCATTGTCACATACGTTCACTGTGACATTATTTGGGTCGATCTCCGCTTCACTACGGCAGTAATCAGTGACATTTGTTGTACTGACTAATTACATGCTTTTAAATGGTCGGCACCTCTTTCTTTGTCTGATATGTAGCAGATTTCTTTATTTACAAACATTCTTACAATCCTCTCAGTGATAGTCGTCATGTTTGTTAGGTTACCCATTCTTCCCTGCTGGGTGTCGTAAGTTTTATCTGAGAGGGTGCTGATGAATATTGGTCCCTTTAGAGTGTAAAGTGATATTGAAGGCTCTGTGAGAATAAGGATTTGGGAGAATGAGGTAGTAGATTCACAAGCGCTGGGAAGGAGCAAGGACAGTCTCTTATTACGACAATATCTGTTTTCTCACAGACTACTCCTATCTCTCTTCTGCACAAACAATTGTTTGTCAGTTCCAGTCGCTCAACGCGCTCACCGATTTGGTGATTCTGTCGCTCAACGTACATGAATACAACCTACACAGATGGAAATGTTTGGAGTTTTAGGCCAACCGACAACCAACACAAATAAATATTAATACCTTTATTATTATAAGGGAATCACAAATAATTGTACATTTACAGTCAAAAAATCAAAGGTTACAGAATACAAATATGATAAGGGAAGAGGGGGTTTTGAGGAGAAATATCCCATCCACCGTTTCCCGTTTATATTTACTAACAGACAAAACCCGGTCCCAAAGACAAGAAAGGGGGGGGGGGGGGATCAGAGATAGGCAATTTAACCCACTGGTAAGTTTATTACTCTGAGGCAAGGGGTTACAGAAAAAGGGGGGGGGGTGTAGAGGAAAGCTAGGGTTCTCAATTGTCTCCCTTTAAATCAACAAATTTTACGGGAGGGGGAATGAACACAGTTACCCAATCCCGCTAGGAGAGATCCCGTACAAGGAATATAATGCACCTTAGTACAAGCTCGAACTAATTAAAAGGGTAAAGAAAAGATAAATCTCCTTTCATTCAAAAAACACACTAGGGCTGGCCATCCCCACAAACACACACGCAGACTTACCGAAAGGTGAATTCTGGCACTTCATAGGAAATACATTAAAAAAAAACAGCACTAAACCTTGGCTTAGGTAAAAGTATTTTCTTCCGTGTACAGCCCCAGATTTTGCGGGTTGTTGAAGTTAACAGAGTGTCCCGAAATCGCTGGACGTCGAAGTTTAACGGTACTGTTTGTTTATTAGATAAAGTTCCTAAAGAAAGGCACAGGCACTTGGCTAGGCGTGAGGTATGGTGTGGTTCCTAAAATTGGCACAGCTGGTGGAGATAACTTCCTTTTTCCGTAATGTCACAAGTTAAGAAAAACACTGAGGTAAGTTCTTCTTCGGGGGGGGGGGGGGGGGAAGAGGGAAGGAAAGCAATTTGGGGTGAAGGCCGCGCCCCATAAGGGGGGGGGGGGGGGGGGGGTAAAATCCACTGAATATACGTGACAGATAGTGTTCAGGTAGATCGATGCTTTTTCTTCACAAATAGGGGCAGTGAATAAAATATGTTCTGCTTCCAGTTTTCTTAAAGGACTCTATATGAACTAGTATTTTTAAAGTGTTTCTTGAATGGCTTTTTTCTCAGTTACGTTCAGAGGAGCGGGGCCCATTACAGGTCGCCACAAGTTTAGCTTTAAAAAGTTCATATGTTACTGGAGTTATCGAATTGAGTTTGGCAGAACTCTGTATATAATTAATAATTGCTGGGATGCAGGTTGAATGATCGTTCTGAATGAAAGATAATCAAAACAAGAAATGCATTACAAATCATATTATAATCTGACGCGATAAATTACAGTTAGCCTATTTACTTATTAGCGTCGTCAATTAACAAATCAGGAAAACTTCCCGTGAGTTAAAACAATTAAAAGCACATCTATCTATACAGAACTAAACTGTATTAAAGTTATAATTCTCTTTAACGTCTGCAAAATAAATTTACGCGTCAATTGTATTAGGAAATACTTTTAGCTGTAACATTAGTTTGCACTAGAACTTTGAAAATGGGTTTATTTAATAAGGTTAAATTTCACCACAATCCATTGAAATCAATTGAAATAACTCGACCACTGATCACTCGAAGCTAATGTATAAATTACCGTCTGCACAGAAAGAATACACTCCAATAGTCACGAAGGTAGACGAAATCCAGCAGGAATCCGACTATGCTAGTGCAACTAGGATTCTGTCAGAGCGAACGATAAAATGCAGTTTTTCGGAGTTCTCTATTTATACTTCTCGAATGTAACTTGAATGGGGCGTGTTAGATTTTCGCATCTTTCTTGAACTTGAGCAAAATCCGGGGTACCTCGCCGATGTGTTAATCGCTGCGATTCCTACGTTTTCCCCGGTCTACCGATTTCCTTCCGTCTCAGGCTTCTAGCATGAGAGTGCGAAAATTTTCCGAGAAGCTAACTCTGTGAGCTGCGAGTTCCCTGTTTCTTTAGATCGTGTGCCGCTGCGATTGAATTCTGAGATCTGTCTGTCTTTGATGGTACCACTGTTCTGAGAGCTTTGGCAACTCCCACCAGGCGGGGTGACAGCCAGGTAAGAAAATGATCTGCTGTTTATTGCTCTAGAAACAGGAGTGAGTCTGTGGCCCGTCCTCTTTTGGGCCGGCGTTAAGGAAAAGATTGCTATAAATCGTTCTCAGAAATGGTTGTGGGCGGGATTTAATCTCCCATCAAAGGCCATGCGATCTCAGACGTTCGCATAAGATAGCAGGCTACATATTAATGATCCAGCGTGTAAGGTTCTCGTGGAAAAGCTGCATGCCGGTAAAAGTTACAACAGATGATCAGGGGTTCTAAAGTTATGAGAGGCCAATATTCTGTTATCATCCATCGAGTCAGGGAAATTCATTTGTCATACTTAGACGTACGTCACAATCGTCCCCACTTTTGAGACATGGAAACTCGTTTTCATGTTTCATTTATGACAATGAAGCTGCCCTGATCGGTAGCTTTTGGATGATTGGCATCGTCGATTTTCTCCTCTTCCTCCGTGGTCCAGTTTCTACTCAAGAAGTCAGCTCCGACATTCAGTTTTCCTGGAATATATTCCACTTTGAAGGAATAAACACTCAATAGCAAGGCCCAACGCATTATCCTTGCGTTGAATTCCTTCTTGGCACCCAGGAAAGCTAGTGGAGCATGGTCTGTTTGCACCGTGAAAGAAGTACCATACAGAAACTCATGATGGCGTCTGATGCCATGAATCAGAGCGAGACATTCTCTTTCGACGACACTGTAGTTGCGTTCCGCTTTATTCAGTTTCCGACTGCCATAGGCAACTGGAAATAGCATGTTCAGGTCACTGTCATCGGCTTGCAGCAATGTTGACCCGATGCCCTGACCTGACGCATCAACTCTCAGTATGAAAGGTTTCTTAAGGTCAGGTAACCTTAGGATGGGGTATGCCGACAACTGTCCTTTCAAAGTGCTGTATGCATGTTCGCACTTTTGGTTCCACATGACCTTATCAGGACAACCTTTCTTGGTGAGGTCAGTCAGAGGTGCTGTCAGTCCGTTGAAGTTCTGGATGTATTTCTGATAGTATGCACATAGCGATATGAAGGAACGTACGTCTTTCTTCGTTCGGGGTCTTTTTGCTGCCACAATTTTCTCCACGTTCTTCTTAATAGGCCAACTGCATCCGTGAGAAATAGTATGCCCCAGGAAGTCTAACTGTTCAAACCCGATGAGACATTTGCTAGGTCTGGCTGTGAGACCCGTTTCCTGAAGTCTCCTGAGGAGCATAGCAACCGTAGCAATATGTTCTTCATAGGTTTCCGATGCAATTAATATGTCATCCATGAAATTATGGATATGGGGACTTTGCAAAGGCTCTAGAAGCTTCCTCATCATCCTGGTGAACACTCCTGGTGCGTTATGCAAACCGAACGGCATCACATTAAATGTGTAATGTCCTTCGCTAGTGCTGAAAGCTAACAAAGGTTTAATTTCCTCCTTGACTGGTATTTGATAATAACCTTTACTGAGGTCAATCTTGGAGAAGATCTTTGCTTTGCTGAGCTTGGTGAACAACTCAGAAACAGTTTGGAGAGGTTCGGGCTGGAATTCCGTTACAGCGTTTAGCAACCTGTAATCAATGCACAGCCGAACTTCCTTATTGGGCTTCTGCAACAGCACTACACTCGAGCTGTAAGGAGATGTAGACTCACTGATAATTCCTGCCTGACGCAGCTTGTCTATTTCTCCGCGAAGTGCATCCGCTTTAGCGTACGGAATGGGGTATACTCTGGTTCGAACAGGGGTCTCGTTTGTTAATTTCATGTCAAATTCAATGAGATTTGTTCGACCAGGTACATCCGTTAAGACTGCACTGTACTGTTTTAGTAGAGCCCTGGTTTCTGTTTGTTGTTCTGGTGAGAGATTGTCGCCGAACTTGACATCTTTAAAGGATTCTGTGGGTTGCAGTGCATACTCCATGCAACCATCATCATCTTCCTCGTCTTCCGTTGCTATGGCGACAGCCAGGAGATGCTCGGAGGATGGCACCGGTCTTTCCAAATATTTCTTTAGCAGATTTATGTGGAAGACCTTCTCCTTTCCTTTGATGGAGATCTTGTAATTGGTACGTGAGATCTTTTTAAGGACGGTAAACGGCCCTTGCCATCCGATGCGAAGTTTATTGCTTCCGATTGGGAGTAGCAACAAAATTTTCTCCCCTGGTTGGAGCTCTCTCTCTCTTTTGCAGCTTTGTTGTATCTTTTAGCGTGTTTAGCGGGCTTTCGTAAGGTTGGTTGTAGCTAGATCCCATCATAGCTTTAGCCTTTCCTTGAGCTCAGATACATACTTGCTTGCAGAGACGACTGTCTCGTCAGCCTTTTGGTCTGTCAGGGACCGAAGTAAGGCTTCTAATGGCCCCTTTATAGGTCTGCCAAATAAAAGTGTAGCAGGCGGGAATCCCGTAGACGCTTGGGGAACCTCTCGGTAGGCGAATAAGGCAGCCGATATGTATAGGTCCCAGTCTTCCGGTTTCTCCTGACCCAGCTTACGTAACATGGTGGTGAGGCTACCATTAAAACGTTCCACGAGCCCATTTCCGGCCGGATGGTAGGGACTTGTGTGGATATGTTTGGCCCTCAAGATCTTAAAGATCTCCTCCATTAACAGGCTACGGAATTGGGATCCATTGTCCGTCAAAACTTGTTGAGGGAATCCCAACCGTGTAAAGATTTGCACGAGGGCTTCTGCAACATGCTTGGAATCTATGCATGTTAGCGGTACAGCTTTCGCCCACATTGTGCAAGTGTCGACTAAAGTCAGGATGAACCTGTGCTTTCTTTTGGTCCTTTCCAGGGGTCCAATGATGTCGACAGCAACCCGTTCAAATGGAGTCCCTACTATTGGCATTTGCCCCATAGGTACTGGGGATGTCAAGTGCTTGGGTGCTACCCGTTGGCACTGGGCGCAGGATTTCACATACCTGACAATGTCAGAGTTCATTCCTGGCCACCAATAGTGGGTTTTTATTCCCTGAATAGTGGCGTTTTGTCCCATATGTCTGCTAAAGGGAAGAGAGTGCCCCATCTCTAAGATCTGGCTTCGGTACTGCGTCGGTACTAGGAGCTGGTTATTCCCCGTGTCCGAGTTTCCCGTTCTACGATACAATATGCCATCCTTAGAAAAGATGTCTCCGTTGTGTCTGGGGTCCTTAGCCATGGGCAGTTTTTTAAAGCAGAGCTCCAGAGTAGGGTCCTTTTGTTGCGCCTCCTTCAGTTCGTTCGGCAACAAATTTGGCGCAGGCTCCCTCTCCTTCTTGGCTTGCCCTCTTGTGGTTACCGCTGCCACAATCGGCTCCTTTGGTCTCTGTTGCGTGCATATTTTGACGCACATATTACAAAAATCGATATGGCTATTTGATATGGAAAAAATATAGACATTCATTCATTTGTGTATGAAAATGCTGTCTATGGGAAAAGCGAGAGAATCCATGTTTGATTCACACTTTTGATTATAGGAGTAATCGTTCTTGATATTGATCCGGCGCATGGATTGCTCTTACGTTTGTACTTATTTTTTAGGGCCAGAAAATATATTAATTTGCTTATTATGTTTATGGCCTGAATTCATATGTATTACATATTATTAGTACAAGTAGAATCAGTCCTATATTGTATATTTTGGATGGGTAGGCGGGACTAGATTCTTATTATTCCGGTCTAGCGGAAGTATGAGTTGTCTTGACAAGTCGTGATGAGTTCCGATGTACCGTGATAATGGCGGGTACGCATTTTTCAAAGGGCTGGTAGATTCTTAAGGAAATACGATTCATGGAGTGGTTTTCTTCTAAAGGAGATGGTATCTCTACTATAGTTTATGTTAGAGACTCTCCTAAGGTACGGTACAATGTATAATTCGGACTCCATGTATTGCCAGACCCTATTTTGATGATCTCATGTCGATTCGACCTAGATGGAACATTGTGCTTCGTATCGCTAGGGTCGTGTTTTGTATCGACAAAGATGACAGACTTTCCTACAGCGGTTATGGCTACGTGAATTAACCTGATCATCGTAGAGCTGTATGGGAACATTTATGAAATCATTTATATACCCATTATAAATTAACTCTGGCTTATATTCTCCTTCCTATGAATGAGTGAACGACAACTCAGGGAGGCAGCCATGTTAGATTTCGGTCATCATATGTTTTGATCACTGCCAAGAGAACAGATTATTTATCCTATTATCGGACAGTGACAGGGAGATCTCAATCTTGCTAGAAACCCCCTCTTTCGTGGTTTCATAATATATGCTACAAACTATGGACGTCAAGTAACTTAGTTATTTACCGATCTGCCTTCACTGACGCGTTTAGTCAGATAGGGGAATGCGGCCATAATATATCATGACATTGAACTTTTGATGTACTGCCCATTATTTCTGAATGTGTCATGACTTCAGATCTGCTATGTATACCTACAAATTGATATGTCAACATACCATGATGTACTCGTATGTCCCAGTGTGTACGTCTGAATAAATTGAGTAAACAAAGATTCCAGCAGTCTGCATTGGTGCCTTGTAGACACAAGTGTATGAGTGGTTATATTGGTCAGCACACGAACAGTACACCATTCGCGGTAATCACACTCTACACTTCTACTTCATACATACACCATCCTGCGTCGGTTGGAGTGACCAAGTTTAGGGCCTGCTTCCCCTGGAGCCTTTGCCTTCCCTAACTCAGGACTAGGGTGAGTTACCCATTTACAGCTGGGTAGACTGGGGGCATGCCTGATCTCAACAACACACCACTCTTCCTTACAGAGCATACAGACTGACACTTCATTAGAGTGGAAAGAAGAAAAGAAACTTTACAGTGGCGAGCCAGATTCCTGGGTCCAGCTTACGCAGTTTTGTGTTGAGAATCACAGTTTACAGCTGAAAGAACATTTGTTTGAACACATCAACACCAGTAGGACAGCTATACAGTCGATGTCAGCTTGACCTGTATTACCGATAGGATGCTGTATCTAGGTCAGCGCTTGTTGACAGTTTTTCGCTGTACAGACAGTATTACACAGGACAGTGGTATCAAGTGTAGAAAATATCTGGAGCAGTATTGTTGACATTTCTCAACGTACAGAAGAATCACAGTGTTGTTGAACATAAAGTGCATAGTTCATCGTTGGATCTTCATATGCTCAAAAAGAAAAAATTGACAGTGTAATAGTTTAGAATTAAATCTATTACTCAATAAAGTGGCAAGTTATTAGTATTAAAATAAACTGTGCCTGCTTTACAACACTATACCTGCAACACATTCCATTCATGACATAAATTATATTGTATGCTATATGCTATTTATGCTTACATGTTATTTGTTATGTATTAAATTAGTTTATGTTCTGTGTGACTAGTACAAGGTATGCCGAGTGACATTGGTCTGGACTAGTATTCTATAGGTACACATTTTCTTAATTGGAAATTTGTTAGCAACAATTTGCTGCTATTTCTGTTAGTTGTGATGAGGTGTTCTTTTCTTCGTTGTTTTTGGTAATAATTTTGTGTTCCTTAGTTTTGTTTGATTTGTTTGTATAATTGTAGGTCTCATCTTTCCTTTCATTTCAGTTTTTTACACCCTTATGTTTATACACTGTGGCGTTATTTGTCTTGTTATATTATGGCAGTTATCATCACGGTTTCTGTGATCATTTTTTTCATTTCTCCTATTTAATTTAATTTGATCTCTGCAAATGTGTTCATATTGTCTTTTCTTGTTTGTCCTTTGTAATGTCTTTAGTTGACATATGACGTATAGTGGTATACACTGATAGTATAGTACAGATCAGTACTTTATGATTGTTATTGTTATAAAACAAAATGTACAAGACCTTTGTAAGGCTTGTCTCCCAAAGTGATTGGTAAAGGGAAATATTTTTTCCACAGGTACTCAAGTGATCTTTGATTACATTGAGGTATACAAGACCTTTGTAAGGCTTGTCTCCCACAGTATTTGAGATACAGTTATTGTGTCCATAGGTACTCAAGTTATCATTGGTTATTATAAACCATACAAGTTTGGACTAAGACTAAGTCTATGGTATAGACTTGTCTCTCATTAACGTGAAAGAGGGTAATTTATTTACTTTTTCAGGTTTCTGATTTAAGAAGACAATATGTCTACATTAGATTATTTCATTGCACAAGGAAAATCTCTTGATAAGACTGGAAAAGACTTAGAACAATGGGCTGTTGCTCAATATGACAAAGCATTAGCTGCAGAAGAGAAAAAAAATTGCTGCTGCTGCTGAAGAAAGAAAAGCTGCTGCTGAGGAAAAAAAAGCTGCGGCTGAGGAGAGAAAACTTCAAATAGAAGAAAAAAAAGCTGCTGCAGAAGAAAGGAAAGCTCTAGCTGAAGAAAAAAGATTAGAAAAAGAAGCTGATACTGCTGCTGAACTTAAGAAATTGCAGATGCAAGTGGAGGAAAGGAGATTTGATGCAGAACAGAAGAAATTAGAAGCTGATGCAGAACAGAAAAAAATTAGAAGCTGCTGCAGAACAGAAAAAATTAGAAGCTGCTGCAGAACAGAAAAAATTAGAAGTTGCTGCTGCTGCAGAACAGAAAAAATTAGAAGCTGCTGCAGAACAGAAAAAATTAGAAGTTGCTGCTGCTGCAGAACAGAAAAAATTAGAAGCTGCTGCAGAACAGAGAAGATTAGATAGAGAAGCTGAAGAGAGAAAAGCAATAAGAGAACATGAGTTTGAATTAGAGAAATTAAAATTGACATGTATGAGTAATGTTAATCAGGCATCTGGTAGTAATGGTAAACCCTTTGTGTACAAGGTCAAGGTACCAGCGTTTAACCCTACCAGTGATGACATAACATTTTGGCTTTCTAGATTTGAACGGGCTTGTCGATCTCATAATGTTGACAAATCACAGTATGTGAATCAGTTGTCTGAAAATCTAAAAGGGGAGTCTCTGAGTAAGTTATATTTTGTTGAAGAGGCCGACAAAGATAATTATGATGCTGTTAGGGCAGCTTTGATAAAGAGATATCAGCTGTCTGAGGAAGGTTACCGTCTTTTGTTTAAAACAATGAGACCTGAGGTAGGTGTAGAATTCTCAGATTTCATCTCAAAAGCACGAATTACACTTTCACGATGGATTGAATTATCCAAAACAGAGAAAACATTTGATGGTCTTACGGATTTATTGCTAAGAGACAAGGTCATGTCTTCTGTAAATAAATCATTCCTAGAGTTCTTACATGAGCGTAAACCTGGTACAATAAAGCAAATGGAAGAATATTGTGACCAGTATGCCACGGCACACCCTGACATGATTCTTAGTAACTCTAACATTAAAGAGAGTATGCCAGTTGCTTCGGCAACAGAATATAATCAGAATTACTCACACAAATTCCAAGGAGCTAAAAATAAATTTGATAAAAAGGTTAATTGGAATAAGTATCAAAACCAAGATAACCACTCAAATCAGGGTTCTTCTTCGAAGAACTGGAATCGAGCTGATAGTCCTCGACACGCGAGGGGTACCCATAATGTTAGAAATTCTCGGAAAGGGAGTAGCTATAGGAACTACCCAAGTGCTTCATGGAGACAACAGAAACAATATTACAGGGATACTCAATATAACGAGCGTGATGATTATGATCATGAATATTATGATTCAAACCCAAATAGGGGTTATAACAGAGGCAATAATAATTATAGAGACAATTATAACCGAGGTAGATCACAACACAAAAGACATGGTAAATCTTATTACCAGGCTAACTCTGCACAACAGGAGTTCCACGACACCGATAATCAGAATAATGATAAAAAAGACTCCAACAGTGTAGCAAATTCCGCTTTCGATTTTGCTAGAGCATCTGAGTGTTCGCAATGCAAAACATTATTCGATCCAACCACAGTGTCTACTTTAAGCTGCGGTCACCCGCTTCCCGCTCTCCATGCGTCAATTGCGCATAATGGAAGGGGTGCTCTTGTCTTTAATAGGGGCCTAATAGATGGTACTCCGGTATCAATTCTTTTCGATTCGGGGTGCACTACCATTGGAGTGAGGCAATCACTCGTAAATCCTTCTCGAGCTACAGGCAATATAGTCAAATGTGTAACATTTGGTGGCACATTGGAGAAGTACTCCACTGCCATTATCAATATTGCTACGCCTTTCTTTACAGGAGAGGTGCAAGCATGTCTCTTGCCGAATCCGATCGCTGATCTTATCATCGGTCGCATTCATGGAGTGAAAGAATGCACTCCACAGCAAATTTCTAATTGGGAAAATGTTAATATGCAATCTGCTAATGCAGTAATCACTAGGGCTCAAGCTCTTAATATGCCACAATCTTCACATTCTGAAGATAATGATGCGCAGATCCAAGATGATCCCTTGGAGATTTCCCACGATTCCTTTATCAAACAGCAGGAAGATGATCCTACTCTAAAGAAATTCTTTACTCTGGCAACAAAAGGTGATCCGAATAAGGATACAAATCGTAAATCTTGGATTACGATGAAGAATGGCGTACTTGTACGTATGGTACAAGACTCCGCTAAGTCCATTCATTCTCAAATCCTTGTGCCTAAAAATATGAGAGTTAAAATCTTACAGCACGCTCATGATTCGCAGTGTGCTGGACATATGGGTTTTTCCCGTACTAAAGCTAGAGTTCTTCAATCTTTCTTTTGGCCTGCTGTGAATAAGGACATACGAATCTATTGTCGATCTTGTAAAGTATGTCAAGAGATTAAATCCAGAGGTCCACGCCATGATGCACCTATTCAGGCTGCAGACATTCCCATTCGGCCATTTCAAAAAATGGCGATAGACATCATTGGTCCATTTAAGATAAAGTCTGCTAGAGGACACCAATTTATTTTGACGTGTGTTGATATGTGCACACGTTGGCCGGAGGCTGTTCCTCTAAAGAGCATAACTACTGCTGATGTCGCAGATGCTCTTTGGTTAATATTTTCTCGTCTGGGGTTTCCAGCAGAAATATTATCCGACCATGGTACCCAACTCATATCGGATACCATGTCTCAAGTAATGTCGACTCTGAAGATAGAGAGATCGCTGAGTAGTATTTATCATCCTATGTCCAATGGGATGGTGGAACGTTTGAATAGAACTCTGAAAAACCTACTAGGTAAGATAACAGAAGATCATCCTCAGGATTGGGATAGGGTTTTACCCGCGGCTCTCTTTGCATATAGAGAGGTCGCCAACGAACATACAGGATTTTCTCCCTTTGAACTTGTCTTTGGCGCGAAACCGCGAGGTCCCATGTCCTTACTTCATGATCTTATAACTGCTGATAATATTGTCGATGACACAAAATCCTCTTATGAATATGTCATCGCACTTAGACACAAGATTATTGAAGCATGCAAATTGGCAACTGCTTCTTCTGAATTTGCGAAACAGAAGGCAAGGGAATTTGCCAATAAAAAGAGATGTTTGCGACAACTTTGTCCAGGTGACAAAGCATTTGTCTTGCTACCTTGTAGGGAAAATAGACTTCTCATTTCTTGGAAAGGTCCGTACGATATAATATCAAAAGTTTCCGATGTTGACTATATCGTCGATATTGACGGGAAGCGTAAAACCTTCCACATCAACATGCTCACGGAATTCCATGAACGTCCTGATTATTTACAACCTGTTTTCCAGGCAATGGACGATTTTCCAGTCCAACATGGACAGTACTCATCTCTGTCAGTAATACAGGATGAGGAAACGAGTTTCTCGGATGTAAATTTACCTTTTCCAATGATTCCTCTTCACTCTAATGAATCATGGAAAGATGTTGCAATTTCTCCAGAATTATCTCCAGGAGAGCAGAAACAAGTTTCTACTATGTTAGAACAATTTCAGGATGTCCTTACTGACATTCCTGGTCAAACTGATGTCATTCAACATGACATTATTCTTACTGACCATAGTCCTATAAGAGTCAGACCGTATCCTATCCCGATACATTTTCAAGCACAGGTAGAGAAAGAGTTAGATGAGATGATAGAGTTAAAAATTATTGAACCATCCACATCAGCATATTCTTCGCCGATGGTTATAGTACGAAAAAAAGACAATAACATACGTCTTTGCGTGGATTATCGCAAATTGAATCAAGTGACTAAATTCGATGCTGAACCTATGCCTTTACTAGAAGAGCTACTTACGAGACTATCGAATTCTCACTTCTTTACTAAACTCGATTTGTCTAAGGGATATTGGCAAGTTCCACTATCCGAACACGCCAAACCGTTTACTGCTTTTTCGACGCCTAGGGGTCTATTCCAATGGAATTTCATGCCTTTCGGTCTTATGAACGCCCCTGCAACATTTGTACGCATGATGCGTCGAATCCTATCTCATCGCTCAGATGTCATTGCGTATCTTGATGACATCTGTCTTTTCAGTGATACTTGGAACGATCACTATAATGGTATAAATGAACTATTGTCTATCTTACGCGAGCATAACCTGACAGCGAAACCATCGAAAGCATGTATTGGTTTTAGCGAAATATCTTTCTTAGGACACCGTGTTGGTCATGGGTTCCTAAAAACAGAAGACCATAATACAAGTAAGATACTTAACATTTCTATTCCTAAGACTAAAAAGCAAGTACGAAGTCTCTTAGGTCTAATACAATTTTATGGACGATTCATCCCGAATCTGTCCTCCATTATGTCACCTCTTTCTTCCTTGCTAAAGAAAGGGTCTCCTAATGTAGTCCATTGGACTCAAGAATGTCAATCCTCTTTGGATAAGGTTAAAACTATGTTTTCTACTTCACCTATCCTAGTATTGCCTTCTAAGGATAAGACATTTATTCTTCGTAGTGACGCTTCATCCACCGGGATTGGAGCTGCACTAATGCAAGAGTACTCTGGAACTCTGCATCCTGTGATGTATATTTCTCGGAAATTAAATGCCGCAGAGAAGAATTACTCGGTCCTAGACCGTGAATTATTGGCTATGGTTTGGTCAATCCTTAAACTGCAAAGATTTCTTCTGGGCGCGCATTTCATTGTGGAAACTGACCAGAAAGCTCTTACGGCTATTCAGAGTAAAAATCTGAAGAGCGCGAGATCAACGCGATACGCGATTGCTCTACAGCCATTTCATTTTTCGGTGCGAGCTATCCGTGGGTCAGAAAATGTGATGGCAGATATTTTGTCTAGATGCCCACATGATTCATAACTGTTATACAACTTTGATACAGTTGTTTCTATGTTGAAATGTGTACACATATGTAATATATCATATATTGATTGTAACACTACTTAGCGGTTCATTGATATTTATTCACCGCTGATCTTTCAATGTTTTTCGTCTTTGATGATCATGATGTTAAGATATCTTAGATGAAATTTATGTATAAACTAATGTGGAAATTGGGTCATTGCTAATATTGTAGTATGCGTTGGTGACACCTCTCTGGAAATATTAATACTTAGAGAAGTACCTTCTCTAAGGTCATAAAACTTATGCTTATCATCTGCGCATTGTTATTGGTGCGTTGTGAGCCTATTGTATGTTGCTCCTAGATGTGTTTCAAAAAAAAAAAAAATGTACCATTTTTTTTTCCCGAGGGGTGTGGTAATCTGTTGCGTGCATATTTTGACGCACATATTACAAAAATCGATATGGCTATTTAATATGGAAAAAAATATAGACATTCATTCATTTGTGTATGAAAATGCTGTCTATGGGAAAAGCGAGAGAATCCATGTTTGATTCACACTTTTGATTATAGGAGTAATCGTTCTTGATATTGATCCGGCGCATGGATTGCTCTTACGTTTGTACTTATTTTTTAGGGCCAGAAAATATATTAATTTGCTTATTATGTTTATGGCCTGAATTCATATGTATTACATATTATTAGTACAAGTAGAATCAGTCCTATATTGTATATTTTGGATGGGTAGGCGGGACTAGATTCTTATTATTCCGGTCTAGCGGAAGTATGAGTTGTCTTGACAAGTCGTGATGAGTTCCGATGTACCGTGATAATGGCGGGTACGCATTTTTCAAAGGGCTGGTAGATTCTTAAGGAAATACGATTCATGGAGTGGTTTTCTTCTAAAGGAGATGGTATCTCTACTATAGTTTATGTTAGAGACTCTCCTAAGGTACGGTACAATGTATAATTCGGACTCCATGTATTGCCAGACCCTATTTTGATGATCTCATGTCGATTCGACCTAGATGGAACATTGTGCTTCGTATCGCTAGGGTCGTGTTTTGTATCGACAAAGATGACAGACTTTCCTACAGCGGTTATGGCTACGTGAATTAACCTGATCATCGTAGAGCTGTATGGGAACATTTATGAAATCATTTATATACCCATTATAAATTAACTCTGGCTTATATTCTCCTTCCTATGAATGAGTGAACGACAACTCAGGGAGGCGGCCATGTTAGATTTCGGTCATCATATGTTTTGATCACTGCCAAGAGAACAGATTATTTATCCTATTATCGGACAGTGACAGGGAGATCTCAATCTTGCTAGAAACCCCCTCTTTCGTGGTTTCATAATATATGCTACAAACTATGGACGTCAAGTAACCTTAGTTATTTACCGATCTGCCTTCACTGACGCGTTTAGTCAGATAGGGGAATGCGGCCATAATATATCATGACATTGAACTTTTGATGTACTGCCCATTATTTCTGAATGTGTCATGACTTCAGATCTGCTATGTATACCTACAAATTGATATGTCAACATACCATGATGTACTCGTATGTCCCAGTGTGTACGTCTGAATAAATTGAGTAAACAAAGATTCCAGCAGTCTGCATTGGTGCCTTGTAGACACAAGTGTATGAGTGGTTATATTGGTCAGCACACGAACAGTACACCATTCGCGGTAATCACACTCTACACTTCTACTTCATACATACACCATCCTGCGTCGGTTGGAGTGACCAAGTTTAGGGCCTGCTTCCCCTGGAGCCTTTGCCTTCCCTAACTCAGGACTAGGGTGAGTTACCCATTTACAGCTGGGTAGACTGGGGGCATGCCTGATCTCAACAACACACCACTCTTCCTTACAGAGCATACAGACTTCATTAAGTGGAAAGAAGACCATTCAAAAACTTTTACAGTCCCCCCCCACACAATCACTGACATTGATTCTACCTTTCGAGGCTGTATGCAAACATCCAACGCGGTTTGAACCGTTTGTTTGCCCTGATCAGACGTTAGAAGCGTGGTGTAGGGGTCTTTCCTTTTCCTTGACCTTGGTGGCCGCGCTGCCACGTAGGCTTGGTGGGTTGATCAGAATTGTTGTTGGGGGGGCTGTATCGGGTTTTGTAGAATTTCGATTTTTTCCTGGGGAGGGTGCCACGAAGGCTTGGTGGGTTGATCTGGGTATTATTTTCTCGTTGGTTATAATTCTGAGAGGAATTAGAGGAATAGGATGACTGCTCTAGATTTTGTTTACGAGATGGCTCATCTGTGGGTTTACGTTTAGTGCTGGGAAGTTCGGCCATTGCATTGGTATAGCGTTCGGCCTTATTGAGTATGTCCTCAAGCCTGACTGCGCCCTGTTCAGCCAAAAATCTACGGGTTTCGTTTGACAAAGTTGCCTTTATCTGTTCCACAAGAACAAGTTCAAGTAGTCCCTCATATGTAAGAGGTAGGTCAGATAATTCAATGCACTTTGTCAAATAGCCCGTGAGACGTGAAGAGAATTGGGGGAATGTTTCCGTGCTCTCTTTTCGGCTGGTTCTGAACATTTGCAGAAATTTTCGGGCGGTCATTTCGAACCGCTCTAGCAAGGCCTTCTTAAGCATGTCGTAATCATGTTGGTTCGGTCCCAGCTTGGTGTATACGTCATAAGCATTCGCTTTTAGTGACGTCGAGAGTTTAAGTGCCCAGCGGGAACTCTCTAACCCATACAGATTTGCGAGCCTTTCGAATTTTTTCTAGGTAGCTGTCAATTTTTTCGTTAGGGCTAGGAAAAGACTCTAAAGCAAAAGACATCGCAGTTAATTGGGCAGACTGAGTGCTGGAGAGATCCATTGTTTGAGAATGGGGCGAAGACGGCTCTCCATTATTTGAAGTAGAGGCACTCCGACTCTCTAAAGCCTTGAGCGCTAATTCATGCTGTCTTTCCTTGTCTCTCTCTCTTTCCCTGCGGGCGTCCATCTCTGCTTCAATTTTCTTCTGCTTCAATTGACGATCGTCCGCTTCTTTCTTCCTAGCTTCTGCCCTCTCTTCCTCCGCGTCATACCTTTGCAGTTCCTGGGTGATAAACAGATTCGCGGCTTCTGTGTCTAATCCTGAGTCTTTCGCTTCCTGTCTCAAAATGGATCTTATCCTAATTCTCTCAGCCATTGTCAAAGAACTGGATGCTTCTAAGACTAGAGAATAGTAAGATGGAACAAGAAGATGAAAAACTCAAAGCCGCTACGAGAAAAAACAAAGTAAAAATGTTACTGAATGACCTCGTGTGTTAACTTATCGCCGCTATTATTGTCACTTAAGACTCGTAACGCAAGCAACTATGCCAATTAAATGGTAAGTTACACTAGAAAAGAATCTACTCTTACTAACAGTAGAGAAAAATTTATATTAAACAATTTAAAAGGAAAAAAAAATTTTTTTTTCCCAGAAAATGTTAATTCTCTAACAACAAACTCCGTCCCTGAAGACAATTTTTGAGATGAGACGTAGTTAACTTAATTTTAAAAAGATCAGAACAATCCGTCTTTAGCTTAGCTCAACTAAAACGCTTCATAACCTTTAGTGATTGTAAAACAATCACGCAGTCCCAGCAATTATATAACCAAAAATTTTCAATTCCCTCTGCCAGAGAATACAAATGTGACAATCTTTTATTATCACTAACTGCCTGTTTCTGTGGAAAAACAAACCTGTCTTAATTATTGTGTGGTTGGCCCAAAATACTGAACGGCTTGGTCTAGGGGAAGTAATACTTTTAAAGATTATACCCTACTTCACAAAGACAATCAACCACACTCTATTTTAACTAAGTTCAGAATCTCGAACGAGCTAACCATATATTGTCGTAATTTTTATCTGAGAGGGTGCTGATGAATATTGGTCCCTTTAGAGTGTAAAGTGATATTGAAGGCTCTGTGAGAATAAGGATTTGGGAGAATGAGGTAGTAGATTCACAAGCGCTGGGAAGGAGCAAGGACAGTCTCTTATTACGACAATATCTGTTTTCTCACAGACTACTCCTATCTCTCTTCTGCACAAACAATTGTTTGTCAGTTCCAGTCGCTCAACGCGCTCACCGATTTGGTGATTCTGTCGCTCAACGTACATGAATACAACCTACACAGATGGAAATGTTTGGAGTTTTAGGCCAACCGACAACCAACACAAATAAATATTAATACCTTTATTATCATAAAGGACTCACACATAATTGTACATTTACAGTCAAAAAATCAAAGGTTACAGAATACAAATATGATAAGGGAAGAGGGGGTTTTTGAGGAGAAATATCCCATCCACCGTTTCCCGTTTATATTTACTAACAGACAAAACCCGGTCCCAAAGACAAGAAAGGGGGGGGGGGGTGATCAGAGATAGGCAATTTAACCCACTGGTAAATTTATTACTCTGAGGCAAAGGGTTACAGAAAAAGGGGGGGGGGGGGGTAGAGGAAAGCTAGGGTTCTCAATTGTCTCCCTTTAAATCAACAAATTTTACGGGAGGGGGAATGAACACAGTTACCCAATCCCGCTAGGAGAGATCCCGTACAAGGAATATAATGCACCTTAGTACAAGGTCGAACTAATTAAAAAGGTAAAGAAAAGATAAATCTCCTTTCATTCAAAAAACACACTAGGGCTGGCCATCCCCACAAACACACACGCAGACTTACCGAAAGGTGAATTCTGGCACTTCATAGGAAATACATAAAAAAAAAACAGCACTAAACCTTAGCTTAGGTAAAAGTATTTTCTTCCGTGTACAGCCCCAGATTTTGCGGGTTGTTGAAGTTAACAAAGTGTCCCGAAATCGCTGGACGTCGAAGTTTAACGGTACTGTTTGTTTATTAGATAAAGTTCCTAAAGAAAGGCACAGGCACTTGGCTAGGCGTGAGGTATGGTGTGGTTCCTAAAATTGGCACAGCTGGTGGAGATAACTTCCTTTTTCCGTAATGTCACAAGTTAAGAAAAACACTGAGGTAAGTTCTTCTTCGGGGGGAGGGGGGGGGGGGGGGGGGGGGGAAGGAAGGGTAAAATCCACTGAATATACGTGACAGATAGTGTTCAGGTAGATCGATGCTTTTTCTTCACAAATAGGGGCAGTGAATAAAATATGTTCTGCTTCCAGTTTTCTTAAAGGACTCTATATGAACTAGTATTTTTAAAGTGTTTCTTGAATGGCTTTTTTCTCAGTTACGTTCAGAGTAGCGGGGCCCATTACAGGTCGCCACAAGTTTAGCTTTAAAAAGTTCATATGTTACTGGAGTTATCGAATTGAGTTTGGCAGAACTCTGTATATAATTAATAATTGCTGGGATGCAGGTTGAATGATCGTTCTGAATGAAAGATAATCAAAACAAGAAATGCATTACAAATCATATTATAATCTGACGCGATAAATTACAGTTAGCCTATTTACTTATTAGCGTCGTCAATTAACAAATCAGGAAAACTTCCCGTGAGTTAAAAATAATTAAAAGCACATCTATCTATACAGAACTAAACTGTATTAAAGTTATAATTCTCTTTAACGTCTGCAAAATAAATTTACGCGTCAATTGTATTAGGAAATACTTTTAGCTGTAACATTAGTTTGCACTAGAACTTTGAAAATGGGTTTATTTAATAAGGTTAAATTTCACCACAATCCATTGAAATCAATTGAAATAACTCGACCACTGATCACTCGAAGCTAATGTATAAATTACCGTCTGCACAGAAAGAATACACTCCAATAGTCACGAAGGTAGATGAAATCCAGCAGGAATCCGACTATGCTAGTGCAACTAGGATTCTGTCAGAGCGAACGATAAAATGCAGTTTTTCGGAGTTCTCTATTTATACTTCTCGAATGTAACTTGAATGGGGCGTGTTAGATTTTCGCACCTTTCTTGAACTTGAGCAAAATCCGGGGTACCTCGCCGATGTGTTAATCGCTGCGATTCCTACGTTTCCCCCGGTCTACCGATTTCCTTCCGTCTCATGCTTCTAGCATGAGAGTGCGAAAATTTTCCGAGAAGCTAACTCTGTGAGCTGCGAGTTCCCTGTTTCTTTAGATCGTGTGCCGCTGCGATTGAATTCTGAGATCTGTCTGTCTTTGATGGTACCACTGTTCTGAGAGCTTTGGCAACTCCCACCAGGCGGGGTGACAGCCAGGTAAGAAAATGATCTGCTGTTTATTGCTCTAGAAACAGGAGTGAGTCTGTGGCCCGTCCTCTTTTGGGCCGGCGTTAAGGAAAAGATTGCTATAAATCGTTCTCAGAAATGGTTGTGGGCGGGATTTAATCTCCCATCAAAGGCCATGCGATCTCAAACGTTCGCATAAGATAGCAGGCTACATATTAATGATCCAGCGTGTAAGGTTCTCGTGGAAAAGCTGCATGCCGGTAAAAGTTACAACAGATGATCAGGGGTTCTAAAGTTATGAGAGGCCAATATTCTGTTATCATCCATCGAGTCAGGGAAATTCATTTGTCATACTTAGACGTACGTCACACTGGGGAAGGAGCGGGTGAGATAATTTTACTCGACAACCATGTTGGTTAATCTCGGGTGAGCCGACATCAGGCTACGGAGTAGCATTAAAATCGCCCAGCGCATTTGTTTAATCGCTGATAAGGCCAGAGTGCGTTCTTAGCAAAGATGATAATACGCTAATAGTTTGATAGCATTACGGGGAGATAACTTATTTGTCACAGCACATGAATGACATAATCATTTCCGGTCCACACATCAAACTGTCGAATGGGTTCCACAATCTTTTGGAAGGAGCGGGAGTGAGATAATTTTTCACGTTGGTTAGAGGAGTAGCATTAAAATCGCCCAGCGCATTTGTTTAATCGCTGATAAGGCCAGAGTGCGTTCTTAGCAAAGATGATAATACGCTAATAGTTTGATAGCATTACGGGGAGATAACTTATTTGTCACAGCACATGAATGACATAATCATTTCCGGTCCACCTGTGTCAAAGGAAAGTAAGATGTTTCATCTGAAACTCATTGTCGAATGAGTTCACATATGTGTTTGTGAGTTCGCATAGAAGGCCACCGGATGTTTTATTACTATATATGGGAGAGAGGACAGAATTTTTCCTACGTGGAAATAATTTTGAAATTACCCCACAAAACACGCATGTTTGAAACGATTTGCGCTCTGCTTAAACATCGTAACAAATAAATGCGGGGGAAGACAGTGAATATAATCTGACAATTTTTGCAAGTCTACTTCAATGTGAAAATTCACTCGTGCTTAGAAGACCATCGGACTGCCGGAGTTAAAATCAGATTTCATATATATCAGACCGGACTTTGTGGAACATCTTGAAGGACTTAAAGAGCCCAGGAAAACCATTTTAGCAAGGATAACCGGGGATCTGAGGAAACTGAAAGCACAGAGTCATAGTGTGAATTCAGTGTTAAAATAACGACCCCTAAGAACACGTCTAAGAGGCCTATTTCAGTGCCTTTATTCCTCTGAGCAAACCGTCTGCGAGCCAAGATTTGCGTAAGTTGTGCATTTTACATTTTATGTTTTTCATTACTAACATGTGAACTAATATGTATATATTGCCTTGTGAATATTAATATGTGAAAATTGCAAGTGGATGTCCAAGCCATTTGAGGCTGGCAACCTCAGCATATAGAATGATGATTTCATGAACCACCACTGCAAGAGCTGGTGACTGCTTTATCGCTAGTTTCTTAAAGAGAACTAAAAGGTAGTCCCATGTTCCATATGGAGCAGGGAGGAAAAGGTGAAAGAAATGATGTACATTCTAGTTTTAATATTTACATTTACAAACCAGGTAAAACATCTATGTAAACCTATTCACTTTAAATTAATTAAAGTTTCTAGCTTTTCAACCAGTGTAGATGTAAAAGACAACATATTCAATCTATGTTGTGAACACTTTTCAATCAGTGTAAAAGAAAATGTAATGATACTCAGTCTGTACTATTAACCCTGTCATTTGAGTTTAAAGTAAATCTAAAGCTATTCAATTTAAATTTAAAGAAAGTTTTCTCTCGAGGGATTAAGTTTAATTCTGATCGAGGGTAAATTCTGAGGTAGATGGGATGGTGGAATAGGAAGATGGGAACACATAAGTATGTGTCGGGAAACGCAATACTCAGGAGAGCGTTTTGTTTCTATTCTTTTACCATACTAGTTGGTGGTACCAGTGCGAGTACTAATCTCTGGAACCAAGTGAAGTAGAAGTAGACTGACGTAGAACTAGACACCATCATCAGAGGGTCTTAGAGACCCGGAACCAGCTTTGCAGTTATTCCTTGATCTTATTTGGAACGTGCTGCGCCTTTAATCTTGACCAGAGACGAAAGCACTCCAGTGACCTATCTGCACAGAACCCAAAAACCCAGTGGGAGCACCTACCATTTGCAGCTAAGTCAAACGTAATAGCTGCCAAGTGACTTCTTACACAAAACCCTCCTTACATCACACCAGTGATGAGAAGTTTTCTGATAAATCATTTTTCATTCTTTTAAAACCTTGTTAAATCTAAGTGATTATTAAATCTGTTATTTGTAAATATACAAATTTAACGTCGATTAAATTAATTTAGGATGTACTGCATGTTTGTCTCAGTCAAGTTACTAAATACACATAATAATAAGAATTCCACTGAGTAAATCAGGGCGGGGGCTTGAACGAGCTGAAATTAATAATTGCTTAATTCTTCATAAAAGGCGATGGACCGATATAAGTTAACAATTGCCCTGCCAATGCAGCATTGTTCTTGACTTCGGAAATATCTTATGAAAACTACCTTGATATATAAGCATCATTATCCTTCTATCTACAAATCTGCCAAGAGTAATCTTGTGCGAAGGTAGACACCTTTGAAGGCCAATATTAGATACTCTTGAGTTTTGGCCGTTGTTGTACCACTACTTCAAAGCAGGGGAGGCAATTCCGTGACATTCACCAACTTTAGAACAGCATCCTTAACTTATTTATCAACAACACAGTATATACGGATAACTAATGTGCTGCTAAAAATGAAATTTAAAGAACCGGTTAAAAATTCATATCGTTTAAATGCAAACTTTTTTTCGAAAATAATTTGGAGCAGTCACCATTCATCATGAGATGATTATCCGTAAGGGAAGTAATCTGACACACTTCAAAAGTTTCTGGCTTGATAGGCGAGTTGCTGTTAATTAGAAACGCTTCTTCGTGTTTTTTGCTGGGCATAACCGCTCAGCCGCTGCACATGGCCTATTCTATAAACTGCAGAGCGCTTCCAAAGACAAATGGATCTTTCTGTGTATATAAGGGTTGATCGCAGACAAATTGATCTTTCTGTGTATATAAGGGTTGATCGCAGACAAATTTTGCATGAATAAAGCAAGGTAGACTACAACAAATGGAAAGAAGACATCGTGTTTCTGTTTTTTAAACAGTATTATATAATGGGTATTTAAGTAGGGTTTGTTGACATGCAGCACAGAGGGCCGTATGTTCGATGCGGCCTTAAAAAGGAATTCAGAGACGCAGTGACAAGGTGTCAGGGGTTAGGGTTTAGGAATCCTAAACCTAACCCTAAACTCTAAACTTAACCACGTAGGCGACGTATTTGGATGACATCGAAGAACACGTCCCACTACTGTTCATTTCAGCCAGGAGGGTTTGACTTAAGTCCGCCTACCTGATCTTGCAGAAACAATCAGGCACAACAACTTCAGCAAGTATGGACAGGTCAGCCAAAGTAAAAAAAAAGGGGGGGGGGAGGGAAGGGGCAGGGGGTTGCAGTAGCTGATACTGCTGTAGAGAGTAAAATGTTAAAGCCTCCACCATTCTATGTCCAGCTTCGAGAGGTGGAATGACCAGTTACCTCCTTCGTTGCCTTTTCCTTCCCGAACTCCCAAGCAGAGTCAGGTACCATTCACAGCTGGTTAGACTGGAGCGTGATCCCACCGTATTTCGAACCCGGTACCTTTGCCACAAAAAATCAGCGCTCTAACCACTGTGTCAGTCGGACGTTCTAAATTCGACACTGCCATCCAAGACGCAAGAAGGTCCTCTATTAAGGAAGCTGATGACGCAGCGCAGGGAATGATATAAATGAAAGAGATAACGGACACGTGAAAAGATCTTGCGCAGATGACATAGGACATGAGGAACTGAAATATTTTGTTGACGGCAAGGGAGGCTGCTATAGTGATGACTCGATGCTCCATAGGGTGCGAAAGGAAAATGATGATGACGATGATGATGATGGTGGTGGTAGTAATGATGATGATTATCATGATGACGATGATGGTGATGATGGTGATGGAGGTGGTGAGGATGGTATTGATGATGATGATGGTGATGGTGAGGATGGTAATGATGATGATGATGGTGATGGTGGTGGTGAGGATGGTAATGATGATGATGATGGTGATGAGGATGATTGTGGTAGTGATGATGATGATGATTGTAATTATGATGATGATGGTAATGTTGATGATGATGGTAATGACGATGGGGATAATGATGGTAATGACGATAATTATGATGATGATGATGGTAATGATGATGATCGTTGTTACGTGTCTTTTTTCTTGATAATGTTAATATTTAGTGACAGGATGATTCCTGTAGGCCAAGTTCACTTCTAGGGTAGCAAACGTATCAGACACCGAAACCAGCCAACGTCAATTACCCTTATTTGAGCCACAACGGACGAAGTGGACAGTATACATTTTTATTCAAACTTCACGTTGCTCCAAATTGAAATACATTTTAGTTCAATATACAAATGGCATATTATATGCAGTCGTCAATAAAACTTTATGCAGTCCGTTCATGTCTGGAACGCTGTCCTTTTCATTTTCCACATTTTATTAATCATATTTTCACACTCGACATTGAGAAGCTATACTCCCTTTAAATGAAGATAACTAGATACACCTCACAGAAGATCTTGATGTATTAGTGATGGAATTACATAGGGATGTACAATATATATATATTTAGGAGCTCAAACACATACGTCCACTCGCCATGACACACAATGATAGAAGGCTTCCAGACAATCTCCTCACTTCTGCAGTTTTAGTTTCACGTCTGCCAAATACACCATATCGGCATTACGTCACTTCCTGTATTAATAAATGACTCCGTATAAAATAAACAAACAGGGAGCCCTGTCGAGCTACCTAATTATACCGACACAATCGTTATGAATTTTAATCATAACAATCGTAATGATGATGACGATGATGATAATGATGATGATTATGCTGATTATATGCTCTTTGGGAGCAGATAGGTAAAGATGACTATAATAGGTTGGGTTAAAGTGGATACTACCATTCGAGTTGTCAGATAAAACAATATAGAAAACAAGGGACTAAAAACATTCGGAAATGAACAGGATAATCATTGAGTTAGAACAAACTAGGCGGGAAAAACGTAAAGGCTGGCTCACACAAGATAAATAGATAATATCTGCAGTGCCTTGTACCTCAACAAGGAATTTGAAAAGTAGAAGAATAAAGTAGTTTGTTGTTTATATTTAGATCTTATGAGAATCTTTAATGTAATGGAGCGAATTAGGTGAAACGCAGCTGAGGTTCAGAGACGTGTGCAACAAAGGCATGAAGGCACTGGACATAAATCCAGCAACATGTGAGGATGAAGCTGTCCACAACCAGACGATACGTCATGACCTCGAAACCCAGCTCCTGGAGACCCACGTTAAACAGTCCCAATTACGATGGCTTGGTCATGTATACAGAATGGAAGAAGATCGGTTACCATGACAAATATTGAAAACCAAGAGACAGACCGAGAGTTCGATGGGAGGAAAACATTAGACTATCTCTGAACAACCGACTAGATTGGAACCAGGCCAGTGTAGAGTAGAAGAGGATCGACTGAGGTGCTTCATAATAGTCATTTTTGTATCTGCCAACAACTCCGCCTATGCCGGTCCCAAGCCCGGATGAAAAAGGAGGAGGGCGGCCTGCATGGAGGCCGTAAGGAGGCAGCCCCTCCACCATGCAAAGGCACAACAGGCCAATCACCTGTTTGCTTTAAACCACGATTACGAGTAACACAAGAGAGAAAACCGGACTGATTCTAAAGGCGACGAACTGGAACGGACTACGACTTATGGAACATGGAACACAAGAAGTATAAATGGGAAGGAAGAGGAGCTGGTGGAAGAGATGAGGAAAGCAAAACTAGAAATCCTGGCTATAACGGAAACAAAGAAAAAAGGACAAGGAGTCATGGATCTCAATGGCAACACGCTGCTCTACAGTCTTCTTCCATCCTTAGCCACCAACCGGCAAAGCAGTATGTGGCCAGTACGCCTAGTGGCGTCTTAGGGCAACAACAAATTGATCAATCTATCGCTGTTTCCACCACGCCTAGTGGCGTCTTTGTGGAACAAAAACAGACCAAACAATCTATCATTGTTTCCGTAATCAGATTGGTTGGCAAGCAGGTGATCAGCCCACTTTGCGAAGTTTTTACGGGATGGGGTAAACAGCCCCATGCCCAAACCCTCCTTAGTCGCTTTTTACGACATGCATGGTAGGGTGCAGAGCGCATTATGGTTGTGAAACTAAAAGAAGGAGAAACCATAGTCAACCTGGTCATAGTGTATGGGCCAAATGAGGATGAGAGAGCAGAGGTCAAGGAGGAATTCTTTGAGCTGCTTCAAAGGACAGTGGATGACTGCCTAGATGAAGTTATCATGCTCGGAGATTTTAATGCCAGAGTTGGAAATGACCATGCTAGATGGGGTGGAGTTATCGGAAGATATGGAGAAGATACTCTCAATGACAATGGAAAGCGACTCCTTAGATTCTGCAGTGAGCAGAATCTGATCATTACAAACACAAAGTTCCCCCATAAGCGCATACATGCATACACTAGATGTGAACCAACAAAGAATGAGAAGTCAGTGATCGACTATGCCATTGTTCGGAGAAGCTCATTCAAATATGTCCGAGATGCAAGAGTCTGGAGGGGGCCAGAGATTGGAAGTGATCACTACCTGCTAACAATCAAACGAACAACTGAAAGAGTTGCTCAGCCTAGGAACTGCTCAACATCACGCAAGAAACCAAGTAAACGAGCAGGAGAAATGAGCATTGGGACCTACAAGCTGAGAGAGCCAGAAATTAAGACCAGATATCAGGGGCTTATTGCTGCAGCGATGAGCAACACAGAAGAACAACCTGATGACTTGGAAACCCTCTGGATGAAATTCAAGGATATCATAAAGACAGCTGCTGCAGAAGCATGTGGTGAAGTCCGACTTGGGAACCAGAGAAGGAGGACACCTTGGTAGACAGAGGAAGTCGGAGAGAAAATGGGGGAGAAGAGAATGGCATGGAAACAATACTTAGGAGCTAAAAACACAACAGGACAAATGGAAAAATATAGAGAATATGTGACACTCAGAACAGAGGTAGAGAACAAAGTGCTGGCAGCGAGACAGAGGTCCTGGGAAGAATTTGGAGAAAAGCTGGAAAAGATGCACAAGAAAACCAGAAATTGTTCTATAAGACCCTAAAGAACATGAGGAAGGAAAGACAATGCCCTCTCAAATTTATAAAGGAAAAGCAAGGCAAATTGCTTACTGCCCCGAAGGAAGTAATGGAAAGATGGAAAGAATATTTCTCGGAACTCCTTGATGGTGAGCAAGGGCAAACATCAGAAATGATAACCACTAGCACAGAAGGGGAGACCAATGGTGGTGAATATGACATAAAGATGGAAGAACTGAAGGTAGCACTGGAGAAAATCAAGATGGGCAAAGCAGCAGGGCATGATGGTATAACACCAGGGGTGGTTAAGTACATGGGAGCATCAGACGACCTGTTGATCCTAAGGGTCCTACGGGCAGCGTGGTGCAACAGGACCATACCAAAGGATTGGGAAATCGCCATCATAACACCAATTTTCAAAAAGGGTGACAATCGACGGTGTGGAAACCGTAGAGGCATGTCCCTTCTCAGTGTCCCTGGGGAAATCTACTCTGGAGTCCTAGAGCAGAGACTCCGACGCCTAGCTGAGCCACAATTGGATGAGGTCCAGTGCGGATTCCGAGCAAACCGAGGTGCTCAAGACCCGATCTTCACACTCAGACAGCTGAGTGAAAAGGCCCTTGAGTATAAGAGTGAGATCTATCTTTGTTTCATAGATCTAGAAAAGGCGTTTGACAGGGTCCCTTGGAGCAAACTTTGGGACTGTTTGGCAAGGAAGAATATTCCAGCACCTCTGATTCATGCTATGCAGAGCTTCTACAAGTCTTGCAGAAATTATGTGAGGACAGCAAACCATGGGTCAGAAGAGTTCAGGACCACCACTGGTGTAAGACAAGGTGATATCCTATCACCTTACCTCTTCATACTCCTTATGGACGATGTCATCAAGGCATGTAAGGAGAGAACAAGAAAGTATTCAGTGGGGTACTGGAAGATGAGACAGGTCTATATTTCAGAGCTGGCATTTGCTGATGATGTTGCCCTGATTGCTAAATCAGAGGCACATCTCCAATCCAACCTGCAAGTCTGGAAGGAAGAGCTGGAGAAGAGAGGGATGGTCATAAGCAGCTCTAAAACAAAATCCATGGTGATATCACGAGAAGAAAGAAGACATCAGATTAAGCTGGGAGAACAGGTCCTGGAGCATGTCGACCACTTTAAATACCTTGGAGCTATTATAGACCGAAAGGGAGGCATCAAAGAAGAGTTGGCCACTCGAAAAGCAGCAGCTGGGAGACTTTTTCAGGCCATAAATCGAGGATTCCTCAGCAAGAGAGAGGTTGGTAAGAAAACGAAGATGGCTGTATACCGCTCCACCTATGTCCCAGTCTTGACATATGGATGCGAGTCATGGGCAATGACTACAACCCACAAAAGCCAGATCCAAACCTCAGAAATGAGGTATCTGAGGAAGGTGGTTGAAGTAACAAGAAGAGACATGGTACGCAACCAGACGATACGTCAAGGCCTAAAATGCCACCCCCTACAGACCCAAGTAGAACAGTCCCAACTAAGATGGTTTGGCCATGTCTGCAGAATGGGAGAAGATCGGCTACCACGACAAGCATGGGAAACAAAGAGCCAAGGATCCAGACCCCGAGGACGACCCAGAGTCCGCTGGGAGGACAACATTAGACAATCTTTGAAGGACCGAGGACTAGAATCGAACCAGGCCAGGAGGAAGACAGCCGATAGAATAGTCTGGCGCTCTCTCTTCCAAACCTCTACACCTCACGGTAGAAGGGGAACGACTAAGTAAGTAAGTATCTGCCAACCCAAATTTAACTTTAAGCGTTATATAAGCTTCAAGTCAGTTTTTGACTGGCATTGTTTCTGTATAATCAAATGCAATAGTGTATTTTTTTTTTAAACATAATTTTCTATATTTTTCTTGTACAATTATTTTAAAATTATCTTGCTCATGTTTAACTAACTCACCTTTACGAACTTTTCCAGGCTTTGCTTCTTCTAAGCGGGATGTATATCAGTTTAGTACAACCAGACCCAGGACCAGTCAAGGTTGGGCTCCACGGAGTATTCCCGGAAACCACTGGCTCCTTCTTAAACGCAATTACTGACCCGTTCACTGAAGGAAACAAGCGAAGAACTTTTATGAGATATCAGTGAGTGTCCATTATGTTTAGTGTACTTCTTCTTCTTCTTGTTCGTACACTCTCAGACGTCTACTGGAATGTTTTCAAAGAATGCAGTGGTCAGATTTGCATCCCGGTAGAGCTTTTTTACGAATGGTAATGGTGTCGGACATATGCGCTTTCTCTGTTCCACATATGTTGGACAACTTTGAAGCAGATGTTCAGCAGCTCGTATCAGTGCCACAGATACACTCACCGGTAGTTCCTATCTTTAGCATTTAGACGGTTAACACTGAGTGTTTTGTGAGCGTTGTTAATAATTCCTGTAAATAAATTAGTAAATAAATAAAAAGATGGTAATTAACAGGTACTCGTTGGACATAAAGGATGAAACTAGAAAACAGAAAAGGAAATATAAGTGATAGGCTTACCGAGAATCGAACTTAGGACAAACCAAACGGCGCCATCGCCTTGCTGTGATAGTACATCGTGAAAGGACGCTCAGCCAAGTTTGCACCCCAGGTCCTGTTCACAGGACTCAAGGTTTCCTCTATTATTTAATAATTCTTGCAATTTGCCTCTGTGTAGCCCAGCGGAACTCTACGGGGTTAGCGACATTTTGCTTACTGAACAATTTCTTACTTACTTAGTCGTTCATCTTCTACCCAGGGGTGTAGAGATGATGTACAATTTCACCATGAAAATCTATGGGTTTTTCATATGTCTTCTTCTTCTTCTTCTTCTTCTTCTTCTTCTTCTTCTTCTTCTTCTTCTTCTTCTTCTTCTTCTTCTTCTTCTTCTTCTTCTTCTTCTTCTTCTTCTTCTTCTTCTTCTTCAGGTGCCTGGTCTGGACCAGACATTGGCGATCATGACCCTCCAATCTTCTGTCTTTTGATAGTCTAATGAGGTTGTTGTTGCCCATGCTGTTGTTTGTTGCCCAGTTGTTTAAGCTTTCCACATACATCTTTTTCTGCCTTCCTTTCATATGTCTATCACACTGAAATGATTACATCACTTTCTGTTTTGCTTTCTCTGTTTTAACCCCGGACACTCGAAAAGCATGTTAATTTTTATCTCTCCTCCATCTCTTTAATCTATTAGCGCACTTTCCTTATTCCGGGCCTGTGCCAAAATCAATTCATTGCTCGGTTATTTTGACAGTTCATTTTGTTTAGTGTTAGGATACAGTGCCTGTATTTCTAAACTGTTATCTAAATTTTTCCCTCTGGCTGTCTCTTCCTATTAACTTTACTGCCTCATTATATTATCTCTTGCTTTCCACGGACATTTCGATTTTCTATTTCGTTTCTGTGTTAATTACTTTCTATTGCTGCTGTTTCAAATGCGTCAATGTCTGTCCATTATTATCAGTTGGTATCTTTGTATGAGTAGTAGAAGAAGAGGCGAGAAGATGGCGACTGCAATGGATAAGACACAGATGATGGAAACATATTGGTAAATTGTCAAGGTAGAAGACGACGACAGAAGAACAAGGTTCGCCATTTTGCCTGAACGCTATTGAAACGGACGTGTAACCATTTCGCTTGGTAATTCTCACACACTGTTTTGTTTTTATTTTTGCTTGTTTTTTTTTTTTTAATGAAAGAAAACTATCCCTTTCAACCTGTGATAGATTACAACTATGATAAATAACGCCTCTCATTTTCTAATTTCTTAATAAGTTATGCTCACGACAATTTATGTTCGGTGCAAGCACGTGACATCGAAATGACACCTCATGTCCTAATTTTTTTACCGATGACACCAGTAACCTACACCCTTAACTCTGGAAGATTTTTTTCCAACAAAAATGCAGACATAGACCTAACACCAACCCCCTCCCCCGTTTCGCCCCATTGCCGCCATCTACTGCATCTGAAATAGAAATTCAGACAAAGACATAACCCCAATCTCTTCCCCCCCCCCCCCTCCCTCCCCCTTCTCTTCTCTCCCCCCACGCTCTGCCTCAGTGCCGCCACGAAACTCATGATAGGGATAAAAAAGACATGCGAAGAACAGGACAGGAAAGCTTGGCGTGAATTCATTGAAGCTCCTGGGGGAAGTCACGTGTAAACATCATCTGTTCATACCTATGTGTGGAGCCAACGCTAAAGATAAGAATCAATGGGAACATGCTGGAACAAGTCAAGTGTAAACATCATCTTTTCATACCTATGTGTGGAGCCAACGCTAAAGATAAGAATCAATGGGAACATGCTGGAACAAGTCAAGTGTAAACATCATCTTTTCATACCTATGTGTGGAGCCAACGCTAAAGATAAGAATCAATGGAAACATGCTGGAACAAGTCAAGTGTAAACATCATCTTTTCATACCTATGTGTGGAGCCAACGTTCAAAGATAAGAATCAATGTGAACATGCTGGAACAAGTCAAGTGTAAACATCATCTTTTCATACCTATGTGTGGCGCCAACGCTAAAGATAAGAATCAACGGGAACATGCTGGAACAAGTCAAGTGTAAACATAATCTTTTCATACCTATGTGTGGAGCCAACGTTCAAAGATAAGAATCAATGTGAACATGCTGGAACAAGTCAAGTGTAAACATAATCTTTTCATACCTATGTGTGGAGCCAACGCTAAAGATAAGAATCAATGGGAACATGCTGGAACAAGTCAAGTGTAAACATCATCTTTTCATACCTATGTGTGGAGCCAACGCTAAAAATAAGAATCAATGTGAACATGCTGGAACAAGTCAAGTGTAAACATCATCTTTTCATACCTATGTGTGGAGCCAACGCCAAAGATAAGAATCAATGGGAACATGCTGGAACAAGTCAAGTGTAAACATCATCTTTTCGCACCTATGTGTGGAGCCAACGTTAAAGATAAGAATCAATGTGAACATGCTAGAACAAGTCAAGTGTGTGGAGCCAATGCTAAAGATAAGAATCAATGGGAACATCCTGGAACAAGTCAAGATTTTCTCAATCAATAAATAACAGATGATAGCAGATGTGAAGCAGAAATCAAGAAGATAATAGGAATGACCAAAGCTGCATGAGACAGACACTAACATCTAAACAACTAAGAAATTCAAACTAAGAATCATCAAATACTATTTTTCTTCTTCATTAATGTATTATGTAGAATCATGGCCAATGAAATGTCTCATGGAAAGAGAAGGAAACAAATAAAGAGGTCCTAGAAAACCTAGAAATGAAAAGAGAATGATTGAGATCAAAATTAGACAGATACAATATTTTGGCCATGTAAAAAGACATAATACCTTACCGAAGACCACAACGATGGAAGGCAGAGTTGAAGGCAAACGTGCACGAACCAAACAGTTATAAGTGAGAAGATAACTTAAAGAGATGTACAGGAAATAGTCTATCAGAGGGCACCATCAAGACAAGACACAGGAAATAGTCTGTCAGAGTGCACAATCAAGACAAAGACACAGGAAATAGTCTGTCAGAGTGCACCATCAAGACAGAAAACACAGAAGACGTTAGAGATCCATTGCAGCTGATCTTCGATGTGAAGATGGCACCTGATGTGCGAGTGTGTATGTATGGAGCTATGTTTCCTATTTGTCAACACAAACACACCAATGCACACAGACACTCTGTACGTGCTACAAACGCACATCCACACCTCCCTATAAACAAAGACTTTTTACGTACCATCTCTCTTCATTATGTAAAGCAGTGGCAGACAACACAAGAGGTCGGGGATCTACTTTAGAACTACTGAGCTCTCTAACGTTTTACGTTGATAATTCATGTTTCAGGTTTAGTATTTTGGAACAAATACAGCCTATATGTAGCTTTTATCTTTGTCAGACGATTGACTTCCTGCATTTCCATGAACAGAGCGGGGGGAAATTCAAGCTAAATGTTATTTTCCTGTAGGTTAACTTTACTTCATTGAGAAGATCGCGTACCTATGTCATACAGTTCACGTTTAAACTGAATTTTTAAGCTAAGTCGTGAGCTTTCATTGGGAATGAGGAAAAAATACCTTCAGTCCTGGGGAAAGCGCTTTTAACTGCAGAGTCAAAATTTATATAGCCTTAAAATGTGTTCTTATCTCCCCTCTATTACACAGAGATCTACCAAAATATCCATGTGATCTATCAGTAGATCGCGATCCAGCTTATGCCGACCCTCTGCTAAAGACATACTCATACTCTTCGTGATGTCACATCTATGTCTTCTGATCAAGCATCTGCCTTAGCAGCCTGAACAGGAAAAGACGTCTGGATTATATTATAATATGTTGTCCTTGGCCAGCACAAAGAGGACTCTATCTTATCAGCAGAAACATTATGTCAATTCGTCGAACAGTGTGCCGACTGAAACAGTCGATGATGTCGCTTCATCACTTTAGATTCTTAGAGCGTCCTAACTATTGTGTTATTGACTTTTTCCTGCACCATGGTATTCATAAAAAAGGGCTTGCGCAGGAGAGAAGGATTGAAACGGTACAGGATCATCGGTGTGGGACTGATGACAAGAAGCAGACAGGTGCCAGTGGAATAAGAGAAATTAGAATCCGCTGGTGATAGATAGGACGTACATTGAGAAAGCTTACTGATAGAATTACAAGGCAGTCTTTTTTTCTGGAATCCCCAGGGTAAGAAAGGTAAAGCGCATGGAGATGAGAACTGGAGGCAAAAACTAAAGGGATGACAAGACCTCGATCACGTGGTATGGGATAGAAGGACTTAGAATGAGCTCGTCCAAGACCAACGCTCCTGGGGGGTGTGGGTTAGCACAATAATGTTAAGGATGACATGTATTGTTACAAAGAGTAATGAGGATGTTCTGAAAGAAGCCAGTACAAAGAGGAAGCTTAATACGTGTATTAGGAGGAAGCGATTCACTTTATTCTGGCATATTATGATGAAAGGAAGAAAAAGAAAAGAGAAGTAGAAAGCTAAACTGTGTTACAACAAGAAAAGGTTAAGGGGCAACGAAGGACAAAGAGAGAATATACTGAATAGATCTGCATCACGACATGTAAAGAAATCAACATCATAATTGATAAACAGTAATAGGACAGGGAAAGTCTGATTGACAGAGTGGTTTGAGCACTGGTCTATCGCGGCATATGTACCGGGTTTGATTCGCGGTGTCGTCTACTAAGCTGTAAATGGGTACCTGACTTTGCTCTTGAGTTAGGGAAGGAAAAGGCAATGAGGAAAGGAACTGGTCACCCCGTCTTTCTCGATGCTGGACCTAGTATAGTGAAGTCTCTAACATTTTACCTTCCTACGGCAGTATCTGTTATGGGACTACCTTGACCTTCAATAGGACAGGAACTTGTGAAGACACGTGATCACCATCGTCACCGTGTCTCAGAAGAAAAAGATTGTTTTGTTGAAAACAATTTTAGCTTGAGTACAATAATTCTGCTATTCATCCTGACACGCAGTTTCTATGAGATGTTATTAATGATAACAACTTTTATCACTAGGAAATAATATTCAGTGTGAAGGCAATTTAAAAATAGGCGCAATAACCTCCAACAGATCTGTCATTCTAATTATTAGATACACTGATAAAACAGAATACAAAACGCTAAATAGAGATAAAATCAGCGTGTGGTGAACAACAATAATATTAAATAGATATATTATTTATGTGATAAACTCAATGAATATAAGGACAAGAGTTAGAAATGTTTCATAAAAAAACTGGTTTAACTGATCCAATTAAGCCAGGGAAATTAAGAAAATAGATTAAGTTCGCGTGTACTAGCTTGAAGATAATATATAACAATTAAACAGTTCACATACTGAATTCTTATCAATGAATGTAAATAAAGTTCAACAAAAATTCGATCGTATTTTTGAATTGTCAACTCAAATGTCAAGTTAGGCACATTGTATGGCTCTGACGCATGAAGAAGAACAACATTTACAACCAAGAAGCAAACGGTTTTCATACATGCACGCTTGCGTAGAATAAAAGTATTGAAATCGTACAAGGTCACCAATGTTTAACTGATGACATGATCCAGATGACATGATCCAGATGACATGATCCAGATGACATGATCCAGATGACATGATCCAGAAAGGTGACAGTGAAACTAAAGATGAGAAGAAGACGCTGGAGAAGGATAGGTCACACATTGAGGAAACCTGTTGATAACATTATAAATCTGGCCTTGTTCTGGAACCCCCAAGGTAACAGGGTAGATTAGACGAAAACATGAACGGAGAAGAGAAATGACGGCAAGAATGATGAAAGAAATGAGGAAGACAAGGAGAGCTTCGTTTCTTGGTTAATATTTGCGTTGTTCATGAAGACAGTTCTGTAAGGAACCCTTATCTGCATTTCTTTGATTCGCCTGAACTTAAATTTTTCTTCATTTGTTTTTTTTTTTTTCTATATGTTCCTGATATGAAGGCACTACCAAGATTGTGGACTTGTATACCACAGTTAAGTTCATTAGATCTTACTAGCTTCTCTTAGCTCACTCTCAATGGTTCTTAAATCTCCATTTTTGCCACCAACTTTCTTTCCTCTTTTTTGCTCAGCTATCAGTTCTTTTTAATGCTGTTTATTTTTTTAATTCCAAAAACGCTCCCTAAATTGTGTCACCTTCTGTTCTTTTAAAATTGATGTTCTAAATTATTATCTCTACTTTTAATCCACATCCGCAGTCAGCGACTCATAGCTTGACTGCCTGCGTCAGGACCAGCGAACCAGAGCTGGTCAAGACCGTGCTCCACCTCCACGTGGTGGTCCTGGAAACAGTCTGCAACAGTGCAGGCTGGCTGAGCGAGTACGGATCGCAATGGGAAGGCAAACCCGGTCCTAAAAAATGCCGTGCAGAAGTCGGATGTGTCGACCGAAAGGTGCAGATATCACAGCTACGTTGGAAACAGACACAACGCAACCACCGTCCTTTTCAGGGCGAACGAAGAAGAAGAAGAATCCACATGTTTTGACACAGTGTAATACACAATGTTTGTTTGTTTTTGTCTTTGTTTGTTGTTGTTGTTGTTGTTGATTATGTGTATTTATCTTCATCACAGCCGTCTCACTGACAACTTGTCTTTATTGTTTTGTCAGGGCTATACAAACGGCGTTCAACATATCGTCCAGTTTTACCAGGTCCAAGTATGCCCCCAAGGATGTTCTACACATGTTATGTGAACAAATATTCCCAAAGAATACAATCACGATGTTCTATGTGAACAACCACCTGAGTCTACGAGAATACACCCAGCCGGCAGGTATGAGCTGACAACCTGTGTACAGATAGAGAGGATTTTTGTTGTGACATGTGACAATTTCGTTTCTACTGGTACTACTTTTAAGTGCTCCTTCTACTATTTGTATTCAAGTGGCGTAGTTGATGATGGGGGAAGGCGGCCCCCTAAGGGCTTCATCACCCTCACCCACTAGATTTATTTTTCTAAAATGTGCTGAGTGGCTGAGTTAATTGTGTGTGTGTGTGTGTAGCACTTTAGATTATATATTTGGTTTTGACTAATGTTTATTCTCCTTTTAAAAAATATTCATCATCATCATCATCATGTTCCATTTCGCTCCCTGTTAATAATCGACCTACCAATGCAGTTGACCTTCTTATAGGAAACTGGCACCAATCATTGACATGCTCTTGCTGCAGTCGTTTCTTTTATCTGGTTTTATTTTTTACATGATCAGGTTGTCAGCCCCATGTACAACCTCATACTAGTGGCCTGGTACGACATGCCTGAGGGTACAGTAGTCGTATTATCTATTTGTCATCATTAGAGACTACCACAAACAACACGGGGTTTGACATTATTTGTGCAGTATTATTTACTACATATTACAATAAAATGCCTTTTAGGTTAAGGTGAGAAGAGGGGGGAAATAGGACGGAATCCAAGATTGAGACTTTGAATAGGCTTCCAAAATTAAGCCCACGAAAAATGCCCTCGAACCTGAAAAGCCTGGCCGAAAGCAATTCAAAATACGCCACTGTTTGGACTACCATTTTGTTTTAGCAACTAATACTGTTGCTACTACTACTAATACTTTTCCTACTACTACTAATACTACTAGTACTACTACTACTATTACTAATACTTCTACTACCACTTCTACTACTATTACTACTACTACTACTACTATTACTGCTGCTGTTACTGTTACTATACTGAATCTACAGTAAATATTTTCTTTTGTATTTCTTTGCTATTGCAGCAACGACCGTTTCTCTTTGTAACTTTTTCTCGCAGTATTAGGACTGTGATATAACTAATACAGTTTGCCCCCTTGTCACCTGCAGAGAGCCACACCAGAGCTTGTGCTGTTGGAATGATGGTTTGTGTAGCAACTTTTTATCATGATAGGGTTGCTGCACTTATGCACTAATATTGCTAATACAACTACTACTATTACTTCTGCCTATAGTAATATTCCTACCCTTCTGCTATCTGCTATTGCTACTACTACAGGTATTACTACAACTACTAATGCTGCTACTACTACTACTACTACTACTACTACTTCTACAACTACTACTACAACTACTATTACTACTACTACTACTATACTACTACTACTTCTTCTACTACTACTACTGCTATTACTACTACTACAACTGTACTACTACTACTACTTCTACTACTACTACTACTACTACTACTACTACTACTACTACTACTACTACTACTACTACTACTACTACTATTTCTACTACAACTACTACTACTATTATTACTACTACTGCTTCTTCTACTTCTACTACTACTATTACTACTGCTACTACTACTACAATATTATTACTACTGATACTACTACTACAATACTACTACCACTGCTACTACTATTACTACAATACTACTACTACTGCTACTACTACTATTACAATACTACTACTACTGCTACTACTATTACTACAATACTACTACTACTGCTACTACTACTATTACAATACTACTAATACTGCTACTACTATTACTACAATACTACTAATACTGCTACTACTACTGCTACTACAATACTACTACTACTACTATTACTACTCTTACTACTACATAAATAAACAACACAGGAACCCTGAGAATTGTGAGTCGAAAACAGACAACGAGAACAGATAACGAAAACAGACAAATAGTAGACACTAAGAGGAAGACAAGAAAGAATAAGGAAGCTAGACAATAGTGAAGTAACAAATGTAATAGGCAAATTTGGGAATTCGATCCACGCTCATCCGAAAGGCCTAGCGTCTCAATGCAAGAGAACAATTTTTACGACATACGTCCAGCTAAGCACTCTACCTAATGCTATATTAAATAAGGCTAGGCCCCCGGTCCAGATATTCGGAATAGATGTGATTTTACAACTCTTCAATGAAACCTGAAAATTGGATACAAACTTGACAATCTACTAAAATAGATAATCGCTTTGCTTTGCCAAAGAAACCTGAAACCATCTACTGTTAACACCGCCGCACATTTACTCTTATGTGAACAAAATACTATTAAGAATTATCATGAGAAGAGTTAGATATAACTCGTACAACGAGAAATTAGCAGCGAACCGTGTGGATTAATTTCTGTAGCAATTATTTTACAAAATGAGTTTTGCTCCCAACCGAGCATGGATCCATAACCATAGCTGGCGCTCTTGCACGAAACCTGCACCAAAGCTATTATGTCCTCTTGCACCTGTGGTTTCTGTAGCAATTATTTTACATAATGAGTTTGCCAGTCTCATACAGAGCCTCATATTAGTGACCTCTTAATGAACCATCAGAAGTGGAACTCTTTTCCTGCCTTCTCCTCACAGGTCCCCGGGAACTACACTTAGTATGCATATAGATATATATATACATATATACCTACATACACCGGTATATCATCAAACTCCATAATTCTTGCCGTTTGTACGTCGGTCACATTGTCGTACATTTTTAAATAGGTTAGAGATTTATTTGGTCCCGTCTGAGTAGAGTAGAAGGTGGGGGTATATGAGAAAGAAAGGTGTTAGAATAGATTTCACGAGTGAATAGATTAATGTGAAGATCTGTCTCTGTAATGAGTGGTTTCTCTAGTCCAGCCTATCTATACGACTATCTTTTGGTATCAGACCTCCCTATAAGTATAATTATAAGTTTACTACGCACACACACACAATTATGTGACAACAAGACACACAGATTTCCTTGCTTATCTCTTACTAATGTAATATTATTTGCACCTCGTTTCCGCTGATGAATTTAGTTATTTTGTATAATGTGCTTTGTTCATTTCACAGTGCTGCCTCTTTTGCCTGTCTTGCAAGATCGTCTAGGAAATTCCTTTTGTTGGCTCAGGTTTGGCGTGCAGAGGGACAGGAAAACAGATGGGCAGAGTACTTCAGAGAAACTCTGAACAAGGAACCACCAGAGACACAATTGAATGTTCCTGAGGCTGAAAACGATCTAGATGTAAATACAGACATTCCACGAAAAGAAGAAATCATCAAAGCAATCAAAGGGTTAAAGAATGGAAAAGCTCCTGGCCATGATAACTTAAATGCAGAGCTATTTAAGACAGACCCTGAGCTAGCAGCAGAACTATTAGAACCACTATTTGCACAAGTCTGGAGAACGGGGACAACACCATCAGATGGAACAAAGGAATAATTGTCAAATTGCCAAGAAGGGAGATGTTGTAGACTGCAATAATTGGAGAGGAATCACTCTTCTCTCAGTTCCCAGCAAAATACTAGGCAGGATAATTATACAGAGAATTTCAAAAGCAGTAGACCACAAACTGAGGAAAGAACAAGCAGGATTAAGAAAGAACAGAAGATGTGTAGATCATATATTCCCTCTCAGGAACATTATAGAGCTGTGCTCAGAATGGCAAAGACAGCTGTACATTAATTTCGTTGATTTTGAAAAGGCTTTTGACAGCATACATAGGGACAGTTTATGGAAAATACTGAGGGCTTATGGAATTCCAAGCTGCATAGTGTCAATCATAAAAAGCCTCTATGCCAACATTACGTGTAGTGTTGCGCAGAGCAACCTAACCTTTGAGGTGAAGACAGGAGTACGACAGGGATGCCCCTTATCAACCACTCTATTTTTAACAGTCATAGACTGGGTGATGCGCCAGACAACAGAGGGCAGTCCAAGAGGAATACGGTGGACTACATTTTCTACATTGGAAGATCTGGAATATGCAGATGACAATGCACTACTAGCACATTCACATCAACACATCCAGGAAAAAACGGATAGACTTAATAAGTTTAGCCAGCAGGTGGGCTTGAACATCAATTTAAAGAAGTCAGAGGTCATGACGCTCAATGTGAGCAACCCTGAGCCCATATCAGTAAGGAAACAGCAACTGGTACAGACAGACACCTTCACATACCTAGGGTGCCTAGTAACACCAGACGGCGGGGCAGGCAAAGACATCAACATCAGAATGAATAAGGCAAGAACAGCCTTTTTTAGCCTAAACAACATCTGGAAGTCCTCTCAATACAGCACAAGCACAAAATTAAGATTATGTCAGAGCAGAGCTGTGTGCTTTCTGTGCTTCTCTATGGTGCGGAATGCTAATGACTTACGGAGAAGGAAATGTCGAAATTGTCCTCTTTTCACACAACATGCCTAAGAAAAATTCACCGAATCTTTTGGCCGAATACCATCACCAACCAAGATCTGCTTACTCGGAGCAAGCAAGAGGACATGCACACCATCATTGCTGGCAGACGCTGGAGCTGGGTTGGCCATGTCCTCAGAAGAGACCCCGATGCCATCACAAGAACAGCTATGCTTTGGACCCCTGAAGGAAAACGAAAGAGAGGCCGATGTGGTGGGTTTAGATGTTAAAATGTTAAGTATTAATTGTCTACAGATGTGAGGTCAGCCATGCAAGTCCCTGAGTCTAATTGTTGATGAAGTTGTTCTCAGGGTACCTGTCTACTACCACCCTACGACCTCAATTTGCTATATATTTTGAGCCTAATTATATGTTATGGTGTCTGGATGTTATCTGGCTAGGTGTCTGGGGTAATATGCAATGTAATGTTAATAAAATTACAACAACTACACCTATAACTTAATGAACAAGTTATTAAACAAGTCACTGGGTAAATTTTGAATGATGATATTTTTTACAATTTTATTTTCCTGTATCTCAATTGCTGGGATACAGGACTGTTTAAACTCAAAATATAAGGCAATTTATTTACAGCAAAGTAATTTAAAACAACAACTGTGTCTGTTAATATTAATCTAAATTGTTTCTGACTAGAAGTGTTCTGATGAAGCAATAACTCCTATGAAGGGACACGCTTCTGAGGAACGACTTGTATCATCATGTCAAGAATACTGATTGATATAATAATGATGGAGAGTATGGTTAAATGAACTAACACACGCACGTGGACAATTGGGCTTAACTTTATTTCCTGGAACAATGTGATGTCCTTCTCACAACCACCTTCTTCACCACTGCAACGTCTGAACACTGCTTAAGAACTCTTTGGATTTAAGGCAAACAGGTAATTTTTGCCTCGAGCGTGCAGCTTCAGGAGTACGTATATTTTGGTATGTGGCTCATTGATTGTTTCACGATGGAACCATGAAATCAGAGGATTAAGGCCTCCTCAGAACATCATACACATATCTCCATCTCTAAACAATTAAACATTATCAACAGTTTCAAGATCAGTGGAGTTGCTAAGTAAATAGCTATCGTTCCTATCTGATTTGGTGCCCTATTCATCATCATGTAATCTTCAAACATCCGTTTGATACATTCCTTGTCATAGAAGAAATTATAGTTAATTATATAAAGTCATGTGCAAACACTGTGACTTGCTGAAGACGGCCAGTGGTTTTCTGGCCTACCAATTATAATAATGTCATATTTTATTTCCCACTATGTCTTTTTATCCTCTCCCAAAGTTTAAGTAAGCCTGCCTGGCTTTTACAAGAAATGGTAATCTTCCTAATATCACTTGTGACATAACACAAAGTGTTGAGTTTGGCGCCTTTCTGGTTTAGCCTCTACCCATCAATACTGCATACACATTCAATAATACAGATACATATCAATAATAAGGTGTACATAAATGTTTATCTTACCGCATCAATGAAATAATACACAATTTGTAGGTTAACCGGCGATCAATGGTCACATTCAGATCGCCACTGATGCAGAACAGCGAAGGCAATGGTCATGTATTTCTTGCATCTGATGCTAACACTACTTGTGAGATTTTTATCTTCGAGTGGCAACTAACGATGGTTTCAAATCGTTTTTATTACTCCTATTAGTCTATTCTACCACAGCCAATCGAATTATGTTATGCCCACTAGCCTCTTTTTTTTCAAAAGTAAATTACACTTTCAAAAAAAAAGTAACGTTCCCCCCTTTCCCAAGAGTGGCAAAGTTGAGTGAGGACATCAATGCGTCTGTCTCTCAGTCTTTTCTTTACAATATTTCTGTTATTATCTAAGCGTTATTTACTGTAAGATATTATAACATTATGGGTAGTATTGTCTTCTAATAAACAAATATCATTTTATTTGTCAACTGTCCTTGCTTTTATTTTATTATTCATCGAGGTTTCTTGGCCACCCTTTCGCTACCCTTCTCAATTTCAGTATCACACTGCATAAGCTATCTTTTCAAATATGCCTCCATGCAAATCCCCCACTTACATTTCTCTCTCTCTTGCTTGTACGCGTTTTGCCTAACGCAAAACGGTTTCGTTAGATTTAAATTGTCACTACGAGTAGGAGACAAAGCGGTGGGGTTTCCTCTCATTCAATAGCAGATACTTTTTGGGGAAAAAAATATGCCATAGCAACAGCGTAACTAACGCTAAGTAGTTTTATTCAAACTCCCAACCATTCATTCCCGTTTAGTGTTAGACTAAGCAAGTCTGTGACGTCAGCTGTCGCCTGTCGTTCTAGTTCGAGATTAAAAAACCAACGCTGCTCAAGGTTGAATTTTTCCGTCTCTCATTTCACTCCTCCGTTTCTTTTATTCTCTCACTCCGTTTGAAACTAACTATGCATTTCGGTCTGTCAAAAGGCTTTTATTTTAGTAGAAATTGGTATTGCGGAGAGGGGAAAAGCTAACAGTTTTGTGTATCGTTTACTATGGCGTTACTGCTTGTTAGAACCAACACGACTGCGGGCGATGGTGACGATGTTGAACACAACCCCCTATTTTATCTCTATAGTATTTGAATTTATAAGCAGTAATATTTTATCTATTTGATCGGGTATCAGAGATCTTACTACAGCCGACCAAAAACAACTTGGCGGAGGACTGTGGAGGCTCAGATGCAAAGAATGAACAAGAGTTGGGGCACTGTACGAAGGATGGCCACCGACCGAGCAAAGTGGAATCAATTTGTTGTTGCCCTACAAGACGCCACTAGGCGTGATGACCACAGACTGCTTTGACGGTCGGCGGCTAAGGATCAAAGAAGAAGAAGACACAAAGACGTGAAAAACAATGGTAAATGGATATAGGTCTGACTGACACACTAAGTTAAGTTTTGTTTAGTTTATTATCACTTAACTTCACAACATCAAACATATATATAAATCAATATAATCATGTTTACAGACATAAGAAAATAACCCAAAAAGTGCCCTCCCCGTTGTTGAGAAAAAAAAGATCCCAAAGGAAGTTAATAACCCAACAGGTCAAAGATTAACACTAGGGTATAGAATAGACAGTAAAGAAAAGAACAAGTTCCCACTAAAATGCTATCCAGTAAAAAAAAATAAACAATAGTTAAAAACAGAAGTTTGCAGGTACAATGTTTCCTGTAACAAAAGAAAATATTTCACTCTCTCTTTCTCTGTTATACGTGGCCACTCATTCGCTCCTTACCTAATCTGGTGAAACAATCTTTTGGAAGAATAATCCCTGAATGTGCATATAAAGTCCAGTAGTTGGTATCATCCGAATCGGGCCCCAGTCCCTCCAATAATATTTAAATTTTACACGGGGAACGCCTACTTTGGTGGTAGATTTCTGGATACACAATTGTCACCTAGAATAGTTAATTAATGCCGGGTAAACGACTGTCAGATGTCGGGAAAAATGTTATGTATATTGCCACAGCAGGCTGATAAAATTGAATGGAAAAATCTGGGTATTTTGTAAGTCCCGTTACTCAAATTTACAGTTAAAAAATGTTAGTGTGTCGCCTTGGCAATTCCTGTTCACACCGGTACGGGTGTGGTGAGTTGGGACTTAATTCTAGTATAAAGTACGTAGTGTACTGACTGAGATCAGCTGTGAAGGTATCTGAAGTTAATAGGTTTGGTGTGTAATTCAGATGACCTTACTTGCTGCCACATTTATATCTCAATCAAACTAATTCTTAATCAATATGAATGTTGGCTTGGTTAAGTGTCTAGGGTAATGCAAAAGTGAGTGTGTGGAATAACCTCAATACAAAACATATACCAACAAATATTAACTTCTAAGATAAAATCAACTAACTCCAGCGGTTAAGTTTTAAAATGAAAAATTTTCTGTTAAGCTTTATTGGTCCTGAGCCTACTGTTCTTTTGGCCAGGACTTTAGTCATTGATAATCAGTGTGATGGAATCTTGTATATTTACAAATATGTATATGCAATTATTTACAAGCAATAGACCATGTGTCCATAATGCATGAAATCAATCTTCAACTGGGTATTTTTTTCTCTATCTAATTACTTGTTCCTTGAAGCTGGTAAGGGATATACATCATCCCAATTGTTCTCTTTATCACTCTTATGGACTCTGTTGTACTGTTTTTAGTTTTGGAGGAAAAGTTTATTCACTTGAGGAGATTGTCCTAGCAAATATGCAGTAATGATAAGTTGCTCCAGGCCAGATATATCACTTATCTGTGCCTGGGATCCATAATGATTGCAGTCTATTTGGCCACACGCTTCAGGTCCTCTGGTCTGCAATCTCTCTCTTAACAGCTGTTGTCAGAGATGACTTGATCTAGTGCTGAATATTTCTGACAGCATCAGCCAAGTACCAGCAGGAAACCCCTGTCAAAGCAAGTATGATCCTGTCTTAATATCAAACTAATTCCCCCAATTTTACCTGTAAACATGCATGTAATAAAAAGAACATGGTCAGCTCATTCTGACAACCAAGCTTCTCCACTTTCATGTGATGGAACCAATAGTACCAGTTTTCTTTTTCATTTTTCCCTTATGGAGACAACACCTGTCATTCCAGCCATACTTCACCATGCAATAAGATAGGAGTAATGTTTCAGCATGATCATCATATATATATATATATATATATATATATATATATATATATATTGATAGTTCTCATTTTCTCAAATGGTCCATGGTATAATACATCAACAACTAGGCCATGCCCAAGCCTGCCATGGAACCATTTAGTTACAACCTTTTGTCATGGCCTTTTCTTATACACAACCAATTTTTCAAATTAAAAAAGTCAATAAAATCAATCTTACCACATAGAAAGGAAATAACACAGGTTACGACGAATAAGGCACTAGAGAATGGCACATATCTAGATTTGCCCACTGTTTCAGACTGCTTTGGGTCGATATAATTTATAAACCACAGCACAAGTCTGACATCGCTCCTGCTCTTATGAAAATCTTTTGAAACTGGCAACGAGCAGCGTACTATTTCGTTCAATTCAAATGCTTCGACCAATCGCCCAAAGCCTACTATATTTTGAATGAATTTAAAAAAAAAATGTATCCCATTTACTACGCGTTACTATCAACAACTAGATTCGTATAGATATTTTAGCCAATCACACCTCGGCTTGCTTTAAATTCCAGCCAATCTTTTACTCCGTACTATTTCAGCTTTTGTTCCTCTACGTGTTTTCAAAAACATCATGCCATTTTATCTAACAGATATGACCAGACCATGCCAGTTTCCCTATGTTTTATACCAATATTTTAGTATCTAATGGACCATTTTGATAATTTATTATATATTCCAAGTCCACTAGTCTTAAGGTACCCAATTATATGATTATCATGAGAACAAATAGCCCATTTAAAATTCTTGTCTTTTATCGATCTCAGTTGTTTATTTTTAACTTCCACTGTCCGCATCCTTTTTAACTGTTCTGTCAGGATTTCAGACGTAAACCAGTAGAATGTCATATTTCCAATAAGCATTAATCATGTTTTTTAAAACCTAACTCTCGCATGGGTAGTGTTTTTTATCACTGTCGATTTGAAAAAAAGTTAGTGTTTCAAGCCTAAGCGTAGAATGGCATTAGTTGTATATCGCGCAACGCGTGTTTAGTGTTGCATGCGTCCCTGCATTTCAGCCCTCCCTTCTCTCTATCCTAAGTTCATCTGTCTTTTTATCACGCAGTGTATAAAATAAAATGAATGGAATTTTAATCTAGGTCATCTAGAAATACAGTACACGTTTTTATTGTAGAGAGCGTGTAGTGACGTAGTATGCTTTTACTATCAACGTGAAACGTTACACTTTGCAGACGAAGTAGAAAACAAGGGGATTTTGTACGCCATTGTGACAGCACTGTACTTTTACCATTTCTCTTTTCTTTTATTAAATTTATTTGTTAGGCTTTACATTTACCTTTTAATTTATATATGTGTATTTAGAATGTCTCACGACAACGGGGACGAACGCCAAGGAAAACGACAACTATTATTCCTTCAGTAACTGAGGAAAGGACCACAATAGAAATAAACCGCTGGCCGCTGGTTTTGATCAAGCACTGTATTAGGAAGAAAACAAAACATTTAACCAAAATGACAATATCCTATGCTATCAAGCGTAAGGTATGATCTCTTATCCTCTCCGTCGCCTAATTAAATTAAAAGGCACACGGTATCTTAGCCTATACTATTGCGCGTCGCTTAACGAGTACGGGTTTGGTAATGGCATGCCGCCTTTCCCCACTCCGACCCGGTAAAATACTTAGCGCACAATGTCAGCTATAATTTAATTATGACTACGCGCCCTTAGCAGATATCGCCTGTCGTTATGAGCTAGTTGATTGTCGCCGTCTATCGTTTTTACACATGATATTAAACACTAGTCATTATATAATTACACACAATGAAAATATAATGCGCATTCTACTGTCACTTTATCCGTCACTCATAGCATTATAATTAGTCAGCTAAACCGTATCTTCTGGTGTAAAAAAATGGTTGGCGGATTACACGTTAAACTGATCAATTGGTAAGAAAATATCTACGCATTTGCCAGTTCGCTAGTCTTAACGCTAGGGACCCACAGTGAATAAAATGGTAAAACTTTAACACATTTAACACTAAAGCACAAATTATATTATTACCAGAAAAACATAATAATCCCACGAAGGCTATTAACGCACTATTTCACATAGGTTCTAGCGTACGCGTTAAGATTATCCAAAATTTCCTGAGAGACTTGATAACTGACTTGGAGAGAACGCAGTTTTTACACATATATAAACACTATCATATATATATACATATATATATATATATTTATATATTATATTAGTATAAACCGTATATATATATATAACTATATATATATAACGCTAGGGACTCATATATATATTTATAAAGCACAAATATATATATATATATATATATATATATATATATATATATATATATATATATATATATATATACAGATTTTGTGCAATATCTCTAAAAGATGTGACAATTCACAACTTCGGCGTAGCAAGGAAAATCAACGAGCTTGGCTTCCGAGATAAAGGATTCTACGGTTCGCTCACTCGCGATGCCGAAAGACATCAGTAGACATGCCGTGCGAACGGGCCTTCTTAGATTTCGTCCCCTTGCCGTAGATCAAATACTTAATTCCCCTGAAAATGTCGGACATCAAAGGTGGTCGGGAAGTATTATTATCGCCCTTGAATTTGCTACCGAGTCTGATCTTTTTCCCCACGTGCTTTCTGTCACTATCCGATGATTGACAGATCAGCTGGCGTGAGAACTCAGGTAAACAGACCAGTTCGCTCCCCTGTTATCTGGCATGTTGCGAAAATAGATAAACAACTCGTTAGCGCAAGAAAGACAGGAAAAGTAGGCGTGGCTTCAAAAGTGAGTCAACAGACAGCGAATTGCGTGGTTTTGCCATAGCAAAACATAAACACTAACTGAGGCAGCAAAGGTGGTTGGATCTCCGTGGCTATATTTACATTACACTTCACACACAACTAAGGAATGCAACTGTGTTTGAAAGTTAGACATTAATTGTATTGTTTCCCTTATATGTACTCTCCCGAAAATAGTAACACTCAACGAAGAAAAGTCGGTGAATTGTGCAACACAAAGTGAGTGACAGTGATATAAGTTTTTGATTGTAGAACCCAATTTCATTCCGGAAACGGATTTAACTTATCATGTTGTTATAAATAACCTTAAAATATAAGTTTTTGATTGTTTCTTCAAGACAAAATTTTAATTTAAAGTATTGCAGACTTATTGTTGGAGCTACACGCTGGAAATAAAACGGTTTATTGGAGCATAGATAACATGATTTCCGATGATCCCAACGACGCAGTTGATTTCCAAACCGAGTTCCTTAACGAGCAATGCCCATCAGGAATGCCACCGCATTTGCTGAAATTAAAGGTTGCTGCATTTATCATGCTATTGCGAAATCTGAACGCAAAAAAGGGACTATTGAATGGCACGCGTTTGGTCATAAAAGTCTTGCATCGGAATTCCATTGATGCAGAAATTATCACTGGCAGTAATAAGGGAGAACGAGTCTTAATTCCTCGCATTGACTTAGAACCGAGCGAGCGCAGTTTGCCATTTAGGATGCGGCGTCGTCAATTCCCAGTGATTTTAGCATTTGCAATGACGATCAATAAGGCACAAGGACAATCTTTTGATCACGTAGGAGTTTTCCTTCCTGAACCTGTTTTCAGACACGGCCAGCTCTATGTCGCCCTCACAAGAGGAACAAATCATGAAAACTTGAAAGTTTTTGTTAAAAACACATTTTAATCAAGGAACATTCTTTGAAACAAATCCACGCACTTTCACAAAAAATATTGTCATCAAATAACTTTTATATTGAATTAAAAAAATTTTAAAAATATATTACAGTTTTTGATTTACTTCCGTCATTATTGACGGGTTATTGCTAGTATAATAATAAAAACGCTAATAGAACGAGCAATAGAAGTAACACAGCAGATGTGATTTATAGAAAATATTAAAATAAAAGGTCAAGGTCAAACGTGAGGAAATAATAAACATGTTAGAGTCATAAACACGTATGGCTACAACTTGAGGATAATAAACATGTTAGAGTCATAAACACGTATGGCTACAACTTGAGAATAATAAACATGTTAGAGTCATAATCACGCATGGCTACAGCTTGAGAATAATAAACACGTTAGAGTCATAAACACGCATGGCTACAACTTGAGAATAATAAACATGTTAGAGTCATAAACACGCATGGCTACAGCTTGAGAATAATAAACATGTTAGAGTCATAAACACGCATGGCTACAGCTTGAGAATAATAAACATGTTAGAGTCATAAACACGCATGGCTACAACTTGAGAATAATAAACATCATGGTACTGGCAACAAACCGTAGCAATAAGAATGGGTAAGCAAAAAGATAAAATAGGGTGTGGGCAGGGATCGGCGCTGTCGCCTGATCTGTTCTCTATGTACATCGACAATATAATGAGACTCACATGGGATTCTCACCGGTGCTACGAAGTTCGTGCACTGTGCTGATATCCTCCTTGTGTGATCTAATGGAGGAGATCGGAGCACTGATGGAGTTGTCCTTGTGCAGTGAAGATAGTCCTTCAAACCAAACTAATGAGATTCACAGACGATACGTAAAAAATATTAGGTGGTGGATATAATTTAAACAGATTGAGATACTACAATGATACAGTGTTAAAAGCAACAATAGAACAAGGGATATGAAATGATAAATACAACCAGTGGCGGACGGATAGTTCTCAGGACAGCATTTAAATTTATTTATTATGTAAGAGTATGCCAGTAAAGAGTTCTGACCTTACAAGTAATACCCCAGTCTTAGAAATAAGCACTGGTGTATTGTTATCATAACAATAGTCAGACTGTGAAAACCCTGGCCCAGTTGGTAAGAAGTAGTACCAGGATTTAAGGTGTCTCCTCCCTGTGACTATCTTATGATTACTTATATGCTAGGGGATAAGTAAAATGTACATTCACTGAACCCACAAAATGGAAAAAGTGAATAAATCCTCAGGTACAGTTAAAATAGTTTAATAATTACACTAATATTCTATTTCTACTAGTTGGAAAAGAGTATACACATATATATATATAAAAATATTCACACAATTACTATTATTTTCTGTTTAGACTTCAAGATCTTAAATAATAAAGTTACTGAAATCACTGTTATTAGTCCTTTGAATTTAAGGATAACTGTCATCAGTTGACTGAGTTTATGTATGGTTACTTATTGTTTTCAACTATTGGCTGTTTCACATGTATAGGTGGTCAGTGTCAAACAGGACACTTATCTTTCCAACTTGATACTGCTGAAACTGTCCTTTGCTGATATCAGACTTGGTAGGCCCAACAGTAGGGATGCCAATGATCAGTTGAAGTTCACTCTTTGGGGTCCTGCACTTTTGTGGGATTGCCTCGGAGGAACTGCACCGGCTTCTGATACTGGACAGTCTGGTTTGAGTTATTTCATGGAACCTGCAACATATCAGCCTTGGCTAGTATCTGGCTAGACTTGTAGCTGACTAGCACAGATGTCAGACCAGTCAGTCATCAGATGTCACCGTTATACAATCATAGTAAGTAAGGACATCATTTCAGTGATATAGCATTAATATTAACATTTCAATTAAGTATAACTGACTAGCACATAAGTCAGACAAGTCAGTCATCAGGTGTCAGAGTTATACAGTCATAGCAAGTAACATCATTTCAATGATACAGAATTAATATTAACATATCAGTAATAAACATCATCTGGTTTAATCCGCTCCTATACATCCCTTCATATTCTATAACTTGATCCTTCCAAATCATATCAAGTACAAATTCAAATCTGATGCTATCTTAGCAACTACCCAAAATTAATACATAAAATAAATAGAGTGAGTGACCACGTGATCAGGTTGCTTTCTACTGAAACTGGCTGTAGAACACTCCAGTTTACCAGCTGTAAATGGGTACAAAGTTGTGCGCTCGAACTAGGGAAGGCAAAGGCAGCGAGGAAGGGGACTAGTCACCTAACCTCGTAAAAGCGGTATCTTCCATGCTGAAGCTTCTAACAATTTATTTCCCTATGACAATCTCTGGTCATGGGACTGCCTTTATCTTCGTAAGCGATAATGCATTTAATATCGACGAGATACAGCATTAAATATAATAAATATTTTCTATTTGGCTGTGGGGCTAGTTTTGATACGTTTTTGTACAAGCAACCATCTTCCACTAAGCACATGAATAAATCATATTAAAATAATAATACGTTATATCAATGAATATTATACAGGCATATTTTGTGAATTCTAAATGAACCTGTAATACAAAATAAAAGAAATTATTATACAGGATAGCTATCGTAAATTCGCTTACCCTCAGACTCCAGACACTTAGACTGAAATTTTCTGGCGATCCGCTCACACTTCAGATGGATTTAGAGTCGTGGCGTTATCTGCCCTCAGTCTTGTCTCAACCTCTTGCGTTGTGTATCTCTCTCAGTTTACCGATCCGCTTTAAATACGTATAGCGCGGACGTATCGGAGAGTACCGACGTCACAGCTTAAACCTAACCTGAAAAAATCCTTCCCGAACCGTGATTTCAGCCGATCTGTGCGTCGACTGAAATTTTGCCTTTCTCATTCTCAGCATATATAATATCCATATTGTTCCATCTTATCTAGTTTTATTCAGCTGATAAAACTCTATCTTCCTATCCATGTAAATTCCCAAACTGTTATTTGTTGATTTTAATATTTAGAACAGAAGTGAGTTTACATGCTTTTAGCGTAACTGTGGGCAGCCGAAATACGCATATATCTCCGTAAATGAGAACTTCCTACCGTTCCATCTTATATGCAGTTATACACCATCCTTCCCTGTACTGAAATGTAAAATCCTTTTCATACGGATTCCCTTCGTTTTATTTTATCGTTGGCGATTTCCTCTGTCCGATACACATTTCGCTGATACGCCGCCATTTTGAAAGCGGTCACTCGATCGTAGATGGGTTTATAAATCTAACTGAACTCATTTGCAATGACTTGAAACCAATTTTGCGACATAGCTCCCCCATATTTTAAGCTGGATGATATCTAGCTTAACTATTGGGTACAAGACAATTGCAAATCGACCATTCCGAGGTTAGTTTTCCTTCCTTCTATCCTCCTCAAGCTCTGTGGGATGGCGACTAAGAAAATCTGCGCCCACATTCTGTTTTCCAATAATATATTCATCCTTTACTATCTCTCTCCTTCCGGTTCGGCTTTTCATCCAGGCTCTTACTGCTGGTGAAACGGGGTCGGTAGGTTTCCCATGAAGTTTACCGCCCTCTTTTCGATGATAGTTGGATGTGGTTTTCCCTCGCAAATCCGTAGGTTTTTGATTTTCGCTACATGATTTGTTCCTTTTTTCCAGCGCATGGGGTTCAGACTGCAATTGAACCTGTGTGGGATGTTTCCTTTCCCCTCCCGTGCAAATCTCGGGAGTACCCCTGATTGCTGGTTTGCTTGTAGATTTTTGATGAAGACTCTTCCGTCGACTTTCTGAATCTACATAGGTGCACTCTGGACAGGAATTTACATACTGATTTATGTCTTCCGTAATACCTGGCCAGTAGAACTGGGTGGCTATTCTTTGTTTTGTGGCACCATTACCCAGGTGTTCACTCAAAGTTGATATGTGTCCCCAGCCTATAACCTTATTCCTATAGGTGGATGGTACAACAATTTGACCATGACTTTTCGTCCCTCTTCCAGCTTTCCTGTACAAGAGTCCATGTTCCATATAGAAATGTCCTTTCCTTGGAGCTTTATGTGTTTTTGATAATTTGCCAAAACAAGGCTTCAACGTGCTGTCTGCTTCTTGAGCCCGTTTCATTTCAGTTGAATGAAATTTTACGTTGGTGTCCCTCTCTATGTTCCTGGAGTCAGCCTTGGTCTGGATTCCTGCCATAACCATAGGTTTTACGGGGTCTCCTAAGAAAACATATTTACGCCCCAACATTAGGGGGTAAAAGGGATCATCTATCACAGCTGCATTTATCTCCCCTTCCACATAGCGACAACTGACATGAATCTTTGCTATGGGTAATGTAAGGGGTGATGTTCCTTTTAGTGGCCCTTGAATCTCTACTGTTTCTGTGGTGATTTGTTCAGGGCACACCAGAGATGCACACACGACTGCGTCATAGGACAAACCTGTGTCATACATTCCTGTGACTTGTTTGCCATTCACAGTCACTATCTCCTGGGTAGGTGGGTGATGGAGGCTATTCTGACTCACAGTCAGTTCCTTCCTAACAGAAGTCCTCACCTGTAAACATGCAGCATGATGAAGGGGTTTTTTCCTCCCACATTCATCAGTGTTGTGGTTGCTCATCTTACAAAATTTGCACCACTTCTCTCCCTGTTTGTAGGGTTTCTTTTCCTGAGTCTGAGGGTTCTTGTCCTTATTATCAAATCTTTGCTTGTATCTGTATGGTTGATCCATCTGGTCAAAATCGGTATTCTGCGGTGGTGGCTTATATCCTTCTACCTGCTTCCTTTTCGTTCCTACTAGTTCAGCTTGAGCGGCTTGGTACCTCTCTGCACATTTCAAAGTGTCTTCCAGCCTCTCTGCTCCTTGTTCCATAAGGAATTTCCTCATTTCTTGAGACATGGAATCTTTCACTTGCTCTAACATAACCATTTCTTTCAGATCCTCGTAGGTTTTCTGATACTTACCTAAACTACTCCATTTCAACAAATACGTTTCTAGCCTAGCTGAGAACTGGTTATATGTTTCTCCAGGTAGAGGTTTAGAAGTTCTAAATTTCTTCCTATATGCCTCAGAGTTCTTTTCATACCGGATCAGTAAGGCTTGCTTTAGTATCTCATAATTTTCCTGATCTTCTTTGGGGAGTTTCAGAAACACATCATATGCAATACCTCTCAATCCCTGGGATAACTTTAGACTCCATTTTTCCTTTTCCAGTCCATAGGTAGAGGCTAGCCTTTCATACCTATCCAGGTACGACTCAATTGCGTCCTCCTTTTCAACAAATGGATCTAGGTGGAAGTTCATGGCCCCATTTGCTGTGTTCTGAAAAGAGCTATTCGCAGAATGAGGTGAGCTATTACCATGGGTGATAGTCCCAGCCTGAAGTTCAAGATCAAGCTGTCTCATTTTCAGCTCATGGTCTCTCTCTGCTTGTAACCTCCTTTCTTCTCTCTCAGCTTCTAATTTCTTGGCTTCTCTTTCTGCATCCAATTTCTTGGCTTCTCTTTCTGCTTCCAATTTCTTGGCTTCTCTTTCTGCTTCTAATTCTAATTTCTTGGCTTCTCTCTCTGCTTCTAATTTCTTGGCTTCTCTCTCTGCTTCTAATTTCTTGGCTTCTCTCTCTGCTTCTAATTGCTTTGCTTCTCTCTCTCTCGGTGTACTTTTCACATTCCGTCGTGACATACCGGATCAGAACGTCACCATCCATGCCAAGCTCTTTTCCCACCTGCAGTGTAGCAGACCTAAATTTGACCAAGTCAGCCATGATGTATCTGTAGTCTAGTAGGGCAAGTGATCTTACTCAAACTAATTTACTACAATATAATTAACTTAGTTAAAATTAAAGTTAATTAAACTGACTTCACCATATATGAAACAGCTTTCTTTATCTGTATTCAATGGTACTCCTACAAAAAAAATTTTTATATATTCTTCCTACTATGTTTACTCTTTCCAAAAAAAATTTACAAAAAAGAAATTTTTTTTTTTTTCTACACAGCAGAAATAGAAAGTTGGCTCAGGAATATCAAAGATATATCCCGCAGACGAGCCCCCACTGTAGCGGGAGGTTATTTAAATTTATTTATTATGTAAGAGTATGCCAGTAAAGAGTTCTGACCTTACAAGTAATACCCCAGTCTTAGAAATAAGCACTGGTGTATTGTTATCATAATAATAGTCAGACTGTGAAAACCCTGGCCCAGTTGGTAAGAAGTAGTACCAGGATTTAAGGTGTCTCCTCCCTGTGACTATCTTATGATACTTATATGCTAGGGGATAAGTAAAATGTACATTCACTGAACCCACAAAATGGAAAAAGTGAATAAATCCTCAGGTACAGTTAAAATAGTTTAATAATTACACTAATATTCTATTTCTACTAGTTGGAAAAGAGTATACACATATATATATAAAAATATTCACACAATTACTATTATTTTCTGTTTAGACTTCAAGATCTTAAATAATAAAGTTACTGAAATCACTGTTATTAGTCCTTTGAATTTAAGGATAACTGTCATCAGTTGACTGAGTTTATGTATGGTTACTTATTGTTTTCAACTATTGGCTGTTTCACATGTATAGGTGGTCAGTGTCAAACAGGACACTTATCTTTCCAACTTGATACTGCTGAAACTGTCCTTTGCTGATATCAGACTTGGTAGGCCCAACAGTAGGGATGCCAATGATCAGTTGAAGTTCACTCTTTGGGGTCCTGCACTTTTGTGGGATTGCCTCGGAGGAACTGCACCGGCTTCTGATACTGGACAGTCTGGTTTGAGTTATTTCATGGAACCTGCAACATATCAGCCTTGGCTAGTATCTGGCTAGACTTGTAGCTGACTAGCACAGATGTCAGACCAGTCAGTCATCAGATGTCACCGTTATACAATCATAGTAAGTAAGGACATCATTTCAGTGATATAGCATTAATATTAACATTTCAATTAAGTATAACTGACTAGCACATAAGTCAGACAAGTCAGTCATCAGGTGTCAGAGTTATACAGTCATAGCAAGTAACATCATTTCAATGATACAGAATTAATATTAACATATCAGTAATAAACATCATCTGGTTTAATCCGCTCCTATACATCCCTTCATATTCTATAACTTGATCCTTCCAAATCATATCAAGTACAAATTCAAATCTGATGCTATCTTAGCAACTACCCAAAATTAATACATAAAATAAATAGAGTGAGTGACCACGTGATCAGGTTGCTTTCTACTGAAACTGGCTGTAGAACACTCCAGTTTACCAGCTGTAAATGGGTACAAAGTTGTGCGCTCGAACTAGGGAAGGCAAAGGCAGCGAGGAAGGGGACTAGTCACCTAACCTCGTAAAAGCGGTATCTTCCATGCTGAAGCTTCTAACAATTTATTTCCCTATGACAATCTCTGGTCATGGGACTGCCCTTATCTTCGTAAGCGATAATGCATTTAATATCGACGAGATACAGCATTAAATATAATAAATATTTTCTATTTGGCTGTGGGGCTAGTTTTGATACGTTTTTGTACAAGCAACCATCTTCCACTAAGCACATGAATAAATCATATTAAAATAATAATACGTTATATCAATGAATATTATACAGGCATATTTTGTGAATTCTAAATGAACCTGTAATACAAAATAAAAGAAATTATTATACAGGATAGCTATCGTAAATTCGCTTACCCTCAGACTCCAGACACTTAGACTGAAATTTTCTGGCGATCCGCTCACACTTCAGATGGATTTAGAGTCGTGGCGTTATCTGCCCTCAGTCTTGTCTCAACCTCTTGCGTTGTGTATCTCTCTCAGTTTACCGATCCGCTTTAAATACGTATAGCGCGGACGTATCGGAGAGTACCGACGTCACAGCTTAAACCTAACCTGAAAAAATCCTTCCCGAACCGTGATTTCAGCCGATCTGTGCGTCGACTGAAATTTTGCCTTTCTCATTCTCAGCATATATAATATCCATATTGTTCCATCTTATCTAGTTTTATTCAGCTGATAAAACTCTATCTTCCTATCCATGTAAATTCCCAAACTGTTATTTGTTGATTTTAATATTTAGAACAGAAGTGAGTTTACATGCTTTTAGCGTAACTGTGGGCAGCCGAAATACGCATATATCTCCGTAAATGAGAACTTCCTACCGTTCCATCTTATATGCAGTTATACACCATCCTTCCCTGTACTGAAATGTAAAATCCTTTTCATACGGATTCCCTTCGTTTTATTTTATCGTTGGCGATTTCCTCTGTCCGATACACATTTCGCTGATACGCCGCCATTTTGAAAGCGGTCACTCGATCGTAGATGGGTTTATAAATCTAACTGAACTCATTTGCAATGACTTGAAACCAATTNCTCGTTTTCTTATTATCTGTTGCTCCACTGGCACGTGTCTGGTTCTTGTCCTCAGTTCCACATTAGGTATCTTCTCATGCCATTTTAATCTTTCTATTCTACTCAAGTACCTATTTATGAATGTCTGTAGCTTTCTGGTTGTTGTTTTTTTTTGCTGTTCTCCATGTTTCAGAGCCATACAATAGGACTGGCTTGACATTTGAGTTGAAGATTCTTATTTTAGTGTTGTATTTGATTTAGTTCCCTCATTACTACTTGTTAAAGGCTATAAAACGTATCCAGTTTCTGCAGTCGAACGCTGTGTTAGCTTCTTCGGTAATATACATCCTTAACTCCTTTAAGACAGACAGAAACAGTCTGTAGAGCTTAACACATCTACACTTGCAGCAGTTGTCGTAATTTTTCAATGTTACACATCCTTATACACGCAAATATGCCTACACGCCTATATAGATATAGAGAGATAAAGAAAACAGACAGATAAACAAGTAATTAACTCTTTCGGTACCAAGCAAAAAAGCCGGCATATCGGTTTATCGTTCTGACATAACAGTTACCAACTCCGATACAGCGTTTGCTAGTAGTAAAAGGAGTTAAGAAGACAGACAGAGATGGTACACATACAGATACAGACAAATAGGCAAGCAGACAGACATATAGATGTATCATTTTACTTAACGTATTCTTCTATGTTCCACAGTGAGTTACCTGCCGAAGGTCATTGAATCGTTAGGACTACCTATTATTTCTTACGACACACAGTTCTCTCCAAATGCCAGGGTGAGTTCTGACCTCCATGTCTTGTTTTTTACTGTATGTTGTAGTTAAATACTGTGTTTGTCGTATGTTGTAGTTAAATATTGTGTTTGTTGTATGTTGTAGTTAAATATTGTGTTTGTTGTATTCATTAATTAATTACCCTTGAGCTCTAGACGGAGCGTGAGCCTTCAACAAACACATGTGAAGTCCTCCACAAACACATGTGAAGTCCTCCACAAACACATGTGAAGTCCTCCACAAACACATGTGAAGTCCTCCACAAACACATGTGAAGTCCTCCACAAACACATGTGAAGTCCTCCACAAACACATGTGAAGTCCTCCTGCCGTGTGCTATCCACTCAAGATCTTTCGATCTGTCTATCTTTTCTATGTCTGTCTCCAGTTCTCATCTCCATGTGTGTTTTGTTTGTTTGTTGGGTCTATATCTTACTCTGTGGATTCCAGAACAATGACTGTCTAGTAATGCTATGACCAGGTTACTTTAGTATGTATGTTACCGGCACTTTTCTGGTTTTTGCCACCAGGTTCCACATTGGTGACCTGTCGTATCATTTTAATACTCGTATTCTATGCAAGCATCCATATTTGAAAGTCTGTAACTTCATGGTTATCATGTTTGCTGTTCTTCATGTTGTAGATCCTTACAGTAGGGACTGGCTTGATATTTGAATTTAGGTTTGATTTTTGTTGCACTTAATTTATTTAGATTTCCATATATTTTCCAATGCCAGGAAAGCTCCTCTTTTTTGTATTTTTAGTTTGATATCACTGTCTGTTCCTCCAAATTTGTTTACATTGCTACCACGATATGTATGATTCTACATCATGTTATGATGTTTCTTTCTTCAACAGAAATCTTGTTATCGTTTCTTGAATTTATTCCCCATATCTTTGTCTTTTAAATGTGTATTTGAGATGCACCTGGCGTGACCTCTCATCAAGTATTTTCATTTTATGCTGCATCTGGTTACGGTTATGAAATAGAAGAAACACGTCGTCGGTAAAATCTACGTCATCACGCTGTTTAGTTTAAGTCCACTTAATTCATTTCTGTTGGCTGATGTCGACTTTTCCCATAACCCAATCTATAGTTAGTAATAAGAGAGATGACGACAAGAGGCATCCATGTCGTACTCCAATTATTATCTCAAACGCTTAGGTAAGTCATCCTTCGTGAAGAATTCATAATGTCACGTCTTCATATCTTTTCTTTATTACATGAATGGTCTTTAGGAAAACTCTATAATGCACCACAACGTTCCAAAATGATTATCTATTAACATTATCAAATGCCTTTTCATAGTGTGTTTGTTATATATTACAGTTAACTCTTTTTCATGTTGTATATTAGTCAAATCGCGTTGTTATCTGGTGTTTCTTGTATATTACTGTTAAATCTTGTGTCTTGTGTATATTACTGTTAAATCTTGAGTCTGGTGTATGTTACTGTTAAATCTTGTGTCTAGTTAATGTTACTGTAAAATCGTGTGTCTGATGTATGTTGCAGATAGATCTTGTGTTGGCTGTCTGATACGGTTACATCTTGTTCTTCTGTATGTCTTTTTACTATTAAGTCGTGAGTCTGTTCTATTATATTGTTAAACTTGTATTTCCTGTACATTATAGTTGTAACGTGTCTTTGCTATATGTTACTGTTAAATCTTGTGGTTACTGTATATAACTGCTAAATTTTGTGCTGCAGTGCAATCGGGTGTATTTTGTGCATTAGAGATAAATGTTACGCTTGTTGGATAGCGCAGTTAAAATGTAAAAACAGATTAACTATTTCTATCTCAAGTGCCTTGTGGTGCGCCTAGGTATAATATACTATTCTCTTTACAGTACCACCTGGTACGACCTTCTGATTACAATCAGATTTCTTCATATCTGTACTTTACTGGATGCAAAATCAACATTACTTATTGCACAACAGTCTGGCAAGTCTTCCAAAATTCTTCAACCAATATCATATCCCCTGTGGAAAAATTGGCATTCATTGTGGTGCCAGGGTAAAGTCTACATTCTCCCTGGGACAGTAAGAGTTATTTTTATCAAGTGTTGTCGATCTAGGTTTCTGTGTGAGGGCAAATATGAAGAGCAGTTCATCGTACCATGCGTGTTCAGATCTCTGCACGATTGCAGTCAATAAATAATCGTAACTGATCTATGTGTGATATTATATATATATATATATATATATATATATATATATATATATATATATATATATATATATATATATATATATATATATATATATATATATATATATATATATATATGGCAGCGTGTTGCCATCGAGATCCATGACTCCTTGTCCTTTTTTTCTTTGTTTCCGTTATAGCCAGGATTTCTAGTTTTGCTTTCCTCATCTCTTCCACCAGCTCCTCTTCTTTCCCATTTATACTTCTGGTGTTCCAAGTTCCATAAGTCGTAGTCCGTTCCAGACTATATGAACTCCGCCTAGGCCGGTCCCTCGCCCGGCTGAAAAAGGAGGAGGGCGGACTGCATGGAGGCCGTAAGGAGGCAGCCCCTCCACCATGCAAACGCACAACAGACCAATGACCTGTTTGCTTTAAATCACGATTACGAGAACTACAAGAGAGAAAACCGGACTGATTCTAAAGGCGACGAACTGGAACGGACTACGGACTATGACTTATGGAACTTGGAACACAAGAAGTATAAATGGGAAAGAAGAGGAATATATGGTTATGTATGTACATAACAAAGTATGTATATATATATAATTTTGGAAGACCCTGTATGTATACGTCATTATATATGTATATGATAGACTTGTAGTCGCCATTTTTGCCTATTGATTTTATCCTCTTTAGTTTTGCGCCAGGTGGAAGTGTCCATTCTTTTATGTTTTCAATCTGTTTTTTTTTTTTTTATTAGTGTCTGCCCTCTTTTCTTTTGCCCGGCACTTTGCTTGGGAAGAAAATTCTCTCTTGCCCACCTGATCTACGTATGAGGCCATACTATGTGTGTTTTCGTCTCTTTGCTATTCTGTGAAGGTCTTTATGATATGTCATATCTTCATCATTTTCCTGCAATTTTTTTCTGTCTATGTAACTGCTTTCTGGTGTTGTCAAAAACATCACACAATATCATCATCACTACTTCCCGTTTCTTCCTTATGGAGCAATGAGCCAATGTTGCAGCTAGTTCCCTTCCAGGAAACCTGCATCAACCATTGAAATCCTGTTGTAGCTGTGGTTTCTGTGGTAATTTGTTTTACATGATAAGATTGCCAGCCTCAAGCATAATCTCATATTAGTTGCCTTTGACGATACTGTCATTGAGCACTTCTAATTGTGTGTCTCTGTCCATTTATTATATGATCCATGTGTAATATTCAGATCATCGTTCTGTAATATCTCATATCTAATACTGTTATTCTTTTTTGTACAAATCCACTACCATAAGTCCACCAAGTTTTGCATGCATATCTGAGCTGGGCAACTACACGACTGCTGCGCAGAAATCTTTATTTGCTTGAAAAGAGATCATTTTCTATGTCCATATTGAAGTTTTTAAGTACCGCAGTTATCTTGCTTGTATTAACGTTCTTGATTCTTTAAAATCTATTATTTCATTCATTATTTATCCTTTCTGGCACTGGAGCCATCATTACCGGTACTGCTGGCAACAGGCTCTAAGCCTACGTGAACGCCTCCATGCTCATGTAGCAGTGGCTTCTTGTGCCGTTTGTTGTATATGATGAGTTTGCCTGTCCCATGCACATCCTCATATTAGACGCCTCTTGCGACATGCTTGAGTGATTTATAGTTGCCCCTAGGTATTTAAACTGGGACACAGTTTACAACTGTGGACTCCAGAAGGAAACGAAATCGACGCCGACCAACAGCTACCTGGCGGAGAACTGTGGAGACAGAGATGCTGAGCATGAACTAGAGCTCGGGCACGGCACGAAGGATGGCTGAGGACGGAGCAAAGTGGAGATAGTTTGTTGCTGCCCTACAAGACGCTACAATGCGTGATAGTCACTGATTGCTTTGTCAGTCGGCGGCGAAGGAACAAAGAAAGAAGACAGTTTACAACTGGTGCGCATCTGTCATGGAATTTGATTGTATTCTCTGTCGATTGTCATCCCCTTAGTTTTGTTGGCTCTAATCTCCACGCCGTCACGTTTAACAGTGTTTTCAAGACAGTTGTTAAGGTCGACAAGGTTTTATTCGTTGTTGTTGTTGTTGTTGTTTTCGTCTACTATGTTGCTGTAATACCCTGTTCAACCTGAAAGTTGGTTATAATTGGGGTGTATTGTGTGTTAGGTTCTTCGGTGCTAGTTGTCTGTTAGTCCTGAAAAGGACTGGTCCTGAAAAGGACCACTAGCTGGTTGACTGGTTTCCTCTTCGTTGCTTGTCGGTTGTGGTGTGTTCATTTCCTGCCTTCCTATCTGTCTTGTGTCGTTTTGTTAGTTTTTGCTTTCCTCGTTTCTGTTTCTCTTGTCTTCCTGCTTTCCTGTATCTGTAATAGTGCTTTTTCTATTATTGCTGGTAGAAGTTTTTCAAGTGTTTCTTCGATGACTTCTTCGTCTGATTGCTCGTTTATTTTGGTCGCTATTGTGTTTGCTGTCATTTCCTCGATGGCTCTTCGCTCTGCTTCAATTTTTGTTGAGAATTTTTGAGTTTTCTTCCGTCAGTTCTGTCAGCCTCTTTACATTCTGCTTCTATCTGCTGTTGAAGGCTTTGCATTCTTTCATCATTTCTCTGATGTTCTGAAGTTCTATTACATAATCGCCGCTGTCTTTGTCGTCTTCGGAAGCCTGCTTGTTTCTGTTTACGACCTGTAGTTTCATTTTTAGAATATCTTTGACTTCAGCGGTTAGTTTGTGTAACTGTCTTCTGTCGATCATGCTTTGTTTTTCTGCACCATCCGCAGCCACTCTGTTTTTTGCCTCTTTGAAAGGGTATGTTTTTGGACACGGCCTCTTTCAAGATGCTCTTTGTTTCCTGGAACAAGTAGGCAGCCTCGGTACCTAGCCCCGTGGTTTCACGAGGCAGTTTGCACAGGTTTGGTTTGGATTTATGGCCTTGTAATTGATATCCGCCCTCGCCTTGGAACAGACGCGAGATGGGTGGGGACCGGCACTATACCGGCAAGCTGCCTGTCTCCTTCACGATTTCTTGGTGTGTGAATATTTCTGGCAGTTAGAGCACTGCATCACCGGAGGGATATATGCCTCTGTCTTTTTTGTTGTGGTTTCGAGCGTCAGTCTCTCGGGTCTTGTCGATCCTTCAACCGTTACTATCATCAGGTTGGTGTCTTTCATCTGTCCCATGTTTTTAGCCTTTCTACCCGTGTGATTTTGACGTCTGCGTTTTCAAATTTGAAGGCGTCTGTGGACCTCGAATATTCGGAACATCTGGTTAGTCCACCCCTCTGATGACGAACTTCTTTGTTGTCTTGTACTTTTCCACCACCACTTTTATTTGGTGGGGCAAAATGGACTTCTTTTGGAAATGGATTCCAGTTCGATCATCAGCGAGGTAGTTTTTTCTGTGTTGTTGAGCGAAAGCAGGACTACCGTTTTCGTGCCTCCCTACTTTGGCGATACCTCTCCTTCCCATGGAACAGACTTATCACTTCGAGGATGTTTTATCACTTTGTCATCTGGTAGGGCCATGAGTGAGGCCTCACCTCCAGACATCTGTGTGATCTTAACCATACACTCGTGTAGTGCGGTGTGATAACTGGAAGTGCTTGGTTTGTGCAGGTGACTGCTCTGCTTTTCCGCCTGCGTTAGATTATGTGTGGTGTGTAGGACGGTCTCACGTTCGGTTTTTTTGACTCCTGATCACTTTCTGTAGTTGTTTGATTACTACACACTGGAGCCTCTACTATGACGTCTTGCTTAGTGGTGTTTTTTATCGTTTTTTGAGTTTGGAGCAGCTTCCCTGGGGCACAGCCACAGCTGTCAAATCAGCATCGTGTGGTGAATGTCATTGGTGTCTGGTGCAGCCTCTCTGTGGTTGACACATTTCTGCTGACGATTCGGGTACTTGTGGTGGTGGTCCCTGGGGTTTAGGCTCCTGTCTTCTTTTTCCTCTTCTTTCCAGCATCTGTTTTATCGGTTCTAACGCTTTCATCTGGTCTTCTTCTTCTGCCATCTGTTCTATCTGCTCTAGCGCACTGATCATGTATTCATATTCTGGGTCTTCATCATCACGGTCAGAACTGCTTGCATCTGTTTTCTCCTCTTCCTCGCAAGGAGTCTGGCCACTCCGGCTTTCAGCCGTGTCGATACACGTCGCAGCTAGCTCCGTCATCGTGTCAAGAGTTGGAGAAATTTCGGTCCCGGCACGAGTACTTGGGGCAGTTTTGCTTTCTGGCTGTCTGTCTTTGTTGTTTGTGTTATTTCCCTGGCTGTTCTGCGCTGGTGGGCTGGTATAAACCTTCCTCTTTTTAGCGCGTGGTTTATTTCGGCCGTTTTTGACTATTGCGATCGCTGTGTACGTCCTGAAAAGGACGCTGGTTATAGTGCGGTTGTTGTCTGCTCTCTGGTATGGTGAACGAAACGTTATGGAAGAAGGTTTTATTCTTCTCCAGTTAGTCCATTTATATTATTGGCGAACCTAACCTCCAGCTGGTGATTGGTCGACCTCCAATACTGTCATCATCATCATCAATTTCCTTTTCGCTGACTGTGGAAAATGGAGCCACTATTTCAGCTAGACCCTTTGCAGAAGACCTGCACAAAAAGTATGGGTCTTTGCTCTTGGAGTGTTTGTTTCTTTAGCAATGTATTGTACATTCTAACAACCTCTTACACAACCTCATATTAGTTGCATTGTACGACATGCCTGAGTGAACAGTAGTCATATTAATTCTGTCTTTCATCAGACACCCTCGGGAACTATTCTACACGCGGTGAAACTAACTGTTCATGTCTGGTTTCAATTAGCGGATGATACAATGCGCTCCAAACAGATGTTGAACAACGAAAGTGAGAGCAGATATCCCTGTCGGACTCCACTGATTGATGTTTAAATGGTAATGCGAAAGCCGAATTATATTATATATTAATACCGCATGGTATACTACAAAAATATGAGCAGCTACAGAGTTTTGGAATCTCATGTATTAAGCGATGTGTAAACATTTAATGCAAAACAAAATGAGATTTTAGTCAAACCGATGCGGAAAGAAAAGCAAAACTGAAAAGCAGTCGCGGTAAATATTAAGTGTAGTAAACGAGTAACGTAATAATCAGAATTTAGTTAAACTTAAAAGTAAAATAAATACAGTGTGAAACTCTGTCAAGTCGCATCTAAATCAAAGTTCTTCATTTTGTTTGTTCGTTTTTTCTGTCATGCCACAAAACGTAACATTAAAAGTACGCTCTCTATTTCTACGCAACACTAAATACAAACACCATATTTCCACATGTTACCGAGATCATAAAAATGTTAATATCGTTCAATATCGATTTTGAATTTTGGGCTCTCATGCAACTTGTCTGTGTATCATTGACCACGGTCATTACAAAAGATAGATGACAATCGCGGAGAATGAGAGTTGCTTCCACTTTGACTAAAGCGTCTCCTAAATTTTGACTAGTGTGGCTTTGGATTTTACAATACATTTAATATGACCCACCCCACGAGCTGTATGGCAAGGCACAATATGGCACATCTTTCTCTCAAGAGCCGCCTTGTACGCCCATTTGGTTATAGTCAAATTTTCTCGTTTCTGTGTTTTATGCGACATAAAGAAAGGTTGTTGCTGCCTAAAAGAGTTACAACAATGCAGTATTTTCTTCAGCCAATTTATACTTATTTTGCATATGAGAACATCATCATCAGCTGTCATCTTTACGTCGAAGGTATATGGGATATTGACCCACAAATATCTGTGTTTACTGCTTGTTTTGAAACGTTGTATGTTGAAAAAATGTTTATCCATGTTGGTGCCTCTGTAACATTTGGTAAAATTTGGTAAAACTCTGTTTATATTTTGGTGCTTCGGAAATAAAAGTACCGAGGTAGTTATCTCACGGAGAACTACTTCTGATGATCCGATTGCCTCCTGTGGTACCGCTATATGTAGAGTTTCATATCATAAAGACTACCTGGTACGGAAGGATTTAATTAAAAAAAAACTAAACAAAAACATTGTTTTGATTTCTCAAATACGTCGCCTTGGAGTAGCATATGGCAACAACCCACTTCTGTCAACGAAAAACTGTTTGGAGATGTCGGGAACCTTGAGTTGACTACTGCCTTTATTAGAGTCATAAATGTGGAAGTCTGAAGGCGAACGAGGAAGAAGAGGAAGAAGAAGAAGAATATCCTTTTTATTCTAGTAATTCAATAAGACTTTTGAAATAATTAAAATGTATCTCACAACTGATTTAGAACTATCAAACACTTTCAGCTATCACCAACAAATCGACTGGTACCGGTACTCATACCACGGTTTGAAAAGCCTTGATATAAATGACAGCCGAGCAGAACAATAACTATTTTTTTTTTTTTTAGTGATGCGCGCGACGGATGTCGTTTTAAGTCTAAGCTTTATAAGAGCACCCTACTATAATTGAAATACGTCCTGGCTGAATAACCAGAGTACGCAACAATGTCAGTAGCCGATGTAAGCGCCAGATGTTGCCACCTGATTAAAAAACAATTATAATTATCTTCACGGCAGCCATGGGCGTCTATTAAAAATATCAGATTTTTTATTATTGAAATTCATAGTAACAAGAGGGCAAACCAGTTCAAATCAATGAAACTATTCTATATCGTTTTAGATTTGTCGTCAGAAATAAATGGCATGTGACGCTTAAGCCAGCCGTGAGTAGACAGAAATCAATAACTGGAAACATGAAGGATCAACTTGGATTTGGAAAGGATCGGGGATTTGATATGGTTGAGTGAATTGTATGTGAGAAACAACTGTGCCGCAAATAGTTCAGAAAAGACGACTGTTGTCGCAGAAGATGAGGAAAAGGAAAAATGTAGAAAAATAAATATGACGAAGAAACAATGACACATCAGCCAACAGAAATGGAATTCAATGGAATCTGACAAAGCAGGTTGACGATCTAGATTTTGCTTGTAATCACATTAGTCTGTCCCATAATCATAACCACATGCAAGACTAAATGCGAATACTTGACGAGATGTCACAACACCAGGGTCTGAAAATACACAGGGAAAAGAAATAAAAGGTTATGGAATTTAAAGCAGCAAATGATATCAAAGCTGCACTTGAAGAAACACCCCTGCAAGATGTAGAATATATATATCTTGGCAGCAATGAAAAAACGTTGGAGGAACAGACAGTGATTAATCGTATTAATAATACAAAAACAAAAGGAGCTTTTATTGCATTGGGAATTATATGGTGATCAAATGAAATCAAGTCCAATACAAAAATAAGAATCTTGATTTCTAATGTCAAGTCAGTCTTTTTTTAATTGCTCGGAAACCTGGAGAATAACAAAAATGTAAACGGGTGCCTGCGTAGAAAAGTGGGATTGCATGTAATGGTTTGGCAAGATCAACAATGTGGAATTGATGACAAGGACCAGACAGGTTCCACTGGAACAGGAGATGATAAGATGACGCTGGATAGGACACGCGTTAAGAAAGCTATTGATAGCATTACAGAGCAGTTCATGTACTGGAACCTCTAAAGAAAAAGAAATAGGGGAAGACCAACAACAACAAGCAGAGACGAGAACTGGAGACAGACATGAAAGGAACAAACACCTAGAAAGACTTTGAGCGGATAGCACAGAACAGAATGACCTGCAACAGATTTGTAGACAACATTTGCCCCCTGTGGGAGCTAAGGGGCAATGAAGGAATGACGAAGCAGGTGAAGGCGGAGGAAGAACAGAAGAAAAGAAACAAGAATAAAAGAAAGAAGAATAAAAGAAAGAAGAATAAAAGTGAGCAGCTGTTGCCAAAGTAGAAAGTAAATGAAATGAGCTAACTTTGACTGACACAGTCACGTGATGTGGGTGGCAACGTCGAAAACGTAAAATGAGCTTTATTGAAGATCTGAGAGTTGAAGCTTGACGTGATATTAAGTGAGGTTTGATTGACGCCAGCACGTCGGGAGGTCAGAATTAATAACTGTAGATTAACTTTTAACATGTGCTAGTGCTGACGAATGCCCCATGTTTGTTGTCACGAGAAACTTGTAGTAAATATTATTCGTTTAAAATATTAACATATTCAAGTTAATGATTGACAGGTTTGGAAGAGAGTACACACTATTTCCACCCATTCCTATTTCCTTAATGCGCCCGTGTCATCTTCCAAACTCGGGGTATGACAGAAAGCCATCCTCAAGAATGCGAAAGAATTGTTTGTCGAAGCTTCACAAATCTTGACATCACGACGTTAGGAAAATATGCTTAGATACGCATGTGCAAAATAAAATAGTGAGGAAAACGAATGCGGTCCGTTAGATAACTAGAGTTGTCTTCTCTTGATATTAAGAGTCTTGCTAGGGATACTGCTGTCTTGTGATCTCATCATCATCAGCTGCCATCTCCATAACGAAGGTTGGCTGTAATGGATCTCCAACGTCTTCTGTCTCTTGTCTTGATGGTGCACTCTGATAGAGCGCACCCACTTATAGCGATGTCTTCCCCTTGCACGTTCGCCTACAACTTTCCATTCTATTATGATCTTCTGCAAGGTGTTATGTCTTTTTATGTGGCCAAATTATTTTAGCTGCCTAATTTTGATCTCCTTCTTGTGATCTAGTTAGTATTAAAAATACAACTCTTACTTATAACCCACATTGCTATAATGAAAGAAGAGGACTTCTTTTAACTCTTTGACTCCGAAACAACGCTCAGAGCGTTGGTCAGAGTTGACACCCGTGCCAAAACAACCCTCTGAGCGTTGTTTTTAGTCTATCAAGAATTAAAATTACGGCACAGAGTGGAAAATAATAGCGGAGTCAAAGAGTTAATCTAAAAAACGTTCAGCCCGATGTTTTCAATGAAAAATTGGATGTAAAACATTTAAGACGAGTCCTGTTCATTACATTCACTCCTCGTTCTGGAATCCCCAGGGCAAGAGAGGCAGGGGTAGACCAAATAAGAAATGGAGAATAAAACTAGAGACGGAAATCAAAATTATTAGGAAGATATTAAAAGATATTGAGCTAATGTCACGTGACAGGAGGACTTGGTATGTGTTTGTGAAGGCCTGTGGTCCTTGGAGAGCTAAAGGGTATTGGTTGTTAATTAAAACATTTATTACCACGGCAGCCTAATGATGTTCTTTGTTCTTGTCAGCAATAAAGGCGAATTAGACAAACCTAAATCAAACTGATATTTCAGCGCTCTTTATAAGCTTTCATTGTCAACTCATCGTTATGTTTCTTTGTTTCATGTTTGTGACCATGGCTAACAAAGGTTAACTCCCGAAAAATCCCGTGCTTTTTACATGTGTAGTTCACTTGTAAAACTTACTCTATACCTGTTTATTATTATATTTTCTACTATTTTATCTTCCAGCTTTACAACACCCACCCCGTTTTTACAAAATTTACAACTACTGAATGTATAGCTGGTTTCCATTAACTCTTTTAAAGGACGTAGTGACGAAAGAAATATTTCGTCGCTTTGAGTTTTCAATAAGCCCAGTTTGAGGGTCGGTTTTTTTGTTTTGTTTTTTTAGTTTTTTAAGTATGGTAATGTTATAAAGTATAAAACTGAGACACAACAAAACCTTAGTTCCAACGTACCGGCTCTGAGGACTGGCTTCCCTTTATGAGTGCCATTGAAAAAAGGCCCCGAATTGTCCTTTAGGAGTTAATCATTATGAGAATCTGTATATATCAGACGTAAAGTTCTTTTATATATGGACATGCTCCCTAATATAACCGACTAATTTGAACGAGACGCTCCTCGCCAAAACGAGAAAAATTTTTATTTAAAAAAAAAAAAGAATCTAAATATAATTATTTGTTTTTATTTTTCCGTACGGCAGTTATGACAGATAGAGATCTATGAGGAAGGCTATTTTATCTATAGCATAATTCTGGTTTTCCACGATAGTTACAGCAGCTGTTATTAATGAGTTGCAACAGATACAAATATCACAAATTACGTCTGAAAGTTATTTTAACAGCTCCAGTGGAAATTAACGTATATAATCTAATAGATATTGATCCGCCACATCTCCCGTAGGGATGTAGCAAACTGTTACACCTATATACATTCGCACATCAACGGGGGAAGGAGAGAAAGGGGGAGGGAGAAAGAGAGAGGGAGTTCGTTCGTTCGTTATTTTGTCTGCTATGATGCTGTTATACCCTGTTCAACCTGAAAGTTGGTTATAATTGGGGTATATATTGCATTTAGTTTCTTCGGTGCTAGCCGGTTGTTAGTCCTGAAAAGGACTGGTCCTAAAAAGGACCACTAGCTGACTGTCTGGTTACCTCTTCGTTGCTTGTCTGTCGTGGCGTGTTCATGGTGTTCATTTCCTGCCTTCCTATCTGGCTTGTGTCGTTTTGTTAGTTTTTGCTTTCCTAGTTTCTGTTTCTCTTGTCTTCCTGCTTTCCTGTATCTGTAGTAGTGCTTTTTCTATTATTGCTGGTAGAAGTTTTTCAAGTGTTTCTTCGATGACTTCTTCGTCTGATTGCTCGTTTGCTTTGGTCGCTCTTGTGTTTGATGTCATTTCCTCAATGGCTCTTCGCTCTGTTTCGATTCTCTTGAGGATTTTTTAGTTTTCCTCCTTCAGTTCTATCAGCCTCTTTACATCTGCTTCTATCTGCTGCTGAATGCTTTTCATGTCTTTCATCATTTCTCTGACGTTCTGTATATCTATTACGTCTTCACCGCTGTCCTTTTCGTTTTCGGGAGCCTGCTTGCTTCTGTTTTCGACCTGGAGTTTCATTTTCAATTGTTTGACTTCATCGGTCAGCTGGTGTAACTGTCGTCTGTCAATCGTGCGTTGTTTTTTTGCACCATCCGCAGCCACTCTGTGTTTGGCCTCCTTGAAGGGGATGTTTTTGGAAACCGCTTCCTTCAGGATGCTCTTTGTTTCTTGGAACATCGGGCAGCCTCGGTATCTAGCCCCGTGGTTTCCGAGGCAGTTTGCACAGGTGCGGTTTGAGTTTATTGCTTTGTAGTTGTGGTCCTCCTTCGCCTTGGGACAGTCGCGATATAGGTGGCCACCCGCACAATATCGACAGACTGCATCTCTCCTGCACGTTTTCTTTGTGTGTGAGAACTGCTGGCAGTTGGAGCACTGCATCACAGGAGGGATATATGCCTCTGTCCTCTTTGATGTCTCTTTTAGTGTCAGTCTTTCAGGTCTTGTCACTCCTTCAACAGTAACTACCACAAGATTGGTATCTTTTCCATTCCATGTCCTTAACCTCTCGACTTGTATGACCTGGGCACCTGTGTTTTCAGTCTGTAGGCAACCCTGGACTTCGCTAGCGGACCATCTTGTATCTACCCATCTTAGCACCAATTTCTTTGTTGTCTTGTTGGTCTCCATCATTACTTTTATCTGGTGAGGCAGCATGAATTCTTTCGGTCCGGTCTCCAGTTCTGCCATCAGTGAAGTTGTCTTATCCGTGTTGTTGAGCGAAAGCACGACTCCCTTTTCGTGCCTCCGTACCTTAGAGATGCTTCTCCTGCCTGTTATTGTCTCTAGGATGCTGATCACTTTGTCATCTGGTAGGGCCCTGAGTGAGGCCTCACCTCCAGACATCTGTGTGATCTTAACAATCCTCTCCTGTATCGTTTCTGAGATGTTTGTCTTTTTAGTGTTTGGTCTTTGTTTCCTTCTACAGGCTTGGTTCGAATCTTGTTCCTGTTCTTTGTTATACGGTGTCATATCTTGCGTCTGAGCCATTGAGTTGTCAGCTGTTGTTTCCTCAGGACCAGGAATGGTAGCTTGCTTCTCAGTGGTTTCGATGTCCAGCACGCCTGGGGCTACTTCTACTATCGCTTCTTGAAGAGCGAGCCTAAGGGACTCGTCTCCGTCTTCAATTCTTCGAAGTGCATCTAATATGGTCTCTGCGATATCTTCCTCTTGTACCTGTCTGTGTTGAGGAGCTTTCATAGTGCTTACAGGTGGGTCGGCTGTCATCTCGGCATCGTGTGGTGGTGTCATTGGTGTTTGGTGCAGCTTCTCTGTGGTAGACCGGGTTTCTGCTGACGAGTCGGGTACGTGTGGTGGTGGCAGCTTGGATCTAAGCTCCTGTTTTCTTTTCTCTATTCTTTCCGTCGTCTGCTCCAGCTGTCGTAACGCTCTCAATATTTCTTCACGTCCTGGGTCTTCTTCATCTAGGCAAGGAGTCGGGCCACTCAGACTCTCAGTCGGGTCGACGCACGTCACAGCTAACACCGTCGTGTCAGGAGTTATAGAAGGGCCGGTCCCGGCACGAGTACTTGGGGCAGTCTTGCTCTCTGTCTTTGTTTTTTGTGGTTTGTTATTCCCCTGGCTGTTCAGCGCTGATGGGCTGGTGTAGACCTTCCTCTTTTTGAGGTGTGGTTTATTTCTGGTCATTTTGACGATAAATGCGATCTTTTCTAGAATAGTGGTGTCCTGAGAAGGACGTTGGTGTCTTGTCTCGAAAAAAGGCTAAAAAATGGATAGAGGGAGAATACAGAGACACAATTACAGTATAAGAATTATTTGTGTTTCGAAAGCATGTAGTAATTGTGCATATATTTCTAGACTTTAACAATTCACAAATAGACATTTTTAAAAAAGTATATATGATCCTTGGAATATCAGCGAACTCTTCTTATTTTCAGATTTATATTGTAATGATTTTTCATGGTTTAAATCTCCTGTTCACACCTTATCAAATTCAACTTTGAGCAAGTCGTAAAAATTGTTATCTCCCTTTTGCTTGCCAACTTTCATTGTCGCCCCGTTGTTAAGTCCCTTCAAAATCTCAATATTGCATTTTGTCCAGGCGAATTCGCCAGCTTTAATAATTCTTTCCTTAAATTATTGTTATGTCCCCTTTCCTCATATCTTGTTTCTTCGTTATTTTTGTTGTTGTTTATTTTCTTTCACTTTTCCAATTTGGTTTTATTTATTTTGATCCTGTCCTGTCCATTAACTTCTTCCGGTGAGGCGTACGGTCTTCAAAGCTTGACATCTCCGCTATTAAACACCATTATCCCTTCTGTATCACTGAATTTTTCTAGTGCGTGCACAGTTTTTTCTGCCATTGATGTGTCTTCATGGCTGTCCTATCCAAATCTTCTAAGCCATGATTTCTTAACCTTTCTTATGCCATGGACCCATTTAATTGTCCGCTGAAGTTTATGCACCCATTTCATTGCCTGGAGCCTTCTAAAAGTAAACATATATGAAAGCATAATTTAAAACTTTACATTCAAATAATACATTATATTACAAAGGAAAATCGTTAAGCTTGTATATCGTCATACTGATATTCAGAAACAATTAGTAAAAAGGATGTTTCTTCTATAAAAGCAAGAAACTGAGAATGATAAGAGGATGCAAAAAGCAGTGCAGCAAGCCCACTAAGGCCAGCGGACTACATGGGAAGGAGCTCTGCAGAAGTTTTTGACATGGAATGATATGTGGCCCTAAGACACCTGTTAGACTCAGCTTCATTATCAGATCAATGTATGATTTTCTGCTATCGTCTGCAAACCTTGTGAGATTGAGAAAGTTAGATGACCTTCAGAGCCTGCTGTGTCAAGAGAAGCAGACACTAGAATATGTTAGCTTGCAAGATGTCATTAGGTCGAGGGCGATACACACGGTACTACAACATAGTACTAAATGAGCTGACTGCGACAACAGGCGTGGACAGGGTGAGGGCGAACAGCAAAGCCAGTTCGAGTCCCACAAATACATACTTTCTGAGTGCAGGAAAGTCAGCACATCCGGTATCAAATATCAGTTTACCATATATTCCTGACTGTGTAAATTACTGGGATGGCAGTAGATCTACCTAGGCGAGGGACTTACTCGGAAATCATTAAGAGATCTCGAAGGCGACCAAAAATGCTGCTACACTCAGCACCGTCGCACCAGATTATAATGATTGAGCTGACCGTGCCATTTGAGTCCAGATTAGACGAGCATCACTAATTCAAATTAGCTACGTGTAATTAACTCGTCACGGACGTGAGACATGACGGGTTCTCAGTAAAAGTCATAGCCGAAGAGGTAGCTGAAAGACGTCTAGTGGCTGCTTCAGTGTGTGATCTACTGAAACTACTGATCGTGAAAGGATAATCAAGAACAAGGGCACTTAAGAGGCTCGGTGAAACAGGGGGAAAAGCATTGTGTTGTGTTTGGAGCAACCACAATGGACTATGAGATAATTCAGGACAGTAATTTATATACAGCATAATGGCTACTTTCCCAATTGCCTCAAACTGGCAGCTTGGTTAAACCGAAGGTGAAGCTGAAAGTCGCAACCTAGGTGGTGGGTTCAATTTCCAGCGCAGGCGAGAAAAAGACAACAGGAAACTTACACTAAGGCGTCGGGACCCCTCTTTTAGAGTGTAAAGCAGCGAAAAGGGCCGAAACACCTATTTCATGATCAGATTGCCTCCTGTTGTTACCCCTCTGTACAGATCATTAAAACAGTTACTAAAAAGGATGTATTTCCTTAATCGCAAAAATTTTTAATAATTAACCGAATGAAAATTTTTGTGGAAATAAAATTCAAATTGTTTAGATTACATACACATGCTCCCTAGAATCTATGTTCGGACTCCCAAGGGATCTGTAGACCACAAGTTAAAAACCTTTTCTATGCTCTTGTGAGAAATGTTCATAACTTAATTCTAAGTTAAAAGTGAACAAATGAACTATCATTTTTTTTTTCTTTTGCCTTTTTTATTTAATTAAGTATAGGACTAGTATGTTGTAGCCGCTAAGTTAAAATACGAATAAATGGGAAAATCCAGGAACAAGTTCAGAGTTTCTCATAATAATAATAATAATAGCCCCTTCAGTCATAACTGACTATGGGAATGCGCCCCTGAGGTGACAGCCCTCAACTGCTTATTTTCCTGGTGCTCCTTTCGACGTTTTCTCCTCACCTCTGCTTCTTGTGTGAGCCTCTCTTCGCCCAATCTGAGGTGGTGCCGTAAATAGCATCGCCACTTAGTGCGATCGGCAGCTTCATCCTCCCATGTTGCTGGATCCATGTCCAGTGCCCTCATATCTCTCTTGCACACATCTTTGAACCTCAGCTGTGGTCGCCCAACTGTTCTCTTGCCATCTGCTAATTGTCCGTAGAAGATATCTTTTGGGATGCGACCATCTTCCATGCGGCGAACATGGCCAAGCCAGCGAAGTCTGCGCTGTCTAAGCAGCGTATACATACTTTGAAGGCCAGCACGTGACAACACCTCGACATTTGTCACTTTATCTTTCCACGAGATGCCGAGGATGCGGCGTAGACACCGCAAATGGAAGGTATTGAGCCTTCTTTCTTGCTTAGCATAGGTCGTCCAGGTCTCGCTGCCATATAGGAGTGTGCTGGTGACGGAGGCATTATATACCGCAGCTTTGGTCTTCATTGTGAGTTTAGAGTTTCCCCAAACACGCGATGTGAGGCGGGCAAAGGTAGCTGCAGCTTTGCCAATGCGGCTGTCGATTTCTATATCCAGTGAGAGTTTGTCATTGTTGGTAGACCCTAGGTATGTGAAGTGGTGCACCACTGCCAATTCACAGTTATCGATAGTGATAACTGGTGCAGCACCCACATCCTGACTCAGCACATTCGTTTTCTTTAGACTTATTGTGAGGCCAAAGTCCTTGCATGCTTTAGTGAAGCGATTCATCAAGCTCTGAAGCTCCTGTTGGCTTTGAGTGACGACTGCAGCATCATCAGCGAACAACAAGTCTCTTATAGTGACCCTTCTGATTTTTGTATTTGCCTTCAGCCTTGAAAGATTAAACAGACGGCCATCTGACCTAGTGTGAAGGCATATTCCTTCAGTTGCATCTCTGAATGCATGTTTCAAGAGTAAGGCAAAGAAGATTCCGAAGAGGGTCGGAGCCAGAACACAGCCTTGTTTAACGCCACTTCGTATATCAAAGGGCTGTGACGTGCTTCCAGCATATTGGACTGTTCCCTTCATGTCGTCATGGAATGACTTTATCATTTCCAGCATTTTAGAAGGGCAGCCAATTTTCAGGAGGATTTTAAAGAGTCCATCCCTACTAACCAGGTCGAATGCTTTTGTGAGGTCTATAAAGGCGATATATAATGGTCTTTTCTGCTCTCTTGATTTTTCCTGAAGCTGGCGGAGAGAGAAGATCATGTCTGTTGTTGATCTGCCAGCTCGGAATCCACACTGTGCCTCTGGATATATGCGCTCAGCTAACTTGTGTAGTCGCATTAAGATGACTTTGGCAAAAACCTTACCAACAATACTAAGAAGAGAGATGCCTCTGTAGTTATTGCAATCACTTCTGTCTCCTTTATTTTTATACAGTGTTACAATCTTGGCATCTCGCATGTCTTGAGGAATAGTTGTCTCTTCCCAGCACTGGCACAGCATCCTATGCAGGGGATGTAATAGCGTGCTCTTACAGCATTTGATTAAATCAGGAGGAATCCCATCACTGCCTGGTGCTTTGCCAGAGGCCAAGCTATCAATGGCCTTACTGAGTTCCTCTAATGTTGGTTCGGCATCCAGCTCCTCCATAGTTGGCAGACTATTGACAGCATCAAGGGCTGCAGGCGTAACGGTATTGTCTCTAGCGTAAAGCTCAGAGTAGTGCTCGACCCACCTCTCCATCTGCTTACCCTTATCGGTTAGCTTCTCTCCGCTTATGGTTCTTAGCTGTGCCGTCTTACTTTTATGGGGGCCTAGTGCTTTCTTTATACCGTCATACATTTGTCTAATGTTGCCTGTTTGCGCTGCGATCTGGATGCTCTCACTGAGCTGGAGCCAATAGTCATTTGCACAGCGTCGAGCAGTTTGTTGAACTTTGCTTCTCGTAGCCCTCAGGATCTGTAGGGTTCTGGCACTCGGTGAACGTTTGTATTCATTCATAGCACTGCGCTTAGCTTCAATAACAGGTGCCATCACATCTGATGAAGCGTCAAACCAGTCATTTGACATTGCTGTTTTCTTACCAAAGGTGGCAAGTGCAGTACTTTGAATGGTGTTCCGTAGATGCTCCCAGTTCTCTGTAATAGTATCACCATGCTGAGGGCTACTGAGCACTTTCTTGAAGGTCGCAATGAATTGAGCGATCATGAAAGGGTCTGACATCTTGCTGGTATCAATGCGTGGTTTCCCTTCATGTCTGACACGTCTGTTTTCTTGGTTGTGCTCTGATTTTGCAGCAAACTAAGGAGTGATCTGTGTCACAGTCTGCACTATGGTACGAGCGCGTGGAGAGCACAGACCTGAGGAGTGGCCTTCTGACGAGAATCAGGTCAAGTTGGTGCCATTGCTTGGATCGTGGGTGTCTCCATGACACCTTATGCTGGGGTTTTGTCTGAACGTAGGTGTTGGTCACGCAGAGATCATGGTGGACGCACAACTCTAAGAGCCGTTGTCCATTTTCATTCATCTTGCCAATACCAAACCTGCCCAGACATGAAGGCCATGAAACATTATCGGCACCCACTCTAGCGTTAAAGTCATTAAGGAGAACAAGCTGTTCTTGCCTAGGTATGCTTTTGATTACTGCTGCTAGATTCTCGTAGAACTCATCTTTAGCTTCTGAGGCAGAGTACAGAGTAAGAGCATACACACTGACAAGGGTGATGGGACCTGTGCTAGTTTGCAGGCGGAGCGTTAACAGGCGTTCTGATCCATTCTCGCCTGGTTCAACCATGTTAGCGATTTGTTGACCGCAAAACCTACTCCGTGTTCTCTAGCTTTATTAAGATCTTTCCCTTGCCAATAAAATGTGTAGTCCTTCTCGCTCACCGTTCCAGAGCCCGCCAGGCGCGTTTCCTGAAGTGCAGCTATATCCACCTGAAGTCGTTTAAGCTCATCATTAATTATGGCTGTCTTCCTTACATCGTTTACATCCTGTAGGTTTTCGGATAGTCTAGTCAACATAGTCCGGACGTTCCAGCATCCCAATCTGAGAGTTTGCTTATTTCTATTTTTTCGATAATTGCTTGGTGCAAAATTTTCTGTCCACAGTTCGGGTTTGACCCTAATCCCCATGAAGCGGGCGGTAGCTGTCCAGTGAGATCCTAGAACCTCTCCCACTGTCGGAAGTAGCCCCTGGCGCCATGCCCTACGCCAATTGGGCAAAATGCTTATAACCGGTAACTGCTACTTCCCGTGTTTTGCCGACACTTATAGGGTGCTGGAGTGTCCTGTCCAGGGCGCGAGCTTGGGCACAGTTATATGGAGATCAAGCTGTTGCCCAAGCAGCATGTTCCCCATCTCCACACAGCCGGTAGATCCAAAGGAACGGCAGTAGCCGATACAGTTTGTTACCAGCCGTGTCGCAGGAGTTGCCAGAATAATGTCGAATCGACATTAGACTGCCTTAGAGACTCCGACTCCGGATTTATCCTCAGGGTTTACTCCCGAAGCCAATTCCTTACTTACTTACTTAGTCGTTCCCCTTCTACCGTGAGGTGTAGAGGTTTGGAAGAGAGAGCGCCAGACTATTCTATCGGCTGTCTTCCTCCTGGCCTGGTTCCATTCTAGTCCTCGGTCCTTCAAAGATTGTCTAATGTTGTCCTCCCAGCGGACTCTGGGTCGTCCTCGGGGTCTGGATCCTTGGCTCTTTGTTTCTCATGCTTGTCGTGGTAGCCGATCTTCTCCCATTCTGCAGACATGGCCAAACCATCTTAGTTGGGACTGTTCTACTTGGGTCTGTAGGGGGTGGCATTTTAGGCCTTGACGTATCGTCTGGTTGCGTACCATGTCTCTTCTTGTTACTTCAACCACCTTTCTCAGATATCTCATTTCTGAGGTTTGGATCTGGCTTTTATGGGTTGTAGTCATTGCCCATGACTCGCATCCATATGTCAAGACTGGGACATAGGTGGAACGGTATACGGCCATCTTCGTTTTCTTACCAACCTCTCTCTTGCTGAGGAATCCTCGATTTATGGCCTGAAAAAGTCTCCCAGCTGCTGCTTTTCGAGTGGCCAACTCTTCTTTGATGCCTCCCTTTCGGTCTATAATAGCTCCGAGATATTTTAAAGTGGTCGACCTGCTCCAGGACCTGTTCTCCCAGCTTAATCTGATGTCTTCTTTCTTCTCGTGATATCACCATGGATTTTGTTTTAGAGCTGCTTATGACCATCCCTCTCTTCTCCAGCTCTTCCTTCCAGACTTGCAGGTTGGATTGGAGATGTGCTTCTGATTTAGCAATCAGGGCAACATCATCAACAAATGCCAGCTCTGAAATATAGACCCTCTCATCTTCCAGTACCCTACTGAATACTTTCTTGTTCTCTCCTTACATGCCTTGATGACATCGTCCATAAGGAGTATGAAGAGGTAAGGTGATCCACAAATGGATATTCCCGCAAGGCAGCGGTGGTTTGAATTCAGAGTTCCTTCTCTTAGATAAGCTACCAACCAAGGATCACGAGCCCTATCTGCCCGAAGCTGCTGGTTTTAAGGCGCCAGTCGCTCGCCTTTGCCCCTTCTCCCGTCAGTGGAAACAGTTCCGCCGGGCTCAAATTGAGCCACACGTGAAGGCCGGGAGCTGGACTTGGTTGTCAGAGGCTGTTTGAGGCGCGTGCCATAGAAGTATTTTATCTGCAGTGAGAGCTTATCCTCACTACAACTCCCGGCAATAACAACCTTTGGAGTTTCTCATATCTTGGTCATATAATAACAGAAGATGTTAGACAGAAATCAAGATGAGAATAGGAATGGCCAAAGCTACATTCAACAACATGATTGTCGTATGGTGTATATTGGTGTAGCAACAGTAGTTGTCGTTGGGGATTGCCTAAGAAATATTATGAAGAAGGTCTCCAGAAATTGGCTCGTTAAGAAAGAAAGAGACCAATTCGAGATAAGGACAAGAAGAAGAGAATGTGAATGCTTTCAGCTAGATAGTGTTTTCTATTAAATTATGGAAAGAGTTCTGTTTCCCCACGACCTTAGCTTCTGCCCTTAGACCTCGAGAAAGAAAAAGCCCGCAAACTCATCTAAATGTAGAACTTTACCTATATGTAAATATTTAACACCGACAGCACGAGTGATACATTAACGAACTAGATAATGATCAAACGGTTATTGGGTTTATTAATTAAATATCCACACATATAGGGTTAGTAATAATTACAACGTTATTATAGTGACAGACACTTCACACACAAAAACACATAGATAAGATATAGATAATGTAGTTAATTAAATAGAAGAATGAACCTATGTGAAGCGAAATGATGATGTGATATGATATTTGTTACCAAATTGATGGCTAATCTACTCTGTCCATGTGTCTCTAAACGAGTCTCACGTGTACGATGATACAGTGTAGACTGTCCCGGGTAGGTTATGTTATGTTGTTTGGGTTATCTCCAAGACGAAGACGTACTGATGAAAACATGTGTTGTAATGAGAACTTTGACGATATACAGTACTTCAATTTTTGGCACTATCTCTGTAGCGTTGACAAATCATTGACTGTTGCCTTAAGAAAATGTCTGCTGTCTAATCTCTGAAAGACACTGGCTAGACTGGCGCTCTTCACGAAATGATCGTGGTATGTAGACTCAACAACTTGAGTTGGTACTCTTGGTTCATAAAATATGCTTTAGATTAAATTGAGCTTGCTAGCAGTATATGCGAATCAGCTTGTAAGTATGGAATCTTGCTTCATAAAATTTGCTTTTGAGTAAGTTGAGCTTGCTAGCTGTATATGCGAATCAACTTGTAAATATGGAATCTTGATTCTCAAAATACGCTCTTGCGAGTGAGTTGAACTTGACAATTGAATATGTAATCAACTTGTGAGCACTTGATAAAAGGTGAATATAAATGCTTCGTCCACCGTCTTAATCGTGGGCGAGAACGCTTCCCTTTTAACTTAGGATGTGAAGAATGTCCTAAATGGCGAATTCTGCTATCCAGACGTACACTTGCTAGCTTCTTTCTGGTTAGACGTCGAACACGTAAGGTGTAGACTCAGACTTCTGTTGGACTGAGGACACACAAAAGTCTTCGTAGGTTTTCACACTTAATATCAATTGTCGACTTTCTTTTATACAACTCCTCACTAATGATGATTTCAATTCTCTAGCAATTATGTATGACATGATGTAGTGGGTTTGATGGTATTGTATGATGGTGATATTACTAAATGTAATGTATGAGGCCAGCTGTGAAGGCTCCTGAGATAAAATGTAGTTGTGAATTGTCAGAAGGCCTTTCTTGCTACCACTACGACCTCACACTCAATTTTTTTTTCTTAATGAATGTAGCTATGTAAAATGTCTAGGGTAATGATATGTAATGTGGTGTGATAGTTATGGATACACCCACAGATATTTAAGCAGACTAATAATATTTAACAAATATTATAATACACTGAACTAACTCAAGAGTGTAAAATTTTTGATAGAATTATATTACATTTATTTTGTCCTGGATCAAGTTTTATGTTGACCAGAACTTTGTTTTAAAAAAAGATTTAAAAAATTATGAAAGAAATGCATGGAATGTTACATAATAAATGCAAGAGTGTACATATATAAGTACTAGACTAGTTAGTTTTATTAAAATGTTCTAGTAGTCATCTACTTGGGAGGATAGTTAATGCTTATGCTGTTGGGGTGGCCTCATCACACCTGTCTATATTGACTACACAGTGTCCAGTAAATTACAGGAATTTTATGGGGTATTAGTAACTAAAAGGCGTTGGTGAACTTCCAGCAGACCAGAGGCTCACTCAACTTGCATATGTAGCTCTGGTGCTGAAATCTGGTGGTCCCACCTCTCCGTGCTGGCGGGCAATAATAGTGGTCTCTGTCACAACGTACTGCACAGATACACTCGAGTAAAATCACCAACTGAATGGACACCGCCTTGTTGACAACTGAAACTCACAGCTCTGCAATCAAAGTATTGGCTATGTGTCAAAATTCTATTCTCTACCCACGTCTGGACACAACACGGACACAAAAACCACATCATACAGACAGGTCAGATCTCTCTGACCAAACAGCACATTTACCATGGTGGTTTTACATCAGATAGGTCCTCCCAGACTATAGATTCTGAAAAATATTTATTAGTTTCCTTCCCTAAAAGTGGATAGGTAATATGTTTCATTATTCTCAACACTTGATCGGTCTTTCCTAACCCTTGCTGGAGTTTATGTATATTGTTGGTCCCTAGACCCTGACTTGGGCGGGGGGTCTAGAGCAAATCCCTACTTGTTTGTAAGGCTAGATTATGATATGGCAGTATCAAATCACTCGAACATTAAACAATATTCAAAATATATAAAGAAATAATTTCAATCTTACCAGATTATGAATAAAGAACACAGAAATGCTAGCAAAACTCAGCTGAGCTGCTGGCTATAGTATGGCGTCCCTGAACTTATTTCACTTTCTTTCATTTGGAAATCACCACACTTTAAAATACTGTGTCTATCATCGAACAACTATTGAGGAATGGCCCCACTTCTCGTCTGAGTGCCGATAAAATGATTGTCTGTGGCCAATCACTGCCTAGGTTTATTTCAAATTCAAATTTCCTACCCTAAAGTCATTTCAGTCATGCTTCAGTCAAGTATGGATGTTTATCTGTTAGTCTGTCCGTCTCTACTTGTTTTTTTTTTAAAACGTACTTGATTTTTGAACCAACCTTTCTCTCCCCTCCAAAATTTTGTCGTTAAAAGTTATATTTAGACACAGCTCCCACCAATGTCCCTTCGCTTCCCTACTAAGTAGATTTGAACACCTGCGTCTCAAGGTCGAGTTTTTTTGTGCAAATAGCGACACTTTTTATTCCATACAGTCTGTCGCTGATGTGAACAACACTGTCTTTTGTCATTATCTTCAATATTATCTATCCGTCTGTAAAATTAAGAACATATTAGTTCACTGCTCAGAATGGGCCATCCGGCCAGCTAATTTTTATATTCCTAACATTAATATTACGAAAAAGTTACTTTTTAATTTTTGTAATATTCCAAACATCTGCGTTCTGCCGCTGAATTCAAATCAAAGGCTTGGTATCGCAAAAGCGACCAATAAATGACTGTGGCGTAACATATCCAAGGTCCCTTCTGTCGAGTTCCTTACTTTATGTCAACTTGGGAAACGTGACTTTTCTCCGTTTCCCCCCAATTGCGTCTCCTTAGCCTTTCTAGTCTCACGCAATCTTTCCAGTCATATTTTTTCCTTTTTATCCGCCGTTCCCCTCCTGTCTAGCAAGTCAATTTTTATGGGGGTGATGACCCGCGGTCTGGGCGATCATGTACTATCAGCAGCCTACGCATTATGTTTTTATCCTTACATGTTATCTTTGGAGGTATTTTACCGTTGTATCTCTGTCAATTTCACTACACATCTCCCCACTTGAAAACATGCCTATGGCAAGTTCCAAAACCAGCGATACACATAGGTAAAATTACTCCTCACGTCTGCCACTACTCTAATTTTGATCACAGGGGTGCCGACTGAGGAAATCTGCACCGACATTCAATTTACGGCTTGCATAAGCGACTGGTTTCAGTTCCCCATCAGGTGAAGATGATCTTTGCAACAAAGCCCCTCCTAGTCCTACATTACTTGCATCGGTTCTTAAGACAAAGTCCTGTGTCAAATCAGGCAGTTTGAGAATAGGCTTGCTAGTGAGTTTTTCATTTAACTCTTGGAACGCTAGTTCACATTGTGCAGTCCAAATAATTTTATCTGGAAGTCCCTTGCGAGTCAGATCAGTCAGAGGAGCACAAATAGCGTTAAAATTCTTGATGTATTTCTGATAAAATCCGCATAACGACACAAATGATCGCACGTCCTTTTTTGTTTGCGGCCTAGGTGCTCTCTGCAGTTTTTCCAAGTTCTTAGGATCAGGGGTCATATTACCCTGATATACAGTGTGTCCCAAGAATTCCAACTCTTTGCATCCAATGCAACATTTTGTTGGCCTAGCAGTTAAGTTCGCCTCCCGAAGTCTATCAAACAACATCTCCAGAGCTTCAATGTGTTCTTCAAATGTCTCTGTGGCGACGAGAATATCATCCATGAAATTCGTGATACATGGGTTATTCAGGGGATCCAACAATTTGCGCATCATCCTTGAAAACACACTCGGAGCATTTTTCAGTCCGAATGGTAGCATATTGAATTCATAATGTCCATCCGAAGTGCTAAAAGCCAAATAAGGTCTCACTTCAGGCTTCACTGGGATCTGGTAATAGCCTTTACTAAGATCCACCTTTGAAAAGTATTTTGCCTTGTTCAGTCTGGCAAATAACTGTTTTGTGTCTGGTAATGGATCCACTTGTCCTTCTGTGACAGCATTCAGTTTCCTGTAATCTATGCACAGTCTGTGTTCCCCAGACGGTTTTCTCAACAAAACGACACTAGAACTAAAAGATGATTCACTGTGCGAAATAATCCCCTCCTTCAACAAATACTCTATTTCTTCCTTCAATGCCTTCTCCTTCGCGAACGGAATAGAATAGGCTCTCATACAGATTGGGTTTGAGTCTACCAGTTTCATGTCATACTGTAGCAAATTTGTATGGCCTGGTTTATCTGTTAATACATCTGTATGTTCCTCCAGAACCTGTTGAACTCTCTCCCTCTGGTTTTTAGTCAGGTGCTTACTGACTTTTACCTGTGCTGCGGTTTCACAAGGATGTAATGGGTATTCATGTGAGGTGAGTGGTTCTTTTTGCATCTGGGTTGCAATAGCCAAGGTCAATAAGGGGGTGCTTTCCTGGAGTGGTCTGTCCAGATACTTCTTTAACAGGTTTACATGATAAACTTTCTCCTTCCCCTTTTTGTCAATTTTATAGTTTGTTCTAGACACCTTCTCTAGAACCGTATATGGACCTTGCCAACCAATTTGTAATTTATTCTGGCTTCCGGGTAGTAGAAGCAGCACCTTCTCTCCGACTGCCAGTTCCCTGTCCTTTGCCTTCCTATTAAAATATGCTGCATGTTTCTTCCTGGCTTGCTTCAAATTATCATTTGCCAGTTTCCATCCAGCTTTCAAACGAGTGGTCAGTTCGTTCACGTATTGATACGATGAGGTAACAGTCTCTTCCGCCTTCTCATCTGTCCAGGTCCTTAATAGAGCTTCTAATGGACCTTTTATTGGCCTCCCAAATAGCAGAGTTGCGGGAGCCATCCCGGTTGAACTATGTGGTACCTCCCGGTACGCAAACAATGCGGCGGGCAGGAATTGATCCCACAGATCCGGTTTTTCGTGTGCCAGCTTTCTCAGGATAGAAATGAGAGTCCCGTTGAACCTCTCTACCTGGCCGTTCCCTTGTGGATGGTACGGACTACAATGAAAGTGTCTGGCTTGAAATAGCTTAAAAACTTCTTCCGTTAGTTTCCCCTTGAACTGAGAACCATTATCCGTCAAGATTTGATGCGGGAATCCTAATCGGGTAAATATTGTAAGTAGTGCCTCTGCTACATGTTTTGAATCAATTGATGGCAGGGCTACCGCCTCTCCCCACATAGAACAAGTGTCCACCAGAGTAAGGATGTAACTGTTCCTCCTCTTGGTCCGAGTGAGAGGTCCTACAATATCCACTGCAACCCTCTCAAAAGGTGTTCCCACTATGGGCATTTCCCCTAGAGTTGCAGGAGCAGTCCAGTGCTTTGGAGCTACCCTTTGACATTCTGGGCAGGATTTGACATATCTTTTTATATCCTCCGTTATCCCTGGCCAGAAGTAATGACAAGCTATACGCTGTCCTGTGGCGCTGATCCCCATGTGACCACTGAAGGGAATCGCATGCCCGAGTTCCATCACTTTATCTCTATATGAAGTGGGAAGAACCAGCTGGTTGTGACCATTTGTTCCAGTTCCGGCCTTCCTGTATAAGAGTTTGTTCTTCATGAAATATTCCCCCTTGCTCGGAGGTGTGTGGCATTTGGGCAATTTTTTAAAACAGGGCTTGAGTGTCCTATCCTCAGCCTGCGCCTTCCTCATCTCCTCTGGATGAGCATTTATAGGTTCACCTTCTTCCTCCTTCATCTGTGACCTGGTCTGCACTGTCGCCATGATCACAGGTTTCTCGGGATTCCCCAAGAAGACGTATCTACACCCCAATATCAGAGGGTAGATTGGTTCATCTATCACTGCTGCTCTGATTTCTCCCTCCACATAGCGAGTTTTCACCGTTATCCTTGCGATGGGAAGTGTCATGAGTGGTATGTCCTTAGTCGCCCCTTGTATTTCCACTGTTTCTGTGGTATACTGACTTGGGTCCACTAGGCTAGACTTCACAACTGAATCATAATCCAAACCTGTATCATAAAGGCACCTTATGGTGACCCCATTACAAATAACATCCTCACAAACTGGGGGGTGATAAGGTTCCTGTTGTCCATTAGGATTAACCTTTAATCTTCGCGTCCCCGACTTCATTGCAGCAATGTTTGAAGGTTTCCTTCTACAAAATTCGGTGTTATGGTTATCCTTCTTGCACCATTTACACCATCTTTTTCCTTGGTTCAACGGTTTTCTTTCATTGAACTTTTGGTCATTGAACTGTGAGTTTCTGTCGCGATAGTCATTTCTTGGCCGCTCAAAGTTTGTCCTACCTTTATTTCCCTGCTCTCTATTATCAAATTTATTAAATTGCTGTGGAGCTTTAAAATTGTCTATGTGCTTCTTTTTAGCACCACTTACCTCTGCCTGAGCTGCCTGATACCTCTCAGCAACATTTAAAATTTCCCCCAACTTCTCTGCACCTTGTTCCATGAGAAATTTTCTCATGTCTGGAGCCATGGACTCTCTCAATTGCTCAATCATGATCATTTCTTTAAGATCTTGGGTCTTCCCCAGAGCCGTCCATTTCTCCAAATAGGTTTCTAGTCTAGCAGAGAATTGGTGGTATGTCTCCCCAGACAACAGTTTGGCATTTCTAAATTTCTTACGATAAAATTCACCATTCTTCTCGTACCTTAATAACAAAGCCTGCTTTAACATGTCATAATTGTCTTGGTCTTCCCTGTTCATTTTGGCAAATACTTCATAAGAAGTACCTCTCAATCCCTGTGATAGCTTTAAACTCCACCTCTCTCTCTCTAACCCATATGTAGTAGCTAATAACTCAAAACGTCCTAGGTACCCCTCTATGTCATCGTCTTTTTCAACAAAATGGTCTAAATGAAACCCCATAGCTGAGTTTGAGGCTCCCAGACTGGGCGTAGCATCTGAGGCAAAAGGGCTGGCACCATTTTCAGGAGCCGGGCCTTGTAATTCCAGCTCCCTTAGTCGTAATTCGTGCTCCCTTTGCAACCTTCTATCTTCTGCCTCCCTTTCGGCAGTCAACCTTTTTTCTTCTGCCTCCCTTTGCTGTCGTTTTTTCTTCTGCCTCCCTTTGCTGTCGTTTTTCTTCTGCCTCAATCTGCAGCCTCTTAATTTCTCTATCAGCCTCAATTTGTAACCTCTTCTCTTCAGCTACCTTTCTATCTTCCCTTTCAATATATTTATCACATTCAGCCGTTACATATTGAATTAAAATCTGACCATCCATTCCCATCTCCTTTGCGGTCAGCACAGCAGCTGATCGGAATTTTGCTAGCTCCGCCATACTTTTCAGACAATATAATAATATACAAGCTAAATCTCTAACCAGTAAATACACTAAGTACTTCTTATGACTATAGTCTAACTAATTCTAACTAACCAGTTAACTAATTAATTATCACTGGCTGTGAAGATTCACCAACTTTTATCTGCAGGGACACTTTTAATTTTAAAGGGAATTTCACAATTTTTTTTTTTTTTTTTTAATTTTATTTCTCCAACCAGGAGATCCTAATATTACTGTTGGGCTAATTATCCCGGACAAGACCCCAATGTATGTAGTGGGTTTGATGGTATTGTATGATGGTGATATTACTAAATGTAATGTATGAGGCCAGCTGTGAAGGCTCCTGAGATAAAATGTAGTTGTGAATTGTCAGAAGGCCTTTCTTGCTACCACTACGACCTCACACTCAATTTTTTTTTCTTAATGAATGTAGCTATGTAAAATGTCTAGGGTAATGATATGTAATGTGGTGTGATAGTTATGGATACACCCACAGATATTTAAGCAGACTAATAATATTTAACAAATATTATAATACACTGAACTAACTCAAGAGTGTAAAATTTTTGATAGAATTATATTACATTTATTTTGTTCTGGATCAAGTTTTATGTTGACCAGAACTTTTTTTAAAAAAAAGGATTTAAAAAATTATGAAAGAAATGCATGGAATGTTACATAATAAATGCAAGAGTGTACATATATAAGTACTAGACTAGTTAGTTTTATTAAAATGTTCTAGTAGTCATCTACTTGGGAGGATAGTTAATGCTTGTGCTGTTGGGGTGGCCTCATCACACCTGTCTATATTGACTACACAGTGTCCAGTAAATTACAGGAATTTTATGGGGTATTAGTAACTAAAAGGCGTTGGTGAACTTCCAGCAGACCAGAGGCTCACTCAACTTGCATATGTAGCTCTGGTGCTGAAATCTGGTGGTCCCACCTCTCCGTGCTGGCGGGCAATAATAGTGGTCTCTGTCACAACGTACTGCACAGATACACTCGAGTAAAATCACCAACTGAATGGACACCGCCTTGTTGACAACTGAAACTCACAGCTCTGCAATCAAAGTATTGGCTATGTGTCAAAATTCTATTCTCTACCCACGTCTGGACACAACACGGACACAACAACCACATCATACAGACAGGTCAGATCTCTCTGACCAAACAGCACATTTACCATGGTGGTTTTACATCAGATAGGTCCTCCCAGACTATAGATTCTGAAAAATATTTATTAGTTTCCTTTCCTAAAAGTGGATAGGTAATATGTTTCATTATTCTCAACACTTGATCTGTCTTTCCTAACCCTTGCTGGAGTTTATGTATATTGTTGGTCCCTAGACCCTGACTTGGGCGGGGGGTCTAGAGCAAATCCCTACTTGTTTGTAAGGCTAGATTATGATATGGCAGTATCAAATCACTCGAACATTAAACAATATTCAAAATATACAAAGAAATAATTTCAATCTTACCAGATTATGAATAAAGAACACAGAAATGCTAGCAAAACTCAGCTGAGCTGCTGGCTATAGTATGGCGTCCCTGAACTTATTTCACTTTCTTTCATTTGGAAATCACCACACTTTAAAATACTGTGTCTATCATCGAACAACTATTGAGGAATGGCCCCACTTCTCGTCTGAGCGCCGATAAAATGATTGTCTGTGGCCAATCACTGCCTAGGTTTATTTCAAATTCAAATTTCCTACCCTAAAGTCATTTCAGTCATGCTTCAGTCAAGTATGGATGTTTATCTGTTAGTCTGTCCGTCTCTACTTGTTTTTTTTTTTTCAAAAACGTACTTGATTTTTGAACCAACCTTTCTCTCCCCTCCAAAATTTTGTCGTTAAAAGTTATATTTAGACACAGCTCCCACCAATGTCCCTTCGCTTCCCTACTAAGTAGATTTGAACACCTGCGTCTCAAGGTCGTGTTTTTTTTTGTGCAAATAGCGACACTTTTTATTCCATACAGTCTGTCGCTGATGTGAACAACACTGTCTTTTGTCATTATCTTCAATATTATCTATCCGTCTGTAAAATTAAGAACATATTAGTTCACTGCTCAGAATGGGCCATCCGGCCAGCTAATTTTTATATTCCTAACATTAATATTACGAAAAAGTTACTTTTTAATTTTTGTAATATTCCAAACATCTGCGTTCTGCCGCTGAATTCAAATCAAAGGCTTGGTATCGCAAAAGCGACCAATAAATGACTGTGGCGTAACATATCCAAGGTCCCTTCTGTCGAGTTCCTTACTTTATGTCAACTTGGGAAACGTGACTTTTCTCCGTTTCCCCCCAATTGCGTCTCATTAGCCTTTCTAGTCTCACGCAATCTTTCCAGTCATATTTTTTCCTTTTTATCCGCCGTTCCCCTCCTGTCTAGCAAGTCAATTTTTATGGGGGGTGATGACCCGCGGTCTGGGCGATCATGTACTATCAGCAGCCTACGCATTATGTTTTTATCCTTACATGTTATCTTTGGAGGTATTTTACCGTTGTATCTCTGTCAATTTCACTACACATGAGATGCACCTGATACGTGTTAACTATATTGCGCATGGGAGTGTGTGCACATGCAAATCTGTACGGATGATCTAACAATATAGATGAAGTTGAAGTATGAACTATCAATTACCACCTATCATCTTAGAGAAAAATCTGATGTAATTAATCATTTATGAGAAGAATTAATTGAAAACCTGTCTTCCGCACATTTAGCTATGATGCTAAGTGCAAAACTGATCTTAACTAAAGACTAAGAAAACATATTAATAGTTTTTTAAAAGATTCACTAACCTCCTTTTCCCCATAGCTAATTCCTTAAGAACAATGTAAGCTCCACATATATGAATTAAATATCCACACAGGAATGAACAAGTTTACTGAGGCTAAGCTCTGTGAAAATATTCTGCCTCACAAATGTTGGAAACTTCTTACTGGTCTCAAGGGAACGATACGCTACATTATATTTCTAAAACGTCCCAGGTGGGTCCATTGGGCTGGTGACGTATCAATCCGCGCATAAACCAAATTCCAAGAGCCCATCTGGTCGCCCAGGCCTTAGATCTCTTGTCCCCTGTCAGCACGTGTCACTGGCTAAAGTGGGATGGGCTATTCGCCACAAACTTTCAATGCAGTGCTGCATGGCAAACAGGATTTTGATGATTGGCCGGCTAATGAAAACAAATCACCCGCCTTCTAACTGTCACAAAGCTTTGTGTCTGTTTATCGCTTTGCGTGTCAATTTTGTTTCATTATCTTGCCGGCTGCTTCCATTCTCCTTGTTTCATATCTAAGATTCCTATCCTTGTGCCGTCGGCTATCATCTGGAAACAAAGATTGTCCGTGTCACGGGCCTTTGATATCCCTCGCCCGGAATCCATTGTTTGCGTGCGTCCATTGTTTGCGTGCGTCCATTGTGTGCGTGCGTCCATTGTTCCCCTACGTTTCGACGCGTCGTCTGTTTGAACAGCGGACTAGCCATGAGAAAACTAAACTCTATTGTCTAGCCGGCTCCGTAAAAAATAATCAATATCCCAAGGTGGTAAATCTGACAATATTTACATGTGTGAAAAAGATATCAACGAAGTTGTACAATGCCCATGTGTGTTTCACCAGATTTCTCACGAGGCAATGTGGGGTCGGCACGATAACGTCAATTGTCAGAATAAATTAAAAGCGTGCTAAAGCCCAGTGGTGATTAAAAGATTAACTTTAGCAGCGATGAAAGAGCAAAATGTGGTTGAAAATGCAATGAAGGAAGATGATGGAAAAGAGAGCGATAAGACTTGGCGCTCGTTTATCACAATGATACAGATACTAACATCTAAACAACAAACTCACAACAAACTAATAATCATGGAAAAAAAAAAAAAATCAGATGCCACAGTCACGTTAGACTAAAATTCTGAATCTTTTGATGCGGCAAACTTCAAATGTGTGCGAACAATTTGTAGAGAATGGGATGGCTAATGGTCGGTCACTTACGTACAGGAAGTCAGTTAGATCATAAAGTCAGTTAATATCTGGTTTACCAATCCAGTGTACGTTTGCGTTCTAGGTAGAACACTGGCTAAACAGACAGTTCAACTTAAAATAATTGTGTCTGCTACTACAGCAGAATAATTTTGGTGTACAAGTATTTCTCTGTGCGATATGGCATCTTCCAGTAGGCCTAAAGCATATAAAAGGAACCGCAATGTTTTGTCAATTGAAACGAAAACAGAAATTATCAAGAGACTAGGACAAGGTGAAACTGTGTCTTTACTTGCGAGGATTTTCAATGTTGGGAAAGCTACCGTCTCTGACATCAAAAGTAACAAGGATAAAATTATGAGTTTTGCATCGAAATTTGATAGTGAAAATGGGTCGAAGAAACGTAAAACCATGAGAAATGCGAAAGATGTGAAATTGGAAGAGGCTTTGTATATATGGTTTGTGCAAAGAAAAAGCAAAGGGGAACCTATCTCTGGTTCTCTGTTGTGTGAAAAGGCACTTCAGTTCAACAATCAACTTGACGGTCCTCCTGACTTTAAGGCTAGCCAGGGATGGTTAAGAAACTTTAAATCTCGTCATGGCATACGAGAATTGGAGATTCAAGGGGAATCTTTATCTAGCGATACAACTGCCGCTAAAAATTTTAAAGAAACATTCTTGGCTTTTTTTGGAAGAAGAAGGTTATTCACTCGATGATGTGTATAATGCCGATGAGACTGGCTTATACTGGAAATCATTGCCTCAAAAATCACTTGCATCTCAGCGCGAAGCAGCTGCCCCTGGGTTTAAAAAGTGCAAAGAGAGAGTAACAATTTTGGTAGCCGCGAATGCCAGTGGAAGTCATCGTTTACCGGTGCTAATGATCGGCAAAGCCAAAAAACCACGTTGTTTAAAGAATGTGACGTGTCTCCCATTGTGTTACAAAGCACAGAAGAGTGCTTGGATGAATAGTGAAATATTTCTTGATTGGTATACAAATCAGTTCATCCCAAATGTGAAGAGGTTGAGAGAACAAGAAAAGAAAACTGGAAAAGTAATTCTTCTACTGGACAATGCACCATCTCATCCAGAGACGGATACATTGAATGCAGTTGATGCAAATTTTAAAGTAATTTTTCTGCCTCCCTATGTAACAGCACTGATTCAACCAATGGATCAGGGTGTTATAGCAAAGCTTAAAAAGATGTACAAGAAGGAAGTCCTGCGTCGTTTATTGTTGGCTGAAGATGAAGAAAGTGTGGTGGCGTTTTCCAAAAAGCTTAATCTCAAAGACTGCTGCTATATGTTAGCTGATGCTTGGACCACCCTGTCACAAGATAATCTCAACAAGGCTTGGAGTAGATTGCTTGGGTAAAAAGGAGGAAATGAAACTACTGCAGTGGACACAAATGATGATTGTATAAATGAAGTTGTGGAACTGTTTCAAGCAATGCCCAGATTTTCGGCCTGTGGCAAAGATGATGCACACATGTGGCTAGAAGATGATAATGATTCTGGTTTTCAGTTTTTGAATGACGAAGAAATTTTGTCTTTTGTGCAAGAAGAAAACCAAATACATGTAGTGACCGATGATGAAGACTCCTCAGAAGTACATGATGTACTTGTAGATTATGAAGAAAAACCAAAACGTCGACCAAGTCCTGAAGAGGCCTTTATAGCACTAGAAACAGCGATGGCTTGGTACGAGCAAGAAGATGACAGCTGTCTTACACAGCTTCTGCTGTTGAAGAGAATGCGGGACTTAGCAGCCAAAAGGAGACTATCCAGTTTGGTGCAAAAGAGGATTCCTCATTATTTTAAATAGTGGGCTACATCTGTGCAAGTACATATATACGTAAGTTGCGCCTGGTTTTGAATCGTTTGTAAGGTTATTTTGAAAACATTTCTCTTTCTTTACAAAAATAATTAATACAAGTAGTACATGCACTGCAGTGTAATAAAAGATTTTGGTGATACAGTGATCTAATACAGTGTGGGTATTATTATTACAGTACAAGTAAATATGTTTTATAGTGTATTTTCCTTGTGATGGTTAATTATTTTTAGAAATATGTGTACATGTACTCGATACATTATGTAATCCAATTATCCGAACATTTGATTATCCGAACGATGCTCGGTCCCATGGGGTTCGGATAAATGAAGTTCTACTGTATATATATATATATATATATATATATATATATATATATATATATATATATATGTTAATGAATGAGATCAAAATTAAGCAGCTAAAATATTTTGGCCATGTATAAAGACATAACACCTTACTGAAGACCTTAATAGAAGGAGGAGTTGAAAGCAAATGTGCAAGAGAAGGACAGCACTATATGTGGGAAGATAGCATCAAGAGATGGACATGAAAGAGTCTATCAGAGATCACCATCAAGACAAGAGATGGACATGAAAGAGTCTATCAGAGTGCACCATCAAGACAAGAGACAGAAAACGTTGGAGGTCCATTGCAGCCGACCTTCGATGTGGAGATGACAGTACTGCTGTTAACCAAATGCAAAACGTTTTTCGTCAGCACTTCCTGTGTTCCTGCAATGTTGAATTCTGTAGCAATTTTCTTTTTACGTGCCGAGGCTGCTAGCCCTATGTATCACCTTATTTTAGTCCTCTCCTGTGATATGCCAGAGGGAACAGTGCGCTGGGCGTCCATGGTTCCTTCCAGACCCAGCGGGTTACCCCAAGGATTAGCTTACATTCAACATACCTCTGTGTAGTTCCCTGGAGCGTCTGAGGAGACAAAGAAAGAATATGAGCCCTGCGCCTTCAGAAAAATTCGTGACTAACATGAGGTTCTGTATAGGGCTGCCAATCTCATCATGCAGAACAAATTGTTAAAGAAACCATTGCTACATGAAGACATACATACTTTAGTAGTCCTGGCTTCATGCAAAGGGACCACCACCTACAGCAGTGAGTCCATGCTAAATAGTGAGATAAGAGGTTTTGATGTTAATAAGAGATGAGCTATCCTGGACAAATAGGTGTATCAGATGATACCAGGAAAGTGCCAGATAAGAGACTGGTCTTAAAAGTCATACCCCCTTCTCTGAAAAGAGTAAGGGTGTATAGACATCAAAGTGGGGTCAAGCTATGCAAGTTCTCAGAGAAGATGATGATGATGTACTTTGAGTCCCTACTGCTACCTCTTCTGATCCCAAATTGATTTAGCTACGGGTCTAGGGGAATGTATTTATTTATACTTAATGATTAATTGCAAACAGAACTTTCAACTTTAATGAAAATTATTTAAGAAAGGCGGTATTCAATTTATATGTACAATTTAATGGTCCTGAACATCAATCTTTTTGTCAGGACTTTCCAACTCAAGAAAATGTTTATTACAGAATCAAATAAATAATTTGGAAAACAAATACTGTATGTTCATTTCTGTAAAGGGTCACTGGAATGTCTGCAAACACAGTTCTTGTTGCAAATATTACTACTGTTCTATTCCTACACTGGAAGGTCTGCTAATGTCATCATACCATAGTTGTTTCTAAGTTTACTTGGGTAAACCAGCTTTTGGATGAACCACCATGTGCCTTATAAAGGACTTATCTTTGGACTGCTGCTACTGCTGTTCTCTCAATAGTAGTCAGGATCACCCACTGTGTGACTCCTGGCTGAGACGATGGTGTCTAGCTTCAAGTGTCTGAGAAGCGCTCAACTTCCACACGCCCCTCTTCTCAATAGCATGGAGCCACGATGTAAATTCTTAATATGACCTGGAACAGAAGGACAACCCCTCCCATGTATAAATCAGTCTCAATCACTTCACCCTTAAACAATATTAAACTTACTACTATGGTCAGTCCTGTGTGCTAACAAGTTGCACAAGACCTTGAATTCCGTTGTCTACACTCAGCTTGGTGTAATCAGTCTTCTTCAGTATTGATTCTACGTTAATGTCTCTCATTCATGTTTGTCTTCCATACAATAATCATGGTGGGTACAATATAGCATGTGACCTGTTGATTACTTCATTCGAACATTCCCTATATGTTGTCACATGTTATTTGAACAGTGTGTCATTCCAAAAGACAATATCAATTTATTAATACTACACTTACAGTCGCAAATTTTTGTTGCCAATTTGCAAACACATTTTACACATTTTTCACTCCGAATAAGCCTGCCCTATACACATTCCTACTTAGGTCGTCGTGACACAACACATCCCTTTCGGCAGTATCGAATAAATATGGCACACATAGCCTGTTACTTACAGGTTAATAAAATATGCAAATAAAATTATCTGTCTTACCCTCAAGTAAAGAAATTCACACACACAAGCTGACAAGCCGTAAAAGGGTTCTAGCACTGCTTTTCCCAGTTCATACGGCAAAGGCCTTGGTCAATGGTCTTCTAGTACATGTCTGCTCTGCATGGAATCTTAGGTTTCAATGGCGGAACTTTACAAGAAGGTGTTACTTTTTATCAAACTACACCCAACCAATCAGAGGACGAGTCAAAAAGTTAACTATTTTTGAAACTATAAACCCGAGCGGTTCTAAGTGTGTTTGTCTAATCTGCCCAAATTTTATTATTTTATTTTAAAGTTATTTGTGGCCCGATTTCTATTATCAAAAATGATAATTGAACTGCCAATTAATCCCCATCGTTCTATATAATTTTCCCTTAGCTATTCCTTTGCATTTCACTCTGGGTAATTTTTAAGTAATTAAATTGGGCCTGACCCTGATGTGAAAATATTACGAAAATAAATTTTTCTACTACAACAAAATTTTATCATGCGGGAATATTTAGGCTTATATGTTAAGCAATATCAGCGCTATAATTTAAGACATTTCCCACTGTTTAACTCTCTTTAGTTTTTAAGAAATAAAATATCTTCGTTCGGTCAAAAACCCAAAATAGGCATATTTCCATGTCAACCAAAATTTTCTTAACACTACAAGAAAGGAAAACGATTTGATTGGTTGCTAAATTTGTACTGTGCTCTTAGATAATTTTTAGGATGGGTGGTAACCTTTTGACTTGTTTCATAGAAAAATTCAAATCCGCTAGATAAATTGTTGGCGGTAAACTTGACTAGCCCCTCAGACAAATTTCAAATATTGTAGTTATTTATAGATTTAAAAAATACGTTAACTAGTTTTTGAGCGGGGAATTTCTGAGCGTGCTGTTATACAGATTCACTTCACTACAAATAGTGAGTGGAAACGGGAAACAAAAGAATGAGTTTATGTCAGGCATAAGGTTGTGTGCAAACGTTCTGGAACTTTCGAAAAATTTAAGCCATACATACACTTGTGTGTAATTCGCAGAGAAAGAGGAGAATGAGGCATTTATGGTAAACGCGAAGAAGGTCAAAAAAATAAGTTGTGGTAAGAACGAGCAAAGTTTACAGAGATGTATATATACGGCAGAAAATATAACTGACAGACGGAATGTTGCTAAAGATTATATGTTGACAGTAACAAAATAGAATAAGCCAAGTCGAATAACACTCACTTTTTATTTAGTTGAAAATACGGTCAATTATATTTTAACCCTTGCTATATAATACCCGCATCAAAGCTGTTAAAATATCTCCGTGTAAAAATCATCAAGCCACTTACACTGTTGATATATTTAACCCAACATTCGTGGAGCAGGTGTATGTCGGATCCACGTGCTCACAGGCAGCACGCTATGTTCAGGCCAGAAATAATGTAACTGAGAAAAAACAAAGTTACTAATTATATCTGATTGTTGCTGCAGGTAAAAGTCTAGTACGTGTTTATTTTTTTTAAATCCATAATTCTTGCACGGTGGATGTTTTAGACGTAAGCTGCCGAACTTTGCTTTGACGTAGAAAGAGGTTTTAGAAGTAAAACTGATATTATTGTGGAAGTACAAACAAAAAAATAACCATTATTAGCAGAATAATTACATGTTAAAGTTTCATGTCAGGGATTCGGTACGTCGTTTTGTGTTTTGTCAGTGCGGAGTACTGAGGACTGTAAGCTGGCCTTCTGAAATTTTGATGAATAGATTTGTCCATCATTCCCTTGTTTGGTTTTATTGGACATGTAAGTGATGGTTAGTCTCGCCTGTTCCCAGGGTCGGATTTGTAGCTGTGGGATCCGATCTTTTCTATTCTGGTACGGCCCTTTGGACTTACGATTATTTTAGATTAGATATGATGAATATATATGCTATTACACTTTATTTACAGATATATTTATATTGCTATATTTTGACATAAAACATGTTACAACAAAACTATAAAGATATATTTCTTGTGTTCCACAAATTTTTTCAAAATGTTGTCGAAATTTAATTTTTTTCTTTCATCACATTCTATAGATACCATTGCAAGGCCGTTGAATCTATTTTGAAGCATATGTGACCTTAGATAAGATTTGATCAATTTTAATTTGGAAAAGACCTGTGCCTTGACGCCACTGTGACTGACATCGTCAAAAATACAGCAATAAAAAGAAATGTGGAAATCCAGTAGCTTTGGCAAGAAATGTTAGGATTTTCAAACGCTTTCCGAGGTATAAAGAAAGAAGATTTGGCTTTACTGTTTCCTTGTTCCTCGGCCAGCAGTTAACCATATAATTCTTTTTTTTTTCAAAGCTGGAGGTGGAAACTCGAGTGCGGGGGGCCCCTGTGGGCACCAAACCCGATTGAGTCAAGTAGGTTAAATCGGCCAAAGGCCGGTCCTGCCCTTCCTAATTATTTAAGAGGACGCTGTGCCGCTAATTACGTGATGTCTTCTTTTACTCCTGGATGAATTATTTTCATATCCTCAATCTCTTCCTTAATGTTGTCCACACGGAATATTGTGGTCGTCATTGTTCATCTTCTTGTTGTTATCTTTTTTTTTTTTTAGTTTTCTTTTCTCTCGTCTACCTCTTTGGCCATTTGTCAGAATGTTCTTATATCTAATTCCTGCTTGGTAGTCTATTTGTTGTCTGTGTTTTGTGTTTTGGTTTTTTATTTTTTCATCTCTGAATATCATGTTCTTTTTTATAGATTCTTTAAGTATTTGCCTGGTTTCCTGACACAGAACAACCGCCGTATCTTGCTCCACCGACATTTTGTCTGTAGTAACGTATTTAACGGAGAAGAACGGAGCCAGAACGACACCTACTTCCCTTTGATGTCGAGTACAATTATGAAAGAAGTTATAATGCACACAAAGTAGAGACAACCCTTTGCGTTGTATTAAAATTCCATAAATAGAAGAAATGATTCTTCATAATAATAAACTTCAGGCAAACAAATAGCCTTGTGTTATCGTTTGGAGATAATTAAAATTAACATCACGAAACAGACAGGTGTATGTAACATCTCTCAGGAAATGAGATAGATATAGAGGGCATGGAAATACTTATGGAATGTATTTAAAATGTATAAAAATAGATAAGTTTACTTGGTACACAGATAACTCGCAGCGAAATAGAAAGATACATTACGAGAGAAACATGGAAAAAGAACAGAGAAGAAAAACACGTGCACAACACAAAAAAGCATATACAGCAATCCTCCGGTCTTACGCTTTTCAATTAGCGCCTTTTCGATATAACGCTGATTGTATTTTATGCCAAATGCCCGTTATAAGCTGAAAAAAATTCCATCTTACGCTGTGCAGTAAATTCCGTGGGAGGCAAGAATATTACTTTCATATGCTTGTCACAGAGAGTTTTATGATCTATAAATTTTCTATATATTCTTTCTTTCTTCCACCCATGTCCTCTATTTTATTATCACTCTTTATCCTTTTCCTGTATTTTTCGCATTCGTTCGTTTGCGAAAATATTTTCTTTCCCATTCTCACGTTTACCTGTTTCTTTCTCTTACCAAGAACGCATTTATGACATAATGTGTCAGACACTGCACTAGACGAAATAACTGTGGTTATACGGGCTGGTCAGACATAGAGAGCAGACATCTGTCTACAGTTTCCCCTGTCACAGTGTTTCATCGGCCGGTTTTTGGCCTGAGGTGAGAGAAATTCGCTCTCGAGAGACCGAATGGCAGACATGCGTCTCGGTTTTTCCATGACACTCACGCTCCCACGGTTAAAGTTTCAGCATGAGGCGCGAACAGCGCCAGACTTACATAGCTCAGGAAAGCCGCACGTCGAGAGAAGGTGTTAAGACGCGGCTGGCAGCTATGGCTGGTGTCTGGGTATGTGCAGTGTTAAAGACGGGAAAGGGGAGATGATTTCGGATTTTGTAATAACGCTCATCTTTTGACCGTTTAATATATTAACGAGAGTTTTAAACTTTAATTTCATTCAGTTCTCAAAATTCGCAGTAGACAGGTGGCTCATGAATAGAATAAGCTGTATAGGGAAGTGTTACGCACGGATCATTATTATTTTTCGTTTGTATAAACATTTTTTCATATGTATGATCATTTTTTTGACTGAAGTGTGTATTATGTTTTCTATGGTCAAAGGGACATAATCCGAGTTATCGAGACTACAATTTGTTAGGAGTTGCCTTCTCTTGTATAGAGACACGTTCGGTCTATAATTTCTTGAACGAAGCGTGACCACATCTCCTTATTTGGTAGTATCAGTCAACTATGGTAGATGTCTGAAACCTTTCTTAACGCTTCTTTTCATGACCATAAAAGGCGCGACTGTGTAAGACTTTTATCTCGAATGTTCTTCGAATCGTCTTATTGTGAACGGCAACTCAGAGATTGTCGTTCTGCGCATGTCAAACCGGGAGTTCGTTCTATGTGTTCCGCCCAGTTGGGGCAGTTTAGAAATGGTTTAAGAAGCGAGCAGACGCAACTGCGTCTTGTGATTCTCTGAGGGAAATACAGTGTCTTAGTGAGTTAGTTAGCTAACTAGACTATTTCCCAGTATTATGCAGCCTGCCTGGAGGCATATGTTCATGGTTGATTTTCCGAAATAAGGTAATTCCTCTTGTATCGAACTTTATGCTATCATCTAGAGGTTCGTCATTTTGTCGCCTATTTGCTCGCCTGTGTGATGCAAAATGGAGAGGTACTTTGACTAGGATTAAGTCACCAGTATCTGTATACCTGAACTAGTTAAATATATATGGGTCGCTCTAGACCAACAAGACTGTTGTCTGTGTTCCAGGATTCGTTATATCAGAGATCACGTCCAAGTCAGATGGTTAGACTTAGGAACATTATAAAGGTCGAGCTGACCTGTAGCCCATGTATGCTATTCACGTGCAGACAGTGAACGGACTTATTGTATACAACTGATCTGCTAGCATCAGAATGGGAGCATTTATTATTGTTTATGAACATTGAAGATCTGTAGCTGACACTGTTGCAGAAGTTATAGAAATTATTATTATTTATACAGCTTCACGAACTAGCACTCGATGATTGATGAATTTCTGAATCTATTGAACTGTGATGTCTTATGACGCATATATACAACAGCTATCATTGCTGACTACAGAAATTGTTTTCAATGTGCCATATCATCTTGCTGAACTCGTTAACCATGTTGATGTCATAAGTATCATGACTGTTTTGTGGCGTGCAATAAATGAAAGAAACTTATACAACGAAGTTACCCTTTCTATGACTCTACACGTCATGTTGCCTGTGTGATAACCCTGTGAACTGTTCCACTACCACATACACAGCAACATCCTAAATCAGAGAAGACACCTACATCTTACACTTTAACACCAGGTGTCGATAAGGGTGGCAAGTTACCACTTCAGCACAAATCCACCCTTATCATTTTTGGTGGCCAGAGCTGGTTCTATCATCTGATATTTTGGCGCACCATATCATTGTTGGTGGCCATAGGTTGGTTCACTCTGATTCCAGCTATCAAGGGGGTCAGCAAACCCAGACATCATCATCATACTAGATACAACTACAGCATCAACTACCACCTTACAAGAAATTTTATTGAAAGTATCCGGATTTTCTGACAGTTGCTGATTTTGAAACTACCCGGCGCTGCTCGGCAATATTGAAGTTTAGGTAAAATTAGAAGGACAAGTACCGAGCGAATGGATTTCCTGATCTGGTGAAAAGAAGGACAAGTGCCGTAACAACTGTTCCGGTCTCAGGGGTACTGTTGCGGGTTCAGAAGGTCAAGTGCCGGTTAAATCAATTTAGAAGATTCAGAAGGTCAAGTGCCGTAACAACTGTTGCAGTATTAGAAGCTCATTTCCTTCGTCATGGCTGTTTATGGGAGCAGAAGTTAATCAACGTTGGATCATTATCCTCAGAATGCTGATTACATCCTGTTCTGCACCGTGCTGACGCTGGATTTATAGAAGTTAAGTGGCCTGTTTTGTTTGTGAACTGTGCCCTTATGTTCTAACTGAGCCTTCTGTACTTTCACACTTTCTCCTATTGTTTTCATGATACATGTTTATATGTTATATGTTATTTGTTATTTGTATATTTATATGTTTATATTTCAGCGGGTTTTCTCGGTTGGGCGGAGTCTTGCAGTAGAAGATACCACGTCACAGAGGTTCTACTGTTAGCGTTTTCGTTAGGGACTGTGCGAATTTCCTACAGTGAAATTTGCTAGCGACAATCGTTGCTATATCTGTTTAGTTGTGACGAGTTGTGCTTTATTTCTGTTTCTTGTATATATATATTTTTTTTTTCTTTTTTCTTTTCTCTCTTTCTTTGTGTTTTTAGTTTCGATTTCGATTGTTTGTATTTGTAGGTCTCCCCTTTGCTATTATTCAGTTCTTTACGTATATTTTTGTGTATACACTGTAGCGTCATTTGTTAGTCATATCTTCGCATATTTCTTTTTAGTTTTGCTGTTTGTGTATTTGACTTATGCGAATGTTTTCGTATTGTTTGATCTTTGTTGATTGTTTACATTGACTCTGATCTTTGTTATTGTTTACATTGACTCTGATCTTTGTTATTGTTTACATTGACTCTGATCTTTGTTGTTGTTTACATTGACTTTGATCTTTGTTATTGTTTACATTGTTGATGACCTTTGTTATTGTTTACATTGTCTTGTTATTGTTTACATAGTTCTTGCATAGTTAGCTTTCACTATTGTTGATATATGCTCATGCACTATTGGTCTATAGTGCACTTATCATAACAAACTGGTGTTTTTTTGCTTATGCACTATTGTAGTGCAGTTATGATAAATAACTGATGATTATGCACTGATTTGGGTAGTGCACTGTTAATTAAGAGGTGACTTGTGATATTATTATACATTTGATAATACAAGTTGGTGTCAACTCCTGTTTCCCACAGAGATTGGGTTCAACATAGAGATTATACAAGCACTTTATTAAGTCTTGTTGCTATTTAACATTGAAATAAGATAATTAATTATTTCAGGTTCTGTACTCACATTTTGGACATCATGTCTACATTTGAGTACTTTATTGAGCAGGGTAAAGCCCTTGGGAAGACAGGTGATAAATTAGAAGAATTTGCGACTGTTCAATATGCCAAGGCATTGAAGTCGGAAGAAAAGAAAATGAAAGAACAAACTGAACAAAAGAGAATAGAGGCTGAAATAGAACAAAAGAAACTGCAGATGCAGGTGGAGGAAAAAAGATTTCAAATGGAAATGGAAAAACAAAAAAAAGAAGCAGAATCTCAGGAGAAGAGGCTTCAGGCTGAAGCTGAAAATAAGAGACTTGAAAAAGAAGCTGAAGAAAAAAGTTACAGGCCCAGGCTGAAGCTGAAAATAAGAGACTTGAAAAAGAAGCTGAAAATAAGAGACTTGAAATAGAGGCTGAAGGAAAAAAGTTACAGGCCCAGGCTGAAGAAAGAAAGTTACAGGCTGAGGCTGAAGAAAGAAGGTTACAAAGAGAGGCTGATGAGAGAAAAGCAAAAATGGAACATGATGAAAAAATCTTAGCTTTAGAGTTAGAGAAGTTAAAGTTATTGAACACTGGTAATGCTAATGAGGCAAATAAGGTGTCAAATAAGACTAATGCTAAGGATTTCAAGCTTAATCTACCAGCATTTAATCCCTCAATCGATGATATAACATTTTATCTAGATAGATTTGAAAGTGCATGTAATGTGCATAATATAGATAAAACATTATATGTGTATCATCTGTCCAAGATACTTAGAGGTGATGCTTTGACTTTGTTGAGTATGGTAGATGTGCCTGACAAAAACAACTATGAGGTTGTCAGGGCGGCATTGTTAAAGAAGTACCAACTTAACGAGGACGGATATCGTCTTAAATTTAAAACCATGTTACCAGAAACTGGAGTTGAATTCTCTGAATTCATCTCAGGCATCCGTCTTACTTTTTTACGATGGGTTGAGTTGTCTAAGACAGAAAATACATTTGAAGCTCTTATGGATTTACTACTTAGAGATAAGGTTATGTCTTCTGTTAATGAAGCTTTTCTATCTTTTCTTCATGAGCGTAAGCCTAAAAACATAAAAGAAATGGAAGAATACTGTAGCCAGTATGTTACTGCGCATCCGCACATAACCATTAGTAACTCTAAGGTGAAAGAAGGTCTGCCAGTTGCTTCGGCAGCACCTTATGGCCCAAATTTTATGCGTAAATTTCAGGGTAGCCAGAAAAATTTCAATAAAAAGAGTAATCGTAATTATGCCCAGAACCATAGTGATCAATTCCAGGGTGATTCTTCTTCCCAGAACTGGAGACAACCTAATACTACACGTTATTCTACTCCGGTTAACTTTAGAAATTTTCACAAAGGTAATCGGTATAGAGGAAAATATTTTATGCAGAGACCTCAATACCAAGATAATAGAGGTTCTCAACAGCATAGAGATAGTAATGACAGTTATGGAAACTGGAACTCAAACCAGGATAAAAATTACAGTAGGGACTTTAATGATAATTGCAGAGGCAATAATGGTCGCGGTAGATCGCAACATAAGAGAAAAAGATATCAACAGACAAACTCTGTTCAACAAGAATCTCAGGGAGCAGATAAACAGGTTAATAATGATAAAGACCATAATGCTATCGGATGCTCATCTTTTGATTTTGGTAGGGCAAATAAATGTATCCAATGCAGTACTTTATTTGATCCGAAAACCGTTAGTACTCTAAGCTGTGGTCATCCTTTGCCCGCTCTTCCTGCTAATGTTGCTCATGATGGGAGAGGTTCTCTTATATTACATAAGGGGCTAGTAAATAGTAATCCAGTCTCAGTGTTGTTTGATTCTGGATGTACTACTGTCGGCGTTAGGCAATCTCTTGTAGATCCATCCTGTGCTACAGGAAAAGTCATCAAATGTGTCACATTTGGTGGCACGTTAGAAAAGTATCCTACTGCTATAATACACATTGCTACTCCTTTCTTCACGGGAGAGGTCCACGCGTGTCTACTTCCAAACCCTATTGCGGACCTTATTATTGGTCGTATTCACGGAGTTAGGGAATGTACCCCACAGCAGATTGCTGTTTGGGAAGAGCAAAACATTGAAGCTACCAATGCGGTGGTCACAAGAGCACATGCTCTGGATCCACCTCAAACTTCATTAACTAATAATGATGAAGTAAATGACCAAGATAGTCACTTGACTATTACACGTGACTCATTTATCAAATTGCAAGAAGAAGATCCTTCTTTACAAAAATTCTTCATTCTAGCAAAAAAAGGTGATCCTAATCAGAACACTAATAGGAAATCTTGGATTTCTATGAAGAACGGCGTACTTGTACGTATGGTACAAGACTCGACTACGTCCACTCATTCACAAATTCTTGTGCCTAAGAGCATGAGATTGCAAATATTGCAACATGCTCATGACTCGCAATGTGCTGGACATATGGGTTTTTCCCGTACAAAGTCGAGGGTTCTTGCGGCTTTCTTTTGGCCATTTGTGAGCAAGGACATACGAATGTACTGTCGCTCTTGCAAAGTATGTCAGGAGGTCAAATCTAAAGGACCACGACATGCTGCGCCTATCCAGGCTGCTGACATTCCTATTCGCCCTTTTCAAAAAATGGCAATAGATATTATCGGTCCTTTTAGAATTAAGTCGGCTAGAGGACATCAATTTATCCTTACATGTGTCGATATGTGCACACGTTGGCCAGAGGCAATACCTCTCAAGAGCATCTCAACTGCTGATATCGCAGACGCTCTTTGGCTGATATTTTCTCGCTTGGGTTTTCCCGGAGAAATATTGTCAGACCATGGCACTCAACTTATATCAGACACTATGTCACAGGTAATGTCTATGCTACACATTAAAAGGTCTCTCAGCAGTATCTATCACCCAATGTCTAATGGGTTGGTCGAACGTTTAAATAGGACTCTGAAAACTTTACTTGGTAAAATAACTGAGGATCATCCTCAGGATTGGGACAGGGTCTTACCCGCGGCTCTCTTTGCGTATAGAGAGGTCCCCAATGAACATACGGGGTTTTCCCCTTTTGAACTTGTCTTTGGCGCGCAACCGCGCGGCCCTATGTCTTTACTTCACGATCTAATCACTGCCGATAATATTAGCGATGAGACTCAATCTTCTTATGAGTACGTCATTGCTCTTAGGCAAAAGATCATCGAGGCATGCAAACTAGCAACTTCGTCTTCAGAATTTGCTAAAGAAAAGGCAAGGCAGTTTGCAAATAAGAATAGATGTCTACGACAACTTTGTCCAGGTGACAAAGCTCTCGTTCTACTTCCTTCAAGGGAGAACAGACTTCTAATTGCATGGAAAGGTCCATATGCAATAGTCTCCAAAATTTCTGATGTCGACTATGTTGTCGATATTGATGGAAAGCATAAAACTTTCCACATAAATATGCTCACAGAATTTTATGAAAGACCTGACTATTTGCAGCCTATTTTCCAGGCTACGGACAATTCACAAGCAACTCGTGGTCAGTACTCATCTCTGTCAGTTATACAGGATGAGGAAACTACTTTTTCTGATGTCAATCTTCCTCTTTCTATGGTCCCACTTTATTCTACGGAATCTTGGAAAAACGTGACCGTTTCTCCAAATCTTTCCGCTGAGGAACATCGACAAGTTTCTTCGATGTTGCAAACATTTCAGGATGTTCTTACAGACATCCCGGGACACACACATGTCATAGAACATGACATTGTGCTAACTGATCACAATCCTATCAGAGTCAGACCATATCCAATACCTATTCATTTCCAGTCTCAAGTCGAAAAAGAGTTGGATGAAATGATACGTTTGGAAATCATTGAACCATCCACTTCAGCATACTCTTCGTCTATGGTTATTGTTCGAAAGAAGGATAATAACATTCGCATTTGCGTAGATTATCGCAAATTGAACCAAGTTACGAAGTTCGATGCTGAACCTATGCCTTCATTAGAAGAGCTACTCAATAAACTTTCTAATTCTAGATTCTTTACCAAACTAGATTTGTCTAAAGGTTATTGGCAAGTCCCGCTAACTGAACGTGCCAAACCTTTTACAGCTTTTTCTACACCTAGGGGTTTATTCCAATGGAATTTCATGCCTTTTGGTCTTATGAACGCCCCTGCTACATTCGTACGCATGATGCGGCGAATTCTCGCATATCGTACAGATGTCATAGCATACCTAGATGATATCTGTCTATTCAGTGATTCTTGGGAAGATCACTATTTGGGTTTATACGAATTACTGTCTACTCTTCGCGAGTATAACTTGACTGCAAAACCCTCTAAAGCCTTTATAGGATTTAGCGAGATTTCTTTCCTAGGTCATCGGGTTGGTCATGGTCTTTTAAAGACAGAGGACCACAATGTTTCAAAAATACTTAACATTTCGGTCCCTAAGACGAAGAAACAAGTAAGGAGTCTATTAGGTTTGATTCAATTCTACGGACGATTCATTCCGAATCTGTCCTCCATTATGGCACCGCTTTCTACTTTATTGAAGAAAGGGTCGCCTAATCTGATCCGCTGGTCTAAAGAATGTCAATCCTCATTGGACCAGGTTAAAGCCCTATTTTCATCTCCACCTATTCTTAAGTTACCTACTATTGAGAAGACTTTTGTTCTTCGAAGTGACGCCTCGTCAACAGGGATTGGGGCAGCACTAATGCAGGAGTATTCTGATACTTTGCATCCGGTGATGTATATCTCTAGGAAATTAAACGCTGCAGAAAAGAATTACTCGGTTTTAGACCGTGAGTTATTGGCTATGGTATGGTCTATTCTGAAGTTACAAAGATTTCTTCTAGGCGCACATTTCATTGTGGAAACCGACCAGAAAGCGCTTACTGCTATTCAGAGCAAAAACTTGAAGAGCTCGAGGTCCACTCGTTATGCCATAGCTCTTCAACCATTTCATTTCTCGGTTCGAGCTATCCGTGGTTCGGATAATGTAATGGCAGACATTCTGTCCAGATGTCCACACGATTCCACATGATTCTTCTGTCATATATATATATATTTCCTGATATACAGTCCAATGTTATAATGACATGTTAGTAGATTTTGTCTCACTTTTTTTTTTTTTGAGGGAAATTTATAACATTGTACCATGTAATTATCTAAGAAGGCTTAGTTAGTGATATACGGGCCAAAAGATCACTCGGCCACATTTAAATAAATTATTTTCAGGATTGTATTAAGAAATTTACCAGTTGTCTTTAAGATTTGTGTTATTGATATTTTCGCAGCACATCATTGAAGTCTGCGAGTTTATGTCCATTGTGGAACTTTGAGGATATCAAGTCCTGTCCTACATTGGGAGCGGATGATGTCCACATCTTCTTCTATTGAATGTTTTGTGTCACCGAAGAGCAACACATGTATTACTTATTAATTACTGTTACTTTATATAATGTAATAATATAGTGCGGTATATTAGTAAATTACACCGCTATTTGCAACACATTGTATGATAACACATAATATATTTAATTTCATATATTGGTATGAGTATAATTTGATTGTCATTATGTTGTTGCCATCATTGTGGCGTGTGTTGGTGGCACCTTCCTGGAATATATCAGCGTATACTTAGATAAATTTTTTCTCTAAGGATCTGAGATATGATCTCAGTGTCGCTCCATGCGTTGAGCTAATTTGTTAGGTATATATCCACGCATCATACGTGCGTTAGGAGCCTAGATTTTTTCCGGCTCCAGGATTTAAAAAAAAAAAAAAATGTCCCATTTTTTTTTTTTTCCAGGGAGGGTGCGGTAATGTTACGCACGGATCATTATTATTTTTCGTTTGTATAAACATTTTTTCATATGTATGATCATTTTTTTGACTGAAGTGTGTATTATGTTTTCTATGGTCAAAGGGACATAATCCGAGTTATCGAGACTACAATTTGTTAGGAGTTGCCTTCTCTTGTATAGAGACACGTTCGGTCTATAATTTCTTGAACGAAGCGTGACCACATCTCCTTATTTGGTAGTATCAGTCAACTATGGTAGATGTCTGAAACCTTTCTTAACGCTTCTTTTCATGACCATAAAAGGCGCGACTGTGTAAGACTTTTATCTCGAATGTTCTTCGAATCGTCTTATTGTGAACGGCAACTCAGAGATTGTCGTTCTGCGCATGTCAAACCGGGAGTTCGTTCTGTGTGTTCCGCCCAGTTGGGGCAGTTTAGAAATGGTTTAAGAAGCGAGCAGACGCAACTGCGTCTTGTGATTCTCTGAGGGAAATACAGTGTCTTAGTGAGTTAGTTAGCTAACTAGACTATTTCCCAGTATTATGCAGCCTGCCTGGAGGCATATGTTCATGGTTGATTTTCCGAAATAAGGTAATTCCTCTTGTATCGAACTTTATGCTATCATCTAGAGGTTCGTCATTTTGTCGCCTATTTGCTCGCCTGTGTGATGCAAAATGGAGAGGTACTTTGACTAGGATTAAGTCACCAGTATCTGTATACCTGAACTAGTTAAATATATATGGGTCGCTCTAGACCAACAAGACTGTTGTCTGTGTTCCAGGATTCGTTATATCAGAGATCACGTCCAAGTCAGATGGTTAGACTTAGGAACATTATAAAGGTCGAGCTGACCTGTAGCCCATGTATGCTATTCACGTGCAGACAGTGAACGGACTTATTGTATACAACTGATCTGCTAGCATCAGAATGGGAGCATTTATTATTGTTTATGAACATTGAAGATCTGTAGCTGACACTGTTGCAGAAGTTATAGAAATTATTATTATTTATACAGCTTCACGAACTAGCACTCGATGATTGATGAATTTCTGAATCTATTGAACTGTGATGTCTTATGACGCATATATACAACAGCTATCATTGCTGACTACAGAAATTGTTTTCAATGTGCCATATCATCTTGCTGAACTCGTTAACCATGTTGATGTCATAAGTATCATGACTGTTTTGTGGCGTGCAATAAATGAAAGAAACTTATACAACGAAGTTACCCTTTCTATGACTCTACACGTCATGTTGCCTGTGTGATAACCCTGTGAACTGTTCCACTACCACATACACAGCAACATCCTAAATCAGAGAAGACACCTACATCTTACACTTTAACACCAGGTGTCGATAAGGGTGGCAAGTTACCACTTCAGCACAAATCCACCCTTATCAGGAAGCTCTGAGTTTGTTCGAAAATTTGCCGAGCTTCTAGACTTCTAATAAATATATCAGCGTATAATTCTAAAGTGTGCGATAACCTGTAGTTCTGTGTGGAGGTAAATATTATATTAAGTATCTAATATTTTGTGAAGTGTTTATGTATTCCTAACTCATAATGATTGATTTTTATATATAACCTATTTCACGGGAAAGTTTAAACGTCAAGTCAAGCTCTACGCTTGCAGTTCATAATTTAAGTTATATCGAGTACATAATGTGTAAAATATTTCATATGTGTTTGTTTTTTCTTTATTCAGTGAATACTGGGGTAACCCAACTTTGCCGGCGTTTAGTACAGAGACATACCTGTGAGAAACATAAACATTTTATATCTTTAACCACGCGGGTTTTCAAGTAACACCTGTCTGACAGGGCGTGTGCCTTCAGAGATAGACAGAATACCAATCCCACTAACGGGTTTTGTTTAAAGAATAAATGCTTATACTGGACCTTTGAGCCAGATCATATTTCTTCACAAACTCTAATGTACGTGTTGCCTTGTGGCGAGAATAATTACAGAACAAAAACATTAACTTTTCCGACATTATTTGACCAATTGTGTGGTGAACCAAGATCATTTGTTGAGAGAAGTCGTCCACCGGTTATTTTCCTAATTAAGGGAGACCTCGTGTTTCTGACACTGTGTGCCCGTTTAACTTTCTTACCCAAACTGATTCAAGTGACCTTAACAGCATTCTTAAAATTAAACTGGTGAAGTGAATGCACCTCGAATGCAGTGGAAGAAACCTGTATCTGCAGAGCTGGGATTCTCTTTATCCAAAGAATACAGATTCATTGTAGAGAAGTGTCCTAAAGTTTGCGCCAGACGGCGAACAGCAGCACGCTTGTAGGTAAGGTTGTGTGAGTCAGGGCCCTGATGAAAGAACCGAGTGAAAGTAGACGGAGGGATGTTCTTTGTTGATTCACCCACTTTATAACTTTCCTTATGCAAGATTTGTTGCTAACTATATTTTCCTTAGGATAGACCATACTACTATCAAAGTCTGTTCATAATTTTTAACAGGGGAAATATTAGACCCAGCAGATGTATCCGTGACTCTTTGGGGGCTATCATCTTTTCTGCTAACAGGACTGTGGGCTATACATCGAGGGAAAGGATCATACTGTGGGTCTATCATTCTTGTAGCATTTTTTTATTGACTTTATGACTATTTGCATATGCTTTGATGTATTTTTATGTGTTGTGATGAAATTTTAGATGATAATTAAAATTTCTCTTGTACTCAATCAGCGCGTTGGTCGGCTTGTTCCAAAATATCTATATAATCATTGTTATAGTTTTTCCCACGTCTGTGTGTTTAACTGTCGTCACTTGAATGTGCGTGCGCGTGAGTGGATAGAGATATATTAATAATAATAATAATAATAATAGCCCCTTCAGTCATAACTGACCATGGGAATGCGCCCCTGAGGTGACAGCCCTCAGCTGCTTATTTTCCTGGTGCTCCTTTCGACGTTTTCTCCTCACCTCTGCTTCTTGTGTGAGCCTCTCTTCGCTCAATCTGAGGTGGCGCCGTAAATAGCATCACCACTTAGTGCGATCGGCAGCTTCATCTTCCCATGTTGCTGGATCCATGTCCAGTGCCCTCATATCTCTCTTGCACACATCTTTGAACCTCAGCTGTGGTCGCCCAACTGTTCTCTTGCCATCTGCTAATTGTCCGTAGAAGATATCTTTTGGGATGCGACCATCTTCCATGCGGCGAACATGGCCAAGCCAGCGAAGTCTGCGCTGTCTAAGAAGCGTATACATACTTTGAAGGCCAGCACGTGACAACACCTCGACATTTGTCACTTTATCTTTCCACGAGATGCCGAGGATGCGGCGTAGACACCGCAAATGGAAGGTATTGAGCCTTCTTTCTTGCTTAGCATAGGTTGTCCAGGTCTCGCTGCCATATAGGAGTGTGCTGGTGACGCAGGCATTATATACCGCAGCTTTGGTCTTCATTGTGAGTTTAGAGTTTCCCCAAACACGCGATGTGAGGCGGGCAAAGGTAGCTGCAGCTTTGCCAGTGCGGCTGTCGATTTCTGTATCCAGTGAGAGTTTGTCATTGATGGTAGACCCTAGGTATGTGAAGTGGTGCACCACTGCCAATTCATAGTTATCGATAGTGATAACTGGTGCAGCACCCACATCCTGACTCAGCACATTCGTTTTCTTTAGACTTATTGTGAGGCCAAAGTCCTTGCATGCTTTAGTGAAGCGATTCATCAAGCTCTGAAGCTCCTGTTGGCTTTGAGTGACGACTGCAGCATCATCAGCGAACAACAAGTCTCTTATAGTGACCCTTCTGATTTATGTTTTTGCCTTCAGCCTTAAAAGATTAAACAGACGGCCATCTGACCTAGTGTGAAGGCATATTCCTTCAGTTGCATCTCTGAATGCATGTTTCAAGAGTAAGGCAAAGAAGATTCCGAAGAGGGTCGGAGCCAGAACACAGCCTTGTTTAACGCCACTTCGTATATCAAAGGGCTGTGACGTGCTTCCAGCATATTGGACTGTTCCCTTCATGCCGTCATGGAATGACTTTATCATTTCCAGCATTTTAGAAGGGCAGCCTATTTTCAGGAGGATTTTAAAGAGTCCATCCCTACTAACCAGGTCGAATGCTTTTGTGAGGTCTATAAAGGCGATATATAATGGTCTTTTCTGCTCTCTTGATTTTTCCTGAAGCTGGCGGAGAGAGAAGATCATGTCTGTTGTTGATCTGCCAGCTCGGAATCCACACTGTGACTCTGGATATATGCGCTCAGCTAACTTGTGTAGTCGCATTAAGATGACTTTGGCAAAAACCTTACCAACAATACTAAGAAGAGAGATGCCTCTGTAGTTATTGCAATCACTTCTGTCTCCTTTATTTTTATACAGTGTTACAATCTTGGCATCTCGCATGTCTTGAGGAATAGTTGTCTCTTCTCAGCACTGGCACAGCATACTATGCAGGGGATGTAATAGCGTGCTCTTACAGCATTTGATTAAATCAGGAGGAATCCTATCACTGCCTGGCGCTTTGCCAGAGGCCAAGCTATCAATGGCCTTGCTGAGTTCCTCTAATGTTGGTTCGGCATCCAGCTCCTCCATAGTTGGCAGACTGTTGACACCATCAAGGGCTGCAGGCGTAACGGTATTGTCTCTAGCGTAAAGCTCAGAGTAGTGCTCGACCCACCTCTCCATCTGCTTACCCTTATCGGTTAGCTTCTCTCCGCTGATGGTTTTTAGCGGTGCCGTCTTACTTTTATGGGGGCCAAGTACTTTCTTTATACCGTCATACATTTGTCTAATGTTGCCTGTTTGCGCTGCGATCTGGATGCTCTCACTGAGCTGGAGCCAGTAGTCATTTGCACAGCGTCGAGCAGTTTGTTGAACTTTGCTTCTCGTAGCCCTCAGGATCTGTAGGGTTCTGGCACTCGGTGAACGTTTGTATTCATTCATAGCACTGCGCTTAGCTTCAATGACAGGTGCCATCACATCTGATGAAGCATCAAACCAGTCGTTTGACTTTGCTGTTTTCTTACCAAAGGTGGCAAGTGCAGTACTTTGAATGGTGTTCCGTAGTTGCTCCCAGTTCTCTGTAATAGTATCACCATGCTGAGGGCTACTGAGCACTTTCTCGAAGGTCGCAGTGAATTGAGCGATGATGAAAGGGTCTGACATCTTGCTGGTATCAATGCGTGGTTTCCCTTCATGTCTGACACGATAGAGTTTTCTTGGTTGTGCTCTGATTTTGCAGCAAACCAAGGAGTGATCTGTATCACAGTCTGCACTATGGTACGAGCGCGTGGAGAGCAAAGACCTGAGGAGTGGCCTTCTGACGAGAATCAGGTCAAGTTGGTGCCAGTGCTTGGATCGTGGGTGTCTCCATGACACCTTATGCTGGGGTTTTGTCTGAAAGTAGGTGTTGGTCACGCAGAGGTCATGGTGGATGCACAACTCTAAGAGCCGTTGTCCATTATCATTCATCTTGCCAATACCAAACCTGCCCAGACAAGAAGGCCATGAAACATTATCGGCACCCACTCTAGCGTTAAAGTCACCAAGGAGAACAAGCTGTTCTTGCCTAGGTATGCTTTTGATAATTGCTGTTAGATTCTCGTAGAACTCATCTTTAGCTTCTGAGGCAGAGTACAGAGTAGGAGCATACACACTGACAAGGGTGATGGGACCTGTGCTAGTTTGCAGGCGGAGCGTTAACAGGCGTTCTGATCCATTCTCGCCTGGTTCAACCATTTTAGTTAGCGATTTTTTGACCGCAAAACCTACTCCATGTTCTCTAGCTTTATTAAGATCTTTCCCTTGCCAATAAAATGTGTAGTCCTTCTCGCTCACCGTTCCAGAGCCCGCCAGGCGCGTTTCCTGAAGTGCAGCTATATCCACCTGAAGTCGTTTAAGCTCATCATTAATTATGGCTGTCTTCCTTACATCGTTTACATCCTGTAGGTTTTCGGATAGTCCAGTCAACATAGTCCGGACATTCCAGCATCCCAATCTGAGAGTTTGCTTATTTCTATTTTTTTGATAATTGCTTGGTGCAAAATTTTCTGTCCACAGTTCGGGTTTGACCCTAATCCCCATGCACCCAATGGGGAAAGCAGACAGTGGCGGGACAACACCTTATTGACTGGGGGCTGCCCAGCTTGAAGCGGGCGGTAACTGTCCAGTGAGATCCTAGAACCTCTCCCACTGTCGGAAGTAGCCCCTGGCGCCATGCCCTACGCCAATTGGGCAAAATGCTTATAACCGGTAACTGCTACTTCCCGTGTTTTGCCGACACCTATAGGAACACTGGACCTTCCGAAGCTGGAGTGTCCTGTCCAGGTTTCAATGGCGCGAGCTTGCAGTTGCTAGTAATGACGCAATCACTTCTGTTGTATTTCTATCAAGCAATCAGTTATAATGGAGATCAAACAGTGCTGTTGCCCATTTCCTGCAGCATGTTCCCCCCTCAGGTCCATTTGTAATAAATGTTTGTACACAGCCGGTACTGTTCTCCAAAGGAACGTATTAAGCCTAGTAGCCGATACAGTTGCGTCATTAATAGGTGACCAGCCTGGTGTCGTGTATGTGGTTCGCACTGTTGAGTTGAAACCAGAATAATGTGCGAATCAGACATTGTGAGACATGCCTTAGGGGTCTCCGACCAACTCCTGTTGTTTTTCTGTTGTCTGGTGTTCTACTTCTTTATTTCCTGCGAGTGCCTGATAACATACCTTTATATTTGTTTCATATTAATTTACTGTTTACAGGCCTCAGGTTTCCCACCCTTATTTGTAATAAATGTTTGTACAATACCAAACCTACCCGCTATCCTGTTCTCACTGTTCTAGTGTCCTAACATTTACTGGACACAGTATTAAGGTCCTAAGGGTCTTGTTGGATTCGGCCTATACTGCTTGATAGAAATACAACAGAAGTGATTGCGTCATTAATAGGCTGAAGCCAAACATCATTTTTTGATGATTCCATGGCTATAAATGGTTTTTCTGTTGTCTGGTGTTCTACTTCTTTATTCCCCCCCCTCTCCACACAGCCGGTAGATCCAAAGCAGCCATGTCGCAGCGGTGGTTAGACTGCCTTAGGGAACTCCGGATTTATCCTCAGGGTTTACTCCCGAAGCCAATTCCATAAATGGATATTCCCGCAAGGCAGCGGTGGTTTGAATTCAGAGTTCCTTCTCTTAGATAAGCTACCAACCAAGGATCACGAGCCCTATCTGCCCGAAGATATATTAATATATATATATATATATATATATATATATATATATATATATATATATATATATATATATATATGTGTTTAGACTGTCTGATTCCTCTAAATCTGTCGTAGAAGATAGGCAGAGAGAGAGAGAGAAGATTTCGGGATCTCAGAGACAGCCTCTATCACATTCTACCATCTCACTCGTGGAAATCTCTTTTCTGTTATCATCTCTCACTGTGACTATCACTTATTCTAATCTATTCAGAAGGGACCAACCCAAGTCTTAATTTCCTATCAAAAATCTACGACAATGCTCATCAAGTGCATTCCTGGCGGTGAGATACCCAAGAAGCAACTTCATTATTATTAGCATAGTGAAGGATGACCCCAAAATGGAATATAGTTCTATGGTGATCCGTAACATAGCACAAGATCTCAATTGCTACAAGATGATCATTGAAGAGAAAAAGGTGGCAAAACAAAGCAAGCTCGATTTTTTTTTAAGTCTCCACGAATATTTTGTGCCCCCATTCACCAAGTAGCCGTGGCATACATCTGGAGCTAAAGAAACCTTTTCAGTACTTACAAAACATTCCGCTAACTAACTGCCTGATGAAGCTACAGCTCCATCGTGACAACTGTAGCCACAAGCAACGGAAGTAGCAGTGATTTAAGTCCTTTAATATTTATTATATATTTCAGTAAGTACAGTACATAAATAGTATTTTCTTTGTGTTCATTATGCCTGAAAGTCATAGCTCATTCATAAATGTTTACTCTGTAGTTTTTGTTTTTCTATCACTATTTGCTTAATCTTATACAGCTTTCTGGACCTCGGTAACGAATTAATTTGATTTATATTAATTCTTTAACAGCCACGGTAGCCTCACGAATTGGGTACCAGAGCAACTCTGGGAAGGTTAAGGCGGCCGGTGTGATGCTGATCACATCACACCTAGCGTGCCGTATGGCCAATAAAATATGGGCCTAACACCATACTCCCAATATTCCTCAATGTGCATGTAACGGGATCCTTTAATTCTTATGGGAAATGAATGTTCTTTTGGCGTTTGATCGGTTGAAAAAAAAAAGGGTAAAGGATCCCTTTACCCGCCCCTTGAGGCATTTTTGGAAACATAATTTCGACATAAGGGTCTTTTATGTTTGGACATGCGCCCTAATATAACCGACTAGGTTGAACGGACGCGCATCGCCAAAACGAGGTAAAACTTTATAACAAAAAACAAACAAACAAACAAACTTGACAACCCAGCCCAGCAGCGTTTCAAACTTTTAATAGTTATTTTTCCTACACTATTGTCGTCTCCTCACCCCTTGTTCCATTGATATTTGTCTAGATCTTTCAATCGTTTACTAACTGGTGATTTTGTCACACCCATATCAATTCTTCAATTCTGATCAAGCCCCATCTATGACGGCTATAATTTTCTGGCTTTCATGTTTGTATTCTCCAAGTTTCAGATGGCTATCTACTGGTACTTCTTTTACATTTGAGTTACTGATTCTTATTTTTGTGCAATTTATTTCTGTTTTATTTTCATATATTTCCTAATGCAGTGAAAGTTCCTCTGGCCGTTTGTAATCTTATTTTGACATCTGTGTCTGTTTCTCAAACTCTGTCAGTGTTGCTGCCAAGATATGAATGAATGAATTCACATCTTGGATGGATTTATCTCCACGTCCACTCTGGCTATCATATGCCGAATTTATTCTCATAATCAGAGAAAAACTCTGTCTTTTCAGACCCAGGTGTTGTGACCTCTCATCGAGCATTTTAATTTTCTTCTGCATCTGATTATGGTTATGGGAAAGCAGGGTCAGGTTGTCAGCAAACGGTAGATCATCTTAAGAATCTAGATCGTCAGCTGTTTTCCCAGTCCAATGAATTCCACCTGTTGTTAGTTAGTTTTAAAAGAAAGTTGGAGGAGAGCGGCCGAGCATAAGATGACCTGTTGCCTCCGTTCATTCACATCTTGGTCTACCCTGTTCAACCTAAATGTCGGTTATAATTAGGATGTTTAGTGTCATTTTATTTTCAGGGTTGTGTTACATTCAAATATGTACTGTTATTTGCAATTGATTGCTGTTAGTGGTGACAATTTACATTAGAATTTGTTATTTTCTTACTTTTGTTACAGGTAGTTTTCCCGTGTCGTATTGTTATATTACTTTTTTGTTGTCCCTTACACTGTGTATAGTTAGCAGTGTTGTCCCTTACATTGTGTATAGTTAGCAGTGTTGTCCCTTACATTGTGTATAGTTAGCAGTGTTGTCCCTTACATTGTGTATAGTTAGCAGTGTTGTCCCTTACATTGTGTGTAGTTAGCAGTGTTGTCCCTTACATTGTGTATAGTTAGCAGTGTTGTCCCTTACATTGTGTATATGTGGCAGATTATGATAAATAGATTTCACATTAACTATTTCCTCATCTACATTCTTTTTTTACCAAACTTTCAACTTCTTATTTTTGTTCACTCAAAACCCTCTCATATTCAGAATCTGTCTCTCTTTGTCAACATTTAACGAGCATTTAATTGCTGGTCGCTATTCCTTTGATGTACGATTTCCAGCAGACCTGATTAGCATACGTGAGCCGGTTTCATTTAATTTTGAAGGGCAGAGATCGTAATCGTGGTAATTTGATTCAGATAGGGATAACAAAGGGAGACAATTGTCTATTACCTTTCCCTGATCTGTTTCGCCTGTAAGTTAATTATTCACGGTGGGAACCGCCATATCAATAGACGGGCTCGCTATATTTTGTTTTATGACCATATCTGCAAATGGAAAATAGTGTGAATTCTCGAGCGAAGAAAATCTCGCACGGTCTGGTAAATCATGTTACACAAGATCTAAGAGAGACTGTTCGCTCGATTTGCCTGAGTCTGGTTTCGGTTTCAGTGTGAAGAATTCGTTTGATTCGCAGAATGAACAAGTAAATATGTAAATCTGGGCGTAGGTGCAAAATGTATTAAGTCAGGGCTATTTCTTTCATTTCTAATATTTAAACCCCTACATTTCTCTAGACGCTAGCTTCGTTCTAGAACCACTGTATCAGTTTCGTTGGAGAATAGTCTTAGTAGTTCTGTGTTGAGGTGAATACATACTAGTAGTTTGAGTGATTTAATCTTTTTTAATCGTCAATTATATTTTACTAGTTATTTTCTGTGCAGAGTGATTTACTAAGTTAGGTCCGTTATATTATTTCTCTATATTATTCTCTAAATCGATTATTACTGAAGTTTATTTAGTGATTTTCCGAACTGTATCAGACAGATAAGTACGCTGTAGTAATATCTGTGTATTATAGGGGGCTAGCGATATTTTTATGGGCATACTTAGATTGGTACTATAAATAATTTCCTCTAAATCCTGTTCTTTCTGCTAATAAAGAGAGAAGCTTGTCCACAGCGGTGTCTGAGTTTAATATGGGCGACGATGCTACTACGTGAAATATTTGCTGCGTTACTCAATAGGGCAATATAGGGCGTTGATACTATAATGGGTGCATATGGGTCAATTCAGGAAGCAGTGGACGTGGCAAAGTGTTCGTCGCTGCAGCTTAGAGTCTAAGTAGTCTGATTCGGCTGAAACACTTGTCAATGGGCGAGAACTCTGTCTCAGATTGTGTGGCATTCTGTTGTTAGATCTTAAAGATTTCCTACTCAGTTGCATGGATCAAACCAGTTGCTACGATCGTGATTGACCTGATTGACTTTCGATTACAAGGAAAATGGAAACTAGAAAATGGGAGTGATCCCCAGTGGGTAACATAGCACCCTGTGTAAATCAGTTATGGACTACATCTGTTCAGATAAGGGGGACTGCTGAGGATGATCAATTTGCGTGGCAAAACAACAGAAGAGCTAGACGGAATCTTTCCATTTCTGAAGTCGGCTGGAATTCCACGACATGACCTTTTGGGAAAAGATTCTACATCTAAAGTGATAATCCCTAGAAAACGGTGAGGTCATCAGGGTTAGATCACCAAGTAAGCTGTATTCGATGGCATTATTAGAAGATGCTTCTGTGAAGTGAATACATTTTCAGGAGTAATGGAAATTCCAGTGACACTTTACGTGGACTTGTAAGAGAACAATATGAATTTCCACAAGTGCTACAAATGATCAGTGGGAACAGCTCTAGCGCTTGAGCAAAAGAAGTTGGAAAACAGCCTGAAAGCTAGAAAAACTTTGGAGAAGATGTGTATCTTTGGGGACATTAAGTCTGCTACTACTGACTATATTAGTGTACAAGTGATTCAGCCAAGTAGCACCCACATAAAGTATGTATTCCAAATTGATCTTATCAGATGAAACAGAAGATAGCTTGCCCGGGAAACTTTTAATAAAGTTTCCACTGAAAGGAAGGGTTACAAAGTTTGGGAGCACATGAAGGCCGTGCAAAATGCCCTTTGAAGCAGCGCTGAAAGTTTTTAAGATCGATGGAAATCTACACTAATATAGGGGGGCCACTTCAAAGTCTGTTCGGAGTAGGGCACAGGTGAAATTCTAACCAACAACGGAAAGGAGTATTGTGAAGTCCTCCAGGTTAAGAATGATTCAGCAGGCGTTCAAATGAATTACAGTACATAAACTAGAGCATAAGCTTTGGCCGAGGTTCAGGAACGGAATTTAACACCAGCCACCAACAGTGCAAGAGGTAGCTCATTGTCCAGAAAAGTGTTGCAAGTCAGCTGGAGGTTAAGGGTTTACGAACGTGTTGGGATCACATGCCACTGAGCGTTTGCATACCCGGACTGCTCCAGTTGTACTGCGGAGCAATGGTTGTGGGAAAAGAGAGGATCCTTAACGGAACTTAATTTGAGATAGGGTAAGAGATATTCCCGAAGGAACAATAATTCCTAGCCAGTTCAGTCAACGAATGTGGAAGTACTTTTTCGAGAAACAGCTGGGACGAAAAGCACTTTTGGCGTTCCTGGAAAATGGTTGACAACCATTCAGAAAGGAGTAATTCCAGGTACACCAAGTTTGGCCGCTCAGCGCCCAGGCTTAAATCTATTTCGGGCCGAACACATGTCAATGGGGGGAAACTCTGCTCTATGATGATACGGGATCCTTTCCTGTTGTAGGCCCTAGGAAATGTAACGCTTTGGTAAAGAACAGTTTTATCAGGTTTTTCCTGAAATCAGGAGTTCAAACGAAGCATGTGGTTGTATAAAACGGATGTACCTTTCCGCTATTCACCAGATGGCTATGAGGCAAACGGGAAAACAAGCTCGGTATACGACTGGCTAAAAGTCTTTTATGGATGAAACAACAATTCTGGATGAACATGCGCCTGACGCGATAAGCACAAACAGGTATGAAACTGTCAGGTGTTCCAAGGGTAAAGGACCTTTATAATAACGAAGAAGGCAAAGATTCACAAAGGGAAGGGAGGTCATATCACGTTTTCAAGCCATCCCTACCAGAGCGAACCTGTCAATGTTGGAGGGATAGATTGCTTTTTCTCAGTCCTAGACTTCAAGCGTTGTTCGATCTTAACAGACGGCTGGCAAAAACTGGGTGCCTAAACATTCAGGGAAGAACGATATGTTGTCACAATGCTTATCAATCCCAGTGAGGACATGCCAAGAACTTCAACATGATATGAAGCATCCTGAAACCACCAGGTCTTTTGTCAGAACCTTGCTGCAAACAAACCTTCTCAAGTTTCCCTTCAAAGTAAGTTGGTCATGGATACAAGCCAAAAGAATGGCTAATCTACTGTCCCACTTTGGACTTAAGAAGTAGAAAACGTTTGTGGCAGTCAGATCCAAGTGTTGATCCTGCTGCAAGTTGTCTACTTTTCAGATGGCTGTTCCAGTATGGTGAAGCTTCTTTGGCATGGGTGACTAGATTCCGCTAGAGTTTTCCAAGGCATGCAAACCAGCAAAGTACATTCTGGGTTTACTGAACGAAGCGTTGGCATTGAAAGAGTTGAATCAGTGAAGTCATGAATGAGACTAATGGCCGATGAACTGTCAGAAATCCTTGATATGGAATGAATGATGGCATATATCCTCAACACAGCGCCAATCTCAGAAGAATCTGCGCGGCCAATATGCTGTTGCTGCCAAGTATGAATGAAAGTCGAAATGTCAGCAGTGCCACCCTTTTTTCTTCAGACCTCCAGGTGGAGAATGGACAACAATTGACGAGCATTTTCAGATGAACTTGGCTATCAGGTACTGATTTATGTCTCATAGAAGCAGCCTGATCAAACTGTCTTTTGCAGAAAGCAAAAGTGTGAAGTGATCTTTCGAAGCTATCAATCAGGCAAGAATGGAAGCTGATAGCACCTGAAAGGCGAATGCATATGGGAATGCCACCAGCACCAGATCCCTAGTGTCATGAGGGGGGGTCAGGATTAAAATTGTGGAGGGCGGAGAGCCTGTTTTTAAGACGTTTAGAAGAGGCAAGTGGGGTGGTTAGTACAGTGTTAAACCTAGAAATGGATCTCCACACTTCTTGGAGGGAAGAGGAGACCTGCCATCTTTTCTTCACATTTGGATTGCCAAAGCAGAGACTTGGAGAAGAAGCTTCTTTGTGCGGACAAGACCTAAATGAGTGGTAACGCTCATTTTAGAATGTTTACGATGTCCATGTTATTTCACCACTCTTTCACAGAACACGGGGGTTGCATATATTCAGATGGTTATCAAGTAATGATGCCATTGCGCAGCAAAGGAATGCTTCAGGAGAGAAGGAAGACTCGAAATAGGGAAAATTCTTTCAGGACCCTTCTTAGTTTTGCCCCACCAAATGAATCTTGTCTTCACCGGGTATACGGTGATTTGACACAGCGCTCATCAGCATAGCAGGGCCTTACCGGGTGCAATTTTAATAATCTTTGTTCGTGCAAGTCAGCGTCCACCGAGTTTCCAATGTGGTTGGTATAATTATGCAGGTTTCAAAAACGATGCCCTTCCGTTTACTGTGCGTGGAAAGCGTAGCAGGAAATGGGAGAAAGGCCCGGACGTACCATTGAAGGAACCAACAATTCGAAGCACAGCAGTCAAATTCAGTCCCCTACTACATTGGGAAGGGAAGATATTCCTTCTCAGCAGGCGAAAAGACTCACTAACATACCTCCTGGCAAAATTGTTCCTTAGAAAGGAGGTAAACCCTGGTTGTGTTAGTAGCATGCCACAATGATCTGGGAAGCAATCCCAAAAGGCGCGCAGTCCTGACCAGAACAACACCTCCCATGAATTTGCTGTTGATCTAAGCTGCTTGGGCATTGTGTACACCTCCGAGATGTTGGCAGATCTAGATAAATGTTAATGTTCCACAAGAACTATTGCAGCCAATGCTGAATGCTGATCTCACAGGGGTTTTCTCTTCAGAATTTTCAACCAAACACAATACGAAGTGGATTAGGCACTTGAAGTTGCAGAAATGGGTCATGTACCATCTACCCGATACTCTCATACGTCATGGCCTGTCAATGCGGCGGAAAGGAAGGTTGCTTATCAAAAGCAGTGGAATGTGTCACATGGTCCGCTCCAACAGCATTCATGGGATGAAAACCACAGTTGTCTGACATCAGATCGAACATCAGAGGCCTGCTTGAGCTACCTTGGATGAATTTTCTAGTCAGCAGGGACTTCAAACCCAAGAAGTCGAGAAGCTATAGCGTGAGCCAGAGTTTTCACGGTTTCCAGCCAAGAAGAATGGCTACTGTAATTGCAGGATCCTGTAATCTTTCAGGGTGTAATGCCCTCATTGTTCAGACCTGAAGGCATTAACAACTCTTACAATGGCAGACCAACAGACCAAAAGCAGACACCATGGGAAAGTCGGCCCTCCTCGTTCATGATAGCATTGTTGATGGCCACATGCCCAAGTAAGTGGAAGGCTATAGAGCAGAAAGGTCCAACAAGTTTCAAAGGAGAACAATGGCTAGGATCACCAGGTCTTGTCCAGAATGTAGCACAGTACTGCAAAAAAAAATTCAAAACGTGGCTTCCCTTCAAGTCAGTTTGTGCGACGAGTCGCAAAGTTAGGAAAAGCAAGCTTGCAATGATGCTCAACAACACAAGGCGAGTCAGGAGGGAACCGTGGCTAAGATCCATTCAGCGCCCACACTGAAAACGGGAAGGAAGTGTCGATGTCATGCTGCTGAAGAGTCACTCAAACTGGAAAGAGGTAATCGTGAATTACATGACTTGATTTGGGCATGGTGATAATCCGCTGGTGAGGTCCCAAGGCATCAATTAAGCAAGGGAACGAAGAGACATGGTAAGGAGATACGATGCTGAGAATGATAACCTGGTTGCAAAAAGCAGTGCAGCAGGTCCAACAAGAATGGGACTACATGATGGGAAGGAGCCCTCTGCAGAGATCCTTTGCATGGAATGATATATGGCATATGGTCTTACGCTCAGTCTTCGTGGATTACCATCCTTATGACCTGCTGCCGTAAGACGGCCACCAACCTTGTAAATAGGGGAAAGTCGGATGAATGAGCAAGTGGCCCCCTGTGCCAGTGGAGGCAGACACTTAAACACGTTCACTCAGCGTGTCAGCTGGCATTAGGGCAAGGACGATACACCTTGGCGTCCATAACAAAGTGCTAAATGAGCTAGCAAAGTCCGGCCAGACACCAACAAACACATTACTTTCTGAGGGCAGGAAAGTCAGCACAACTCCCAAACCGATAAACCTGCTTCCTACACAGTTTTAACCATCTCTTCTTGACTGTGCAAACGACTGGAGAATGGCTGTAGACCTACCTGGACGGGGAGGCATATCCAGAAAGTATCAGAAAATCGCGGAAACGGCGGATATAGTGCTTCATTCTTCAGCAACGCTTCAGGTCATACTGATTGAACTGACCGTGCCATTTGAATCCGATTAGAAGAGCAACATTCATTCAAAGCGGCCAAGTATAGCGATCTAGCCGCGGATCTGAGACACGATGGATTCAGTGCAAGGGTCATGGCGGTTGAAGTGGGCGCAAGAGGGCTTGTGGCTGCATCAATGTATGATTTATTGAAACTGTTGGGGTTTGAAGGGACAGTCTAGAACAAGGGCACTGAAGAGGCTTTCTGCCGAAAATAGGCAATCAGGCTGGCTGTGGGAACAAACCCGCAGTGGGCAATGGAAGATCGTGACAGTAAAACGCTGCGGTACAGAAAACACCAACATTTTTCTAAGTCTCACAGCGCTGAGTTTTATATGGTGTACTAGTGAGGGGCTGCGACTCTAGGGCAACAGGCGATGTATACTATAGGGAGTGTGTTACTGAAATTCAGTGGCGTGCGGCGCGCAGTGGCTAAGGTTCGTCGGCTGCGCGCTCGTGTCTCAGTGTGTGTCCTTAGTTGTGAAGGGCGACGGAACGAACGGAATAATTTGTCTTTTCTTTGTTACTTTCACAATTGCCCCCACGGCTGGCGTTGTGGATTAAAAGTTGCTACCGTAAGTGAAATGGGTTCATTTTCGATACAAGACAACAGGAAGCTGAGACGCTTGGGAGTCATGACCCAAGTGGGCCCGCCCCCCTTAGAGTGTAAAGGAGTAATCGGACCGAAACACTTGTCAGATGGGGGGACTGCTTCTGATGATCAGATTGCTTCCTGTTGTATCGCTCTGTAAAGAGTTTCCTATCATCTCTCAGAGAATATTTTAACCAACTAAGTAAATGCACTGATTCATCATGAGTATTGACGGAATATATATATATTTCTAATTCATGATGCTAAGTTTTTTTAAATGACTAGAATTTATTTCACGGGAGTTTAAACGATAAGACAAGCTTTAAGCTTGCAGTTTATAATTTAAGTTAAATAACCGAAGTGGATATATATATTATTTTACGCGAGGTAGGATAGGATTATGAATACTGTTAAGGTTAAGTATTTTGTATCTTTCTCTTCCTTTTACACAGTATCTGGGTCATACCCTAAAACTACCAGCGGCTTCTGTGTATGTATATCAGGGAAATAACAAGACGAAAGAGCAATTGTTGTAATTTATACTGTAACTGGCATATAGATCCAGAGTTCTTTCCCTATATCAAAGTTTCAGTCGGCCCGTGGTGGCGACTAAATCAAAAACATTTGACATAATTTAACTTGTGACATTACCTGAATAACAACCACTGTTTTGTGAAGAAGATCTATCCTGACCAGATTATTTTACCTGACACTCGATGTAACGATCGATTATTCCAAGCTACTGTACCCTTGTGAACCTTAGATCTCATAAATAGTTTCCTACCTGGACAAGAATTGAAGTGACATTTATCAGCATCTTACTTACAGTAGCGAAGCAAGCGTTTCCCACGATTTGAATTCATTAGCCTTGGAGAAGCTGGGGCTTGTCTTCGCCAAAAAAAGACACAACATTGGATGGACTGTGTGTGTGTACTTAAATGATTGTTCCAGTTGTGGTGAATGCACCTGTTAGGTAAGGTTGAATGCTTGTGATCACAAGTGTGTCAGAGCGAGAGAAAATACAGGGATGAATAATTCTGTGATTTTATAACCAACTTACTCATTGATTATTTTTCTTCTTAAATATTACCTATGCTGTCTATTTCAGAATAGATTATCGGGGAACCCTTGTTCTTTAATGTAGAGGGAAATCCTAGACCATAGCGTATAAATATGTGACTCTTTGGGGGCTAATAACTTTTCTTTTAACGGGATCGTGGGCTCAACAGAAGGGGAAAGGATTACACCTATGGGTCTATTCTTTTATTAATTCATTAACGTATGTTTATTTGTATGTGATTTGATAGTCAACTTATTTACTGTTGTGAAATTCTTATGATAAATAAAATTTACATAAACTTTATTCACCTGTGTCGGTCAGCTCGTCCAAACAAATCCATATTTTCATAGATATAGTTTTCACGTCTGTGCGTCTAAGTGTCGTCACGTATCTGTGTGTGTGTAGATGTGAGTGGGTGAATATATTAATATATATTTATAGGAAGGTCTGTCTGATCTACTAATCTCAGTCGTAATCGACAGGCTGGATTGATTATCTTTCTTATCCAGGGACAGATTTTACCTTTCCCCCATTTCATTCGGGAAAATCTATTTCTTTACCTGATCTCTCACTGAGTTATCACCTGTTCTAGTCCTATTCAGGCTGGGCCAAAATTGATATTAATTACCCTATCAAAAATATACGACAGTATAGTTAGCAGTGTTGTCCCTTACATTGTGTATAGTTAGCAGTGTTGTCCCTTACATTGTATATAGTTAGCAGTGTTGTCCCTTACATTGTGTATAGTTAGCAGTGTTGTCCCTTACATTGTGTAAAGTTAGCAGTGTTTTTTAATGTGCGTTTTTTTATTGTTATATTACTTTTTTGTTGTCCCTTACATTGTATATAGTTAGCAGTGTTGTACCTTACATTGTGTATAGTTAGCAGTGTTGTCCCTTACATTGTGTATAGTTAGCAGTGTTGTCCCTTACATTGTGTGTAGTTAGCAGTGTTGTCCCTTACATTGTGTGTAGTTAGCAGAGTTGTCCCTTACACTGTGTATAGTTAGCAGTGTTGTCCCTTGCACTTTGTATAGTTAACAGTGTTGTCCCTTCCACTGTGTATAGTTAGCAGTGTTGTCCCTTACATTGTGTATAGTTAGCAGTGTTGTCCCTTACATTGTGTATAGTTAGCAGTGTTGTCCCTTACATTGTGTGTAGTTAGCAGTGTTGACCCTTACATTGTGTATAATTAGCAGTGTTGTCCCTTACATTGTGTATAGTTAGCAGTGTTGTCCCTTACATTGTGTATAGTTAGCAGTGTTGTCCCTTACATTGTGTATAGTTAGCAGTGTTGTCCCTTACATTGTGTATAGTTAGCAGTGTTTTTAGTGTGTGTTCTTTTATTTTATTTTATATTAGTGCGTTTGTTTTGGCTTATTATTTATTAGAGTGTTTTGACAATTCTCTTTCATTTGTTTTTCTTAAATTGTATTACTATTATTATTATTGATATTTTTACTGTTGTTACGAGTACCGGGGGAGGTTCTTGGGTATCTTTAAACAGTGTACATGGGGTAGAGTACCACCAAGATAGGATTAGTCCAAGCACCTTGAATCTTGTGTATCGGAGTTGAGGACATCCAGATGCTGGGATTTAGAGGCAACCAGCTTCCGGTGTTTGACCAGGGAGTCAGCTGGTTGTGCTGAATCTTGCTTGACCATTGTGTCAGTCCCAGAGCCCCGCACGGTGCTTGCAATGTCCACCCATTCCAGGGCAAGAGAAAAAGAAAAGGACTGAAAAACATATGGAGAAGAGAAACGGATACAGAAAGTAAAGATTAAAGCAGACGTTGAAAGACTTTGAACACAAAACTGGAGTGCTTGGCAAATATTTGTTGAAGGCATATGCTACAGGGAGGGTGATTTGTAATGATGATGATGATAGTGGTTCTCTCATTAATCTAGTCACCGTTCTGATTGTACTTTACTGTATACTTTTAACCGATTTCGCCCATTTTCATATAACATACTTTTAAAGTCTTATATACATAAGATCACTAATGTGGCAACTGGTGACAAGAATCAGACAAATGTCAGTGGAACAAGAAATGAGAAGAAGATGCTGACTATGGTTTGGTCAGACACATAGAGGAAACCTGTTGATAGCATTGAAAGGTAGTCCTTGTTTTGGAATGCCCAGGGTAAGTGAGATACAGAGAGAGAAAAGAACATAAGGAGAAGAGATGTAGAGACAGATATGAAAGGTATAATATGAGGAAGACATGAAAAGACCATGAACTGATGGCACTGAGTAGGAAGACATAGCATAAGTTTGTTGAAGACCTATGCTCCTGGAGGAACTGAACAGAGATGGTGATGGTAATATGTTTTAATCAATCCTTTAGCTCCCCAAGGAGCATAGGCGTTCAACAAACGCATGCAAAATCTTCCTGTCCCGTGCCATCACTCAAGTTATGTCCATGTCTTCTACCCCATTTCTACCTCTAGTTCTCTTCTCCTTGTGTTTTTGGTCTACCACTGCGTCTCGTCCTCTGGGGATTCCGGAAAAAGTACTGCCCTGTGATGCTGTCAACAGGGGTTTCCTCAACGTATGTTCCATCCATCATCAGGATCTTCTTCTCGTCGATGATAATGTTTAAGATAAGAAAACATGCATATTAAGTGTTTTGATATTTTATCCAGTGTGATCCATCTTCTAATCCATTAATTTGAACAGCCTAAACTGTCTATCCAACTGGCTCCGACAATGGGACAGATGATGGACGTCATGTTTGCCTTCCTGAGAAGATTCGAGTGGACCCACTTCTCCTTCTTGTGCACGCTCTCATACGGATGTCAGGACGAGATCTCGTTTATCAAACTCAAGATAGACGAGTTTAAGCGTACAACCAAGCTCAGTGTCTACGGCGTGGAAATGTTCTCGTAAGTCTAATCATCAACGCAAAGTAAAATATTTGTAACTGCTGATAGGAGGCAATCTTTAATGATCTCACAAGCAGTGGCGGTTTTAGAGTGTGAGAGACCCTAGTAGGTAAGAGCAAACTTACGAGGTTCCTTTTTAAATTCATTTCTGTTTTTCGATAAACATGTATTAGTACGAAAAGCCCTTAAAGCGCCAGACCTTAAGAAGAAGCCTAGATTGCCCTTGCCTAAAACCGCCACTGCTCACACATTGTGTTTCTTTCCATTATTTCTGTAGGAAAGCTTACTTAGTCGTTCCCCTTCTACCGTGAGGTGTAGAGGTTTGGAAGACAGAGCGCCATACTATCCTATCGGCTGTCTTCCTCCTGGCCTGGTTCGATTCTAGTCTTCGGTCCTTCAAAGATTGTCTAATGTTGTCCTCCCAGCAGATTCTGGGTCGTCCTTGGGGTCTGGATCCCTGGCTCTTTGTTTCCCATGCTTGTCGTGGTAGCCGATCTTCTCCCATTCTGCAGACATGGCCAAACCATCTTAGTTTGGACTGTTCTACTTGGGTCTGCAGGGGGTGGGATTTTAGGCTGACGTATAGTCTGGTTGCGGACCATGTCTCTTCTTGTTACTTCAACCACCTTCCTCATATACCTCATTTCTGAGGTTTGGATCTGGTTTTTGTGGGTTGTAGTCATTGCCCATGACTCGCATCCATATGTCAAGACTGGGACATACGTGGGGCGGTATACAGCCATCTTCGTTTTCTTACCAACCTCTCTCTTGCTGAGGAATCCTCGATTTATGGCCTGAAAAAATCTCCCAGCTGCTGCTTTTCGAGTGGCCAACTCTTCTTTGATGCCTCCCTTTCGGTCTATAATAGCTCCGAGGTATTTAAATTTGTCGACCTGCTCCAGGACCTGTTCTCTCAGCTTAATCTGATGTCTTCTTTCTTCTCGTGATATCACCATGGATTTTGTTTTAGAGCTGCTTATGACCATCCCTCTCTTCTCCAGTTCTTCCTTCCAGACTTGCAGGTTGGATTGGAGATGTGCCTCTGATTTAGCAATCAGGACAACATCATCAGCAAATGCCAGCTCTGAAATACAGACCTGTCCCATCTTCTAGTACCCCACTGAATACTTTCTTGTTCTTTCTTTAAATGCCTTGATGACATCGCCCATGAGGAGTATGAAAAGATAAGGTGACAGGATATCATCTTGTCTTACACCAGTGCTGGTCCTGAACTCTTCTGAATTATGGTTTGCTGTCCTCACATAATTTCTGCAAGACTTGTAGAAGCTCTGTATAGCATGAATCAGAGGTGCTGGAATGTTCTTCCTTGCCAAACAGTTCCAAAGTTTCCTCCAGGGGACCCTGTCAAACGCCTTTTCCAGATCTATGAAGCAAAGATGGATCTCACTCTTATACTCAAGGGCCTTTTCACTCAGTTGTCTGAGTGTGAAGATTGGGTCTTGAGTACTTCGGTTTTCTCGGAATCCGCACTGGACCTCATCCAATTGTGGCTCAGCTAGGCGTCGGAGTCTCTGCTCTAGGATTCTAGAGTAGATTTTACCAGGGACAATGAGAAGGGATATGCCTCTATGGTTTCCACATTGTCGATTGTCACCCTTTTTGAAAATTGGTGTTATGATGGCAATCTCCCAATCCTTTGGTATGGTCTTGTTGCACCACGCTGCCTGTAGGACCCTTAAGAGTAATAGGTCACCTGATGCTCCCATGTACTTAACCATTTCTGGTGTTATACCATCATGCCCTGCTGCTTTGCCCATCTTGATTTTCTCCAGTGATGCCTTCTGTTCTTCCATCTTTATGTCATCTTCACCATCATTGGTTTTCTCTTCTGCTCTAGTGGTTATCATTTCTGATGCTTCACCATGCTCACCATCCAGGAGTTCTGAGAAATATTCTTTCCATCTTTCCAATACTTCCTTCGGGGCAGTTAGCAATTTGCCTTGCTTGTCCTTTATAAATTTGAGAGGGCATTGTTTTTCCTTCCTCATGTTCTTTAGGGTCTTGTAGAACAATTTCTGGTTTTCTTGCGCATCTTTTTCTAGCTTTTCTCCAAATTCTTCCCAGGACTTCTGTTTTGCTGCTAGCACCTTGTTCTTTGCTTTTGTTCTGAGTGTCACATATTCTCTATATTTCTCCATTTGTCGTGTTGTGTTTTTAGCTCCTAAGTATTGTTTCCATGCCATTTTCTTCTCTCTTATTTTTTCTTTGACTTCCTCTGTCCACCAAGGTGTCCTCTTTCTCTTGTTCCCAAGTCGGACTTCACCCCATGCTTCTGCAGCAGCTGTCTTTATTATGTCCTTGAATTTAAGCCAGAGGGTTTCCAAGTCATCAGGTTGTTCTTCTGTGTTGCTCACCGCTGCAGCAATAAGTCCCTTATATCTGGTCTTAATTTCTGGCTCTCTCAGCTTGTAGGTGGCTCTCTAAGCTTGCTTGTAGGTGACACAGTTTTTCACATTCTTTTTCTTCACAGATATGAGCTTCTCTCTTACGTGAACTTTACCAACGGAGAAAATGAAACTGAAGTCAAAGAAAAGTTAATGCATGAGCTTCACAAAGATTCGAGAATTAACTTATTCCATGGAAATGGGTGAGCTTTATTTTAATGTGGCATTAATTAATTAATGCAGCAGTCATGGTTAGAATAGTAAGAACCTTTTGGCATTAACTTTGATTGTTTTAGAATATTCTGCTTTCTCTTTTTTGTCTTTATTTGTCTTTGCATTTTCTTCTTCTGTGTCTCAGTTTCTTCTTCTCCTCCATCTTCTTCTTCATTCTTCCTCGTTCGTCATGAAAAGGAAGTTGGTTGCGTTGTGTCGCTGTTTACAGCGAAGCTGCGATATTTGCGCCTTTCGGCCCGACACATCCGACTTCTGCACAGCATTTTTTGGGACCGGGTTTGCCTTCCCTCTTCGATCCCTACTCTCTCGGCCAGACTGCAGTGATGCAGCCTGTTTCCAGGACCACCACTTGGAGGTGGAGTAGGGTCTTGGTCAGCTCTGGTTCGCTGACACTGACGCAAGCAGTCAAGCTATAGGTTGCTGACCCTGACGCAAGCAGTCAAGCTCTGGTTCGCTGACCCTGACGCAAGCAGTCAAGCTATGAGTCGCTGACCCTGACGCAAGCAGTCAAGCTATGAGTCGCTGACCCCGACGCAAGCAGTCAAGCTCTGGTTCGCTGATCCTGACGCAAGCAGTCAAGCTATGGGTCACTGCATTCATCGCTTTTACTGCGTCTTTGGTCCCTTCTTCTTCTTCGTCTCATTTTGTTCTTGTTCCTCTTCTTCTTTTTCTTCTTCTTCTTCTTCTTCTTCTTCTTCTTCTTCTTCTTCTTCTTCTTCTTCTTCTTCTTCTTCTTCTTCTTCTTCTTCTTCTTCTGCGTCTCCTTTTCTTATGCGTGTCATCTTCTTCTTCTTCTTCGTCTCATTTTCTTTTCCTCTTCTTCTTCCACTGCTCTGGTTATTCCTTAGAACGACATGCTGTGTGCTACTATTGGGGCTGACGTAGACGTTTACTGAATTCTGGTTTTCTGAAGCATTGACTGAACTGTGTAGTCTACTTAATTAAAGCAAACATGTTTTGAGCTGTATTATTAATTGCTGAAAACCTCATTTTCTTCAATGCAAACTCTTGATACGAACTTTGTAAAGAGAAAATTATCGCCGCCATCATTAAATCATCTATTGCAGTTCAGAAGTGAAGGCTATACTTGATGTTGCCAAGACGCTAGGATTTACTGGGAAAGATTACGTGTGGATATTTACTGCAGCTTCTATCACTCTGTCAGCAGCCTTTGTGGATGAAAGCTACCCACTTGGATCTTTTAGTGAGTATTCTTTTAGAGAAAGTAAGATTCGTTGGCAGAGTTTGACGAAGTTTCCAAAAATATCAAAAGTAAAATAAAACCATATCGGCTAATCATAATATTGTTCACGAATAAAACGAGTAAGAATAAATTTCATTTGGAAAATCCCATTTATGGGTTACAGTAAAAAAACATTTAAATAATAGATGAAACAGTAGTTAGTGATACTAAAATGGAGGGAGAGGCATATATATGAAACTAATAAAAGAGCTTGAAATCCATATCTCAGTAGCTAGTGGAAATGTTTAAACAATTTTAAATGTAAGGCAGAACCGAATCCGCCCCGAGTAGACATACTTGGTCTTGTCCTGAATGTTTTTATTCTACTCATCTGCACTTCCGTTCTTTAAACTTTAATTTGGTCTGTCTTCTGTTTTCCCTTGTTTGCTTCTTACAGGGAAAATTTGCAACATCTGCTGTATCCCCTTAGCAACAAGCCTGCTCCAACGCACTCGTGCAATGGTGGCTTCTGTGGCAATTTTTTTCTTTGACTCATCTGAAACTTCCAGACTCCAGACGGGAAGAATTCAGTTAGTGCATATTATTATTTATGACCATCTGATCTGAAGGCTGCGACAGAGACGACTGTTGACGAAGGTCAAAAGTATTTGTTTAGATATTATTGGTCACAGGACATGTCTAAACCAAACAGCAAGACCGATTTGACATTCTTATATAAGCTTCTTCTTCTTCGTCTTGATTCCTTAGCCACTGACTGACAAAGCAGTCAGTGGCCATCACGCCTAGTGGCGTCTGATAGGGCAGCAACAAACTGTTCCCATTTTGCTCGGTCGGTGGCCATCCTTCGTGCCGTGCCCCAATTCTGGTTTATGCTTCACATCTCAGCCTCCACTGTTCTCCGCCAGGTCTGCCTCCCTTTCGCCGCCCTTCTGGGGTCCATAGCAAAGCAGTTCTGGTGATGGTGTCAGGATCCCTTCTGCGGATATGGCCGACCCAATTCCAGAGTATGCCTGCAATGATGGTGTGCATGCCTTTTTGACTTCACCGTGTAATCAGCTCCTGGTTGGAGATGGTATTCGGCCAAAAAATTCGAAGAATTTTCCTTAGGCAGGCTGTATGGAATGAGGATAATTTGGACATTTTCTGTTGTGTTACTCTCCAGCATTCCGCGCCATACAAAAGTACAGAAAGTACGCAACTCTCGTATAACCTTAATTTGGTGTTTGTGCTGTACTGAGAAGATTTCCAAATGTTGTTTAGATTTGCAAAGACTAGTCTGGCTTTATTCATTCTGTAACTGGTGTCTTTGCTTGTTCCGCCGTCTGATGTTACTATGTTTCCTAGATACAGTATGTAACATTATCTGTTTGTTCCAGCTTTTGGTTCCTTATTTTTATTGGTTCAGGATTGGTTTACATTGAATGTCATGACCTCTGTCTTCTTCAGGTTGATGTTCAGTCCCACTTGTTGGCTATATTTATTCAGTCTGTCTTTTTTTTCTTTGATGTTCTGATGTGAATGAGAGAAGTGCAATATCGTCTGCGAATTCTAGATCTTCTTGTATAATAGGCTACATTTACTTTCCCTCCAGAAGGTTGTAGATTTCCATATTCATTCATTCGTTTATTCATTATCCGTTTGTTGTCCAATTTACAAAGGTCTGTCCCGTGCCATCAGTTCAAGGTTTGTTCATGTCTTCCTCACCATTTTCAGTTCTATCTCCAGCTCCATGTGTTTGCGGTCTGCTACTGCTTGTCTTACGCTGGGGTTTCCAGAACAAAGACTGCCGGGTAAAGTTATCAACGATTTTCTTCAGAGTATTTCCTATCTATTGCCAGAGTCTTCTCATCTCTTATGCTACTGGCGCTTGTCTGATTCTTGTCATCAGTTCCACACTGGCGATCTTGTCGTGCCATTTCAATCCTTTTATTATATGCAAGCACCCATTTATCGAACTGATCATCCCACTTCTCGATGCTTGACCTAATATGGTGAAGTCTTTAACACTTCTCTCCCCTACAGCAGTATCTGTTATGGGACACCTTTTACCCATTTATGAAAGTTTGTAAATTCTTGGTTGTTGTTTTTTTTTTGTTGTCCATATTTCCGAACCCCAAAATATGGCCGACTTGACACTGGATTTGACAATTCTTATTTCTATAATAGAATTGATTTTACTTGATTTCCATGTTTTCCCAAGGCACTAAATCTCCTCTTGCCTTGTGTATCCTTATTTTGATGGCAGTTTATGTTCCTCCTAATTTTTCTTCATGAGTTCAATATTTTATTGAGATCACTTTCTTAATCCTGGCATTGCAATGTCAATCTTTTTGTTCTATTTTACTTAGTATTTTACATTTGTATAATTGCCTCGAGGGTCTTTGAGGAGAAAAAGAGGGAGTAATGGTCCCTCAGAGCTGTCGTATAAGGCAACTAATATAATGTTGTATATGTGGCTGGTAACCTCATCATGTTAAACTATTAGCGGCAGAAACCACTGCTGCAAGACTATGAGTGCTTTGGTGCTGGCTTCCTTTAGTGGGGACAAGCTGCAGTGGTAGTTTCATAATCCATGAGGAGCGAAAAACGAAATTATACTGATTTTCATAATGACTGTATACTTTTTTTTTCCAACAACAGTTATTGGATATGACGCCAGCCGTGAAATCATGACAGACGTTGTAAAAACCGGAGTTAACCTGTGGCTGGATGCCTTGAACTCGCTGGCAATGTCTTCAGACCTGGATGGTATAGATTTCACTACTGGATTTTCCTGCGACGCGATCAAGGAGGATATGGCTCGAGAAGTTAATGAAACTATGAGATCGCCGCTGTTTTGGAAATATGGTGAAGTATTGTACAGGTACTTCACTCTCTCTTCATCTCCAATGTGATCCTTTTGCTAATCTTCCACATGCCCTTAAAAAACGCACAGCTCATACAATTGTTCTAATACTTCATGAGTGCTGAGTACATGCCCTTATAGCAGGAGCGGACTGAGCCATCATGCAGTGCCCACAGTAGTAGGGAAGTTGTCACCCTCCCCATGTCTCCATCTATGTCAGATAGATGGTTAGGGACCAGTGACTCTTATTGCCCGGGAGCCCTGGTCAATGTCAGTCCGCCCCTGCATCCTAATCTGATTACTTTTCGTATCGTTATTTTCTATCCTGTAAAAAGGGGTTGAGGGGTTTTGTTGCTGTTTTAATAATTGTTTTTAAATATTCCTTATTTCTTGATTATGATTGGATACTGGAAATGTATCCTGTTATGTTACATTTATAAAATTTAAAGCCTTTAAATTAATACTTCAAGTACATCTTTCAATAAAAGGATACGGTATAAAAGATGAGAGAACGGAAGAGAAGAATTTTAGACTGGCTTGCGCGTTCAGTTCTCAACACTTTTAAAATAAAGTTCGTTCCTTCTTTCTCCTTCTCATCAACTTTCCTCTAAGCGTGAAAGAGTAGAGTTCTACAGTATTACACAGACCTAATGATACCGTATGAAAACCAATCATGGACTGCACGTAAACAAACAACGTCTGCTTTTAATCATACAGGGGTCGTTAAAAAGTCATGCCCTATTTTTAAATTGTTATACAGGGTGTTCCATGAAAAAGCGGCCCCATTCACAAAGTGAAAGTAGCCAGATTTTTCAGCATTTTTCAATGTTTACAAATATGTCGGTTATAAAAGGTTCTAAGTAGTACTAGATTAGGGTTCCCATAATGTTTTGTTCAAAAACCGGGACATTTCCAAATTTTTACCTAAAAAACCCGGGACATTTTGTAAAAAAAACGGGACATGTAAAAAATTAAGGTAAAGCACAAATAAATCTATTATATATTATATGTTGCACTTAAAATAAGATACTGGTATAAAAATACACACATTAACTAACACAACTTCCACTTTAAAAAAGAATTCTAAATTACAAACATACTTAATTAGAAAAATCGCACCTTTAAAAAATACACAATAGTCAAGTTTATATTTCAGATTCATCAGAATATGTATCAGATTTATGGGCCTGTTCAAGAAATTTTTTTTTTCTTCTGATATTTGGACATAGAACTCAGCACAAGAGAAATCCTTAAAATTGGCCTTTATAATGGCAAGCTTTCACTGTCTCAATTTTAAGTCTGTTTTTTTTTCGTCTGTCCAAAGCGCATTTATTAATGAAAAAATACGTTCAACAGCTGCATTGGATCCTGGCAGTGCCAAACAAAAACTAACTAGGCATTTCAGGTTCTCAGCATTTATATCCTGCTTTGTAAAATGAGCGAACATCTCACACCATTTTTCACTGACACTTTGATCCTTCAGTTCACTCCACACATCAAATTTGCTTTCACAATATTTTTTCACACATGCAAACTCATCAAATAAGTCCTCTTCATTCACAGTAAAATTTGGTGACACTGTCTTCGTGAATATGTAGCTTTCTTGGATGTTCTTCCAAGTCACAGACTCCTTTCCCTTCAAATTGATCCAATCCATAGACTGAAGAGGCGTAAGAAATGGTGTACACCACTCCTGAATATATTCAATGCAGGTGTCATAGAAATCTACTGCATAGCTTCGAAACTTTTCAACTGTTATGTGTCCTTCTTTTTCTAATTCTTGCAACTGATTTCTCACAGCAGTAGTAAGAAACTTTTCTGCCTTCCTGTAGTTAAATCATTTGGTAGATGCTCACTGAACACTGTTTTGGTCGACTTTCGAATTTTTGTTCGAGATTCAAACCGAGGGTCCAATGTAACCGGAAATTGATAAAGTAACACTTCTAAAACACGGAATAAAATATGTTACCCAAAGATTTTTTTTTTTTTTAGGAAGGACCCTTAAAAAGCGGGACATTGGAATAAATTCGGGACACCGGGACATTTTATTAAAAAACGGGACTGTCCCGGGAAAAACGGGACGAATGGGAACCCTATACTAGATTGACCTAAATTATTTTCCGTGGTTGGACCGTGAGTATTTGAAAACCATCAGGTGTGTTTAAATAAACTGTCTATCACAATGCCGTTTTCACTGCAAGAAAGGATACCTATTGTTGAGAATTATATCCGTACGGGATCGCTAGGACTACTTGGCCATTCACACTACTTCCGACACAATACGTCAGCATTCCATGACGTCACGGGCCGCTTTGTCGTAGAACACCCTGTATAATTATTTATATCTACTGTATATACAAATGAAATACATGTCCGGACAAGCAAAAATAGCTGCCATTTGACAAATTCATTGTATTTATATTTTATTTCCAGCAACAAATTAAAATAAATAAAATGTAAATGTAGAGCCGCACCGCCCCCACCCCCCCACCCCCCCCCCCCCCCCCCACCCACCCACAGAAACGTAACGTCACAAGACACAACTAAAATTACTGCCCGCTGTGAAGTGTTGTGTTCAACAGGTCGGAACTCACTATTAGTTCTAATGTTAATGGGACCTGGCATTTTACGCAATAAAATAACAATTCTCTGTATTTTGACGTTTGTTTCACATAAATGAGATAGACAGGAGTGAAGAAATAAACATGGTAAAAAGGGAAGTGACTTCTCAATTCTGATGTAGAAAAAAACATGGCAAATAGGAAATCCAAACAAAATTATAAGCATTACAGGGGGCTAATAAAACCTTTGAAGAAATAATGAAGGAAGCTGACTTAAATTGATGATAACAAAATAAACAAATGAAACAGGATTGGAGTAGCTTTTACTAAAGTACGACACACTAGGAATACGGGAAATTCCGGTATTACTCTTCATCAAAGTATCGAACTGGTAGAGTGGTTAGAGCGCTGGCCTCTAACAGCAAAGGTTGCAGGATCGAACCACGGTGCCGTCACGCTCCAGTTTACCCAGCTATAAATAAGTACCTGACTCTTAAGTTAGGGAAGTAAAAAAGGCTGCGAGAAAGGAAACATGTCACCCCCACCTCTCGATACTGGACCTAGCATAGTGAATTCTCTAACACTTCACTCCCCTATGGCAGTATGTGACTACCTATTTCGTATATTACCACTCATCAGCCACACTCACATACAGGATACACGGCCGAGAAATACAGGAAACCTCCTCAGACTGTTGTTAGATAATTCACCGACCGTCAAAACCAAACTGGAAATAGATTCACATGTTTGGAGCACAGAAGGAATGCTAGTGTCAGTTGGAGGAAACAAAGATCCTTATCATGGAATCAATAAATCAGTCTCATTTGGTCCGTCGTATTCGTTAAGTCAGTAACTCTGCGCTTTCACTGCCTGAGCCTGTGTCACTTTCTAACCCCCGTGTAGTGGGTTTCATGGTATTATATGATGGTGATAGTACTACGTGTGATGCATGAGGTCAGCTGTGAAGGCTCCTGAGATAATATGTAACTGTGAATTGTCAGAAGGCCCTTCTCGCTACCACTACGACCTCACACTTATCTTTTTTTTTTTCTAATGAATGTGGCTACGTTAAATGTCTAGGGTAATGATATGTAATGTGGTGTGATAGTTTATAGACACACACACAGATATTTAAGAAGTCTAATAATATTAACAAATGTTATAATACACTGAACTAACTCAAGTGTGTAAAAATTTTGATAGAAATTTTCTTACATTTATTTTGTTCTGGACCAAGTTTTATTTTGACCAGAACTTATGAAAGATTTAGAAATTTTGAAAGAAATGCATGGAATATTACATAATAAATGCAAGGGTGTACATATGTATGTTACTAGACTATTTAGTTTTATTAATGTTTATAGCAGTCATCTAATTGGGAGGATAGTTAATGGTTGTGCTGTTGGGGTGGCCTCATCACTCCCGATCTATAGTGACTACACATTGTCCAGTAATGGCAGGAATTTTATGGGATTGTTAGTAACTAAATGGAGTTGGTGAATTTCCAGCAGACCAGAGGCTCACTCAACTTTGAATAGGTAGCTCTGGTGCTGAGATCTGGTGGCCCCACCTCTCCGTGCTTGGGGGCAATATAAGACTTATGGTGGCCCCACCTCTCCGTGCTTGGGGGCAATAAGAAAATGCTCTGACACAACGTTACTGCACGGATCCACTCGTGTAAAATCACCAACTCATTCGACACCGCTTGGGTGCCAACTGAAACTCACAGCTCTGCAATCAAAGTATTATTTATGTGTCAAATTCCATTCTCTAACCATGACTGGACACACACTACACAACAACAACATATAGACGGGTCAGATCTCTCTGACCATACAGCACATTTTACCATGTTGGTTTTACATCGGATAAGTCCTCCCAGACTACAGATTCTGAAATAGGTTCATTAGTTTCCTGCCCTAAAATAGGATAGGTAATATGTTTCATTGTTCTCAACACTTGATCTGTCCTTCCTAACCCTTGCTGGAGTTTATGTATATTGTTTGTCCCTAGACCCTGAACTAGGGCGGGGGGTCTAGAGCAAATCCTTACTTGTTTGTAAGGCTAGATTTCGATATGGCAGTATCAAATCACTCGAAACATTAAACAATATTCAAAATATACAAAGAAATAATTTCAGTCTTACCAGATTATGAATAAAGAACACAGAAATGCTAGCAAAACTCAGCTGAGCTGCTGGCTATAGTATGGCGTCCCTGAACTTATTTCAATTTATTTCATTTGGAAATCACCACACTTGAAATTTACTGTGTCTATCACTGGACAACTTATTCTGAATGACCCCAAATGCGCGTCTGTGGCCAATCACTGCCTTGTGTTTTTCAATTCAAATTTCCTACACTAAAGTCATTTCAGTCATGCTTCAGTCAAGTATGGATTTTTATCTGTTAGTCCGTCCGTCTCTACTTGCGTTTTCACAAAAACGTACTTGGTTTTTGAACCAACCTATTCATCCCCTCTACAATTTTGCCTGAAAAGTTATTTTTAGCCACAGCTTCCACCAATTCCCCTTCTCTTTCATTCTAACTAGATTTGGACACTTGAGTCTTCAAGGTCGCGATTTTTGTGCAAATAGTGACATGTTTGATTCAATGCAGTCTTTCGCTGATGTGAACAACACAGTCTTTTGTCAATGTCTTCATTATTATCTATCCGTCTGTATAATTAAACGCATATTATTTCACTGCTCAGAATGGGCCATCCGGCCAGCTAATTTTTATATTCCTAACATTAATATTAAGAAAAAGTTACTTTTTAAATTTTGTAATATTTCAAGCATCTGCGTTTAGCCGCTGAATTCAAATCAAAGGCTTGGTATCGCAAAAGCGTCCCTTTCCGTACCTCATGTCAATTTGGGGACGTGAATTTTTCCTTCCCCCCCCCTTCCCCTTCCCAATTGCGTCTCCTTAGCCTTGCTAGTCTCACGCAATATTTCAGTCATATTTTTTTCCTTTTGATTCGCCGTTCTCATCCCGTTCAAATGGTAACCGTTTTGACTTCCCGTCTAGCAAGTCAATTTTTATGGAGGGTGATGACCCGCGGTCAGGGCGATCATGTACTATCAGCAGCCTACGCATTATGTTTTTATCCTTACATGTTATCTTTGGAGGTATTTTAACGTTGTATCTCTGTTAATTTTACGACACATCTCCCCACTTGAAAACATGCCTATGGCAAGTTCCAAAACCAGCGATACACATAGGTAAAATTACTCCTCACGTCTGCCACTACTCTAATTTTGATCACAGGGGTGCCGACTGAGGAAATCTGCACCGACATTCAATTTGCCTGGGATATATTGGATACTAAACTGATAAGGTTGAAGCAATAAAGACCACCTCAGCAATCTTGCGTTTTCATGCTTAGCCTGAGATAAGAATACAAGAGGCTGATGGTCCGTCTCGACCACAAAAGTCCTACCATACAGATAGATTTGAAACTTCTTTATTGCCTAGATTAACGCTAAACATTCTTTTTCGCTTGTGGAGTATCCTTGTTCCGCCTTATTCAATTTGCGGCTTGCATAAGCGACTGGTTTCAGTTCCCCATCCTGTGAAGATGATCTTTGCAACAAAGCCCCTCCGAGTCCTACATTACTTGCATCGGTTCTTAAGACAAAGTCCTGTGTCAAATCAGGCAGTTTGAGAATAGGCTTGCTAGTGAGTTTTTCCTTTAACTCTTGGAACGCTAGTTCACATTGTGCAGTCCAAATAATGTTATCTGGAAGTCCCTTGCGAGTCAGATCAGTCAGAGGAGCACAAATAGCGTTAAAATTTTTGATGTATTTCTGATAAAATCCGCATAACGACACGAATGATCGCACGTCCTTTTTTGTTTGTGGCCTAGGTGCTCTCTGCAGCTTTTCCAAATTCTTAGGATCAGGGGTCATATTACCCTGATATACAGTGTGCCCCAAGAATTCCAACTCTTTGCATCCAATACAACATTTTGTTGGCCTAGCAGTTAAGTTCGCCTCCCGAATCCTATTAAATAACATTTCTAGAGCTTCAATATGTTCTTCAAATGTCTCTGTGGCGACGAGAATATCATCCATGAAATTCGTGATACATGAGTTATTCAGGGGATCCAACAATTTGCGCATCATCCTTGAAAACACACTCGGAGCATTTTTCAGTCCGAATGGTAGCATATTGAATTCATAATGTCCATCCGAAGTGCTAAAAGCCAAATAAGGTCTCACTTCAGGCTTCACTGGGATCTGGTAATAGCCTTTACTAAGATCCACCTTTGAAAAGTATTTTGCCTTGTTCAGTCTGGCAAATAACTGTTTTGTGTCTGGTAATGGATCCACTTGTCCTTCTGTGACAGCATTCAGTTTCCTGTAATCTATGCACAGTCTGTGTTCCCCAGACGGTTTTCTCAACAAAACGACACTAGAACTAAAAGATGATTCACTGTGCGAAATAATCCCCTCCTTCAACAAATAATCTATTTCTTCCTTCAATGCCTTCTCCTTCGCGAACGGAATAGAATAGGCTCTCATACAGATTGGGTTTGAGTCTACCAGTTTCATGTCATACTGTAGCAAATTTGTATGGCCTGGTTTATCTGTTAATACATCTGTATGTTCCTCCAGAACCTGTTGAACTCTCTCCCTCTGATTTTTAGTCAGGTGCTTACTGACTTTTACCTGTGCTGCTGTTTCACAAGGATGTAATGGGTATTCATGTGAGGTGAGTGGTTCCTTTTGCATTTGAGTTGCGATAGCTAAGGTCAGTAAGGGGGTGCTTTCCTGGAGTGGTCTGTCCAGATACTTCTTTAACAGGTTTACATGATAAACTTTCTCCTTCCCCTTTTTGTCAATTTTATAGTTTGTTCTAGACACCTTCTCTAGAACCGTATATGGACCTTGCCATCCAATTTGTAATTTATTCTGGCTTCCGGGTAGTAGAAGCAGCACCTTCTCTCCGACTGCCAGTTCCCTGTCCTTTGCCTTCCTATTAAAATATGCTGCATGTTTCTTCCTGGCTTGTTTCAAATTATCATTTGCCAGTTTCCATCCAGCTTTCAAACGAGTGGTCAGTTCGTTAGAACCTTTTATGGGCCTCCCAAATAGCAGAGTTGCGGGAGCCATCCCGGTTGAACTATGTGGTACCTCCCGGTACGCAAACAATGCGGCGGGCAGGAATTGATCCCACAGATCCGGTTTTTCGTGTGCCAGCTTTCTCAGGATAGAAATGAGAGTCCCGTTGAACCTCTCTACCTGGCCGTTCCCTTGCGGATGGTACGGACTACAATGAAAGTGTCTGGCTTGAAATAGCTTAAAAACTTCTTCCGTTAGTTTCCCCTTGAACTGAGAACCATTATCCGTCAAGATTTGATGCGGGAATCCTAATCGGGTAAATATTGTAAGTAGTGCCTCTGCTACATGTTTTGAATCAATTGATGGCAGGGCTACCGCCTCTCCCCACATAGAAAAAGTGTCCACCAGAGTAAGGATGTAACTGTTCCTCCTCTTGGTCCGAGTGAGAGGTCCTACAATATCCACTGCAACCCTCTCAAAAGGTGTTCCCACTATGGGCATTTCCCCTAGAGTTGCAGGAGCAGTCCAGTGCTTTGGAGCTACCCTTTGACATTCTGGGCAGGATTTGACATATCTTTTTATATCCTCCGTTATCCCTGGCCAGAAGTAATGACAAGCTATACGCTGTCCTGTGGCGCTGATCCCCATGTGACCACTGAAGGGAATCGCATGCCCGAGTTCCATCACTTTATCTCTATATGAAGTGGGAAGAACCAGCTGGTTGTGACCATTTGTTCCAGTTCCGGCCTTCCTGTATAAGAGTTTGTGCTTCATGAAATATTCCCCCTTGCTCGGAGGTGTGTGGCATTTGGGCAATTTTTTTCAAACATGGCTTGAGTGTCCTATTCTCAGCCTGCGCCTTCCTCATCTCCTCTGGATGAGCATTTATAGGTTCACCTTCTTCCTCCTTCTTCTGTGACCTGGTCTGCACTGTCGCCATGATCACAGGTCTCTCGGGATTCCCCAAGAAGACGTATCTACACCCCAATATCAGAGGGTAGATTGGTTCATCTATCACTGCTGCTCTGATTTCTCCTTCCACATAGCGAGTTTTCACCGTTATCCTTGCGATGGGAAGTGTCATGAATGGTATGTCCTTAGTTGCCCCTTGTATTTCCACTGTTTCTGTGGTATACTGACTTGGGTCCACTAGGCTAGACTTCACAACTGAATCATAATCCAAACCTGTATCATAAAGGCACCTTATGGTGACCCCATTACAAATAACATCCTCACAAACTGGGGTGTGATAAGGTTCCTGTTGTCCATTAGGATTAACCTTTAATCTTTGCGTCCCCGACTTCATTGCAGCAATGTTTGAAGGTTTCCTTCTACAAAATTCGGTGTTATGGTTATCCTTTTTGCACCATTTACACCATCTTTTTCCTTGGTTCAACGGTTTTCTTTCATTGAACTTTTGGTCATTGAACTGTGAGTTTCTGTCTCGGTAGTCATTTCTTGGCCGTTCAAAATTTGTCCTACCTTTATTTCCCTGCTCTCTATTATCAAATTTATTAAATTGCTGTGGAGCTTTAAAATTATCTATGTGCTTCTTTTTAGCACCACTTACCTCTGCCTGGGCTGCCTGATACCTCTCAGCGACATTTAAAACCTCCCCCAACTTCTCTGCACCTTGTTCCATGAGAAATTTTCTCATGTCTGGAGCCATGGACTCTCTCAATTGCTCAATCATGATCATTTCTTTAAGATCTTGGGTCTTCCCCAGAGCAGTCCATTTCTCCAAATAGGTTTCTAGTCTGGCAGAGAATTGGTGGTATGTCTCCCCAGACAACAGTTTGGCATTTCTAAATTTCTTACGATAAAATTCCCCATTTTTTTTCGTACCTCAATAACAAAGCCTGCTTTAACATGTCATAATTGTCTTGGTCTTCCCTGTTCATTTTAGCAAATACTTCATAAGAAGTACCTCTCAGTCCCTGTGATAGCTTTAAACTCCACCTCTCTCTCTCTAACCCATAGGTAGTAGCTAATAACTCAAAACGTCCTAGGTACCCCTCTATGTCATCGTCTTTTTCAACAAAATGGTCTAAATGAAACCCCATAGCTGAGTTTGAGGCTCCCAGACTAGGCGTAGCATCTGAGGCAAAAGGGCTGGCACCATTTTCAGGAGCCTGGCCTTGTAATTCCAGCTCCCTTAGTCGTAATTCGTGCTCCCTTTGCAACCTTCTATCTTCTGCCTCCCTTTCGGCCTTTTTATCTTCTGCCTCCCTTTGCTGTCGTTTTTCTTCTGCCTCAATCTGCAGCCTCTTAGTCTCAGCCTCTAACCTCTTCTCTTCAGCCAACCTTTCAGACTCTAATTTTCTTTCAGCCTCTTTTTTCTAATCTCCTTTCTTCCCGTTCAATATATTTATCACATTCAGCCGTTACGTATTGAATTAAAATCTGACCATCCATTCCCATCTCCTTTGCGGTCAGCACAGCAGCTGATCGGAATTTTGCTAGCTCCGCCATACTTTTTAGACAATATAATAATATACAAGATAAATCTCTAACCACTAAATTACTTCTAATTACTATAGGCTAAATAATTCTAATTTATTAATTAACTAATTACTTATTACTGGCTGTGAAGATTCACCAACTTTTATCTGCAGGGACACTTTTAATTTTAAAGGGAATTTTACAATTTTGTTCCCCTAATTTTATTTCTCCCACCAGGAGATCCTAATATTACTGTTGGGCTAATGATCCCGGACGAGCCCCCAATATATGTAGTGGGTTTGATGGTATTATATGATGGTGATAGTACTACGTGTGATGCATGAGGTCAGCTGTGAAGGCTCCTGAGATAATATGTAACTGTGAATTGTCAGAAGGCCCTTCTCGCTACCACTACGACCTCACACTTATCTTTTTTTTTCTAATGAATGTGGCTACGTTAAATGTCTAGGGTAATGATATGTAATGTGGTGTGATAGTTTATAGACACACACACAGATATTTAAGAAGTCTAATAGTATTAACAAATGTTATAATACACTGAACTAACTTAAGTGTGTAAAAATTTTGATAGAAATTTTCTTACATTTATTTTGTTCTGGACCAAGTTTTATTTTGACCAGAACTTATGAAAGATTTAGAAATTTTGAAAGAAATGCATGGAATATTACATAATAAATGCAAGGGTGTACATATGTATGTTACTAGACTATTTAGTTTTATTAATGTTTATAGCAGTCATCTAATTGGGAGGATAGTTAATGGTTGTGCTGTTGGGATGGCCTCATCACTCCCGATCTATAGTGACTACACATTGTCCAGTAATGGCAGGAATTTTATGGGATTGTTAGTAACTAAATGGAGTTGGTGAATTTCCAGCAGACCAGAGGCTCACTCAACTTTGAATAGGTAGCTCTGGTGCTGAGATCTGGTGGCCCCACCTCTCCGTGCTTGGGGGCAATATAAGACTTATGGTGGCCCCACCTCTCCGTGCTTGGGGGCAATAAGAAAATGCTCTGACACAACGTTACTGCACGGATCCACTCGTGTAAAATCACCAACTCATTCGACACCGCTTGGGTGCCAACTGAAACTCACAGCTCTGCAATCAAAGTATTATTTATGTGTCAAATTCCATTCTCTAACCATGACTGGACACACACTACACAACAACAACATATAGACGGGTCAGATCTCTCTGACCATACAGCACATTTTACCATGTTGGTTTTACATCGGATAAGTCCTCCCAGACTACAGATTCTGAAATAGGTTCATTAGTTTCCTGCCCTAAAATAGGATAGGTAATATGTTTCATTGTTCTCAACACTTGATCTGTCCTTCCTAACCCTTGCTGGAGTTTATGTATATTGTTTGTCCCTAGACCCTGAACTAGGGCGGGAGGTCTAGAGCAAATCCTTACTTGTTTGTAAGGCTAGATTTCGATATGGCAGTATCAAATCACTCGAAACATTAAACAATATTCAAAATATACAAAGAAATAATTTCAGTCTTACCAGATTATGAATAAAGAACACAGAAATGCTAGCAAAACTCAGCTGAGCTGCTGGCTATAGTATGGCGTCCCTGAACTTATTTCAATTTATTTCATTTGGAAATCACCACACTTGAAATTTACTGTGTCTATCACTGGACAACTTATTCTGAATGACCCCAAATGCGCGTCTGAGCGCCGATAATATGATTGTCTGTGGCCAATCACTGCCTTGTGTTTTTCAATTCAAATTTCCTACACTAAAGTCATTTCAGTCATGCTTCAGTCAAGTATGGATTTTTATCTGTTAGTCCGTCCGTCTCTACTTGCGTTTTCACAAAAACGTACTTGGTTTTTGAACCAACCTATTCATCCCCTCTACAATTTTGCCTGAAAAGTTATTTTTAGCCACAGCTTCCACCAATTCCCCTTCTCTTTCATTCTAACTAGATTTGGACACTTGAGTCTTCAAGGTCGCGATTTTTGTGCAAATAGTGACATGTTTGATTCAATGCAGTCTTTCGCTGATGTGAACAACACAGTCTTTTATCAATGTCTTCATTATTATCTATCCGTCTGTATAATTAAACGCATATTATTTCACTGCTCAGAATGGGCCATCCGGCCAGCTAATTTTTATATTCCTAACATTAATATTAAGAAAAAGTTACTTTTTAAATTTTGTAATATTTCAAGCATCTGCGTTTAGCCGCTGAATTCAAATCAAAGGCTTGGTATCGCAAAAGCGTCCCTTTCCGTACCTCGTGTCAATTTGGGGACGTGAATTTTTCTTCCCCCCCCCCTTCCCAATTGCGTCTCCTTAGCCTTGCTAGTCTCACGCAATTTTTCAGTCATATTTTTTTCCTTTTGATCCGCCGTTCTCATCCCGTTCAAATGGTAACCGTTTTGACTTCCCGTCTAGCAAGTCAATTTTTATGGAGGGTGATGACCCGCGGTCAGGGCGATCATGTACTATCAGCAGCCTACGCATTATGTTTTTATCCTTACATGTTATCTTTGGAGGTATTTTAACGTTGTATCTCTGTTAATTTTACGACACCCCGCATCATCTTCTTTACCGTTTCTCTAGAAGTTATGTCGAGTCTATTACCGATTATATTTCGTTATTTGTTACTCGAGCATCCGAATGGCAGAGTGGTTAGAGCTGACCTCTCGTGGTAATGGTGTTGCGTTCGAAACACAGTGACGTCACGCTTAGTCTACCCAATGGAAAAGAAACAAAATAACATTGAAAGAAATTCAAGCTACACACAGAAAAAGAAAACAAAATCAGCAGTTCTTATCTTTTCATTTTGTTACATTTTATTTTTGGGACGGGTTTGACGCCTTGGCACCCCGAGACAAGGGTCCCATGGGCTCTCCCCTGTAGCCGCCCCTACATTGACGGGAATGTGCATGCGCTAGTGACACAAGCAACATATTTGATAAAAGCGCGGTCTCAGTTATTTTATGTGGGCAATACTGGATGCAAGTAAAGGTAGTCAGATAGAAAAACCTGCCTTAGAGGAGTCAAGTATTTGAGACTTCATTACACTAGCACCAGCTTTATGAGATGGGGTGGCCAGTTCCCTTCCTCGACGTATGTGCCTTCCCTAACTCATGAGCACAGGTAGATTCCCATTTACAGCTGGGTAGACTGAAGCATGACGCATCCAGGTTTCGGTACCCGGTAAATGTATCGGGAGAGGAAACCGTTCTAGCCTCATATCTGAAGGATACACGAATGGTGAATAGTGAAAATGTTACCTGTGTTTTTACAAGTATAATGTTATCAGATGCACAATTTTAATACACAATACATGCTTTAACCTTCATATCATCACCGTTATTATCATCTAGATATATTCTGAAGTCAAAGCTACCAGGAGACCTGGAGTTTGACGAATATGGTGTTCTGAAAGCCAATAAGTTCTTTATAATGAACGTCCAACGGCAGACGAACACAACCAGTTCCAGGGATGACAGCTCTGACAGAAGAACTCCTGGACGAGTAGCTGATGACAGGTAATCCTGTAGCAGAGTTGTCGAACCTACAGTTGTGACATATTTGGTACATTTACTTCTTCTTCGCTGGCTCTCAAATAACAATTTATATCTCTCTTATAAATGTAGCAGTCCGTCTCAGACTTCTCTCGTCACCATACAGTTTCTTCCTCAAATTGGTTGGAGAAGCCTATGCTACTACTTTGTTTCTCTCATGGAGACATCAAGGTCTTGGAGGACATGTTATATTGTTTGTTTTTCAGGCCACGAGAGTCGTCAGTCTTAGATCAGGTAATTAGAGTAGCCATACTTACATTCAGGTATTCAGAGTTATTCCACTTACGTTCAGGAATCAGACTTCTCAATCTTACAATCAGGTAAAGTAAGGTGACAAACAAATTAACAGAAGTGGCACTCGAGTATAAGCAGAGTTGTCACACTTACATTATGATAACTGCGGTTGTCACACATATTCTGGTAAACAAGCTGTCACTAATAGTCAAGCTACTCTTTCACACGTACAGCCATGCATCCCTCTCATAATTACGTTACATTATCTCTGCCAGAATTACTTACATTATCTATGTCACAATTACGTTACATTATCTCTGTCACAATTACCTTACATTATCCCGGTCACAATTACGTTACATTATCTCTGTCACAATTACGTTACATTATCCCTGTCACAATTATCTTACATTATACCTGTCTCAATTACCTTACATTATCCCTGTCAGAATTACCTTACTTTATCTGTCACAATTACTTTACATTATCACTGTCACAATTACGTTACATTATCCCTGTCACAATTACCTTACATTATCTCTGTCACAATTACGTTACATAATCACTGCCACAATTACGTTACATTATCCACGTCACAATTACGTTACATTATCCCTGTCACAATTACGTTACATTATTCCTGCCACAGTTACGTTACATTATCCCTGTCACAATTACCTTACATTATTCTTGTCGCAATTACATTACATTATTCCTGTCACAGTTATGTTATATTATCCCTGTCACAATTACATTACATTATCCATGTCACAATTACATTACATTATCCCTGTCACAATTACGTTACATTATCCTGGTCACAATTACTTTACTTTATCCCTGTCACAATTACGTTACATTTTCCACGTCACAATTACGTTCCATTATCCCCGTAAGATATGTGCAAGAGAAACATGAGTGCACTGGACATAAACCTAGCAGCTGTGAGGATGAAGCAGCCGATCGCACCGAGTGGCGAAGCTCTCTACGGCGCCACCTCAGATTGGGCGAACAAAAGGAAAACCAAAAATTAACATCTGTGTATATCATTGTCCTCATGTTCCTTGTGGAGCATGGAGCCACCCTTGCTGCTGATCCCCTTGCAGGAAACTTGCACCAGGCATTTATAAGCACCTACAGCCGCGGTTTCTATAGCAACATGCACAACATCCCATTAGTCGCCTCGTGCCCGAGGAAACAGTAGCCTTATTATTTCTTTGTCTCATGAGGGACCCCAGGGGAACTACACGAGGGATATGTGGATATGTCAAACGCTTAAAAGATCGACAGCTTCTTCGGAGTTAAACATAATGTGACTTTCACAAACAAGTACAAGAGAATCATGTGGCACCTGTCAGACAAAGGTCTCTGTTATGCGAAATGTGTATATAAATAGGATGTATTCATTGTTATGTTACATATAAAGTATAAGTATTCTTGAAATTTCTTTTCTGTCGGTTAAATGTACAATTGTCGACAGTGTGGATATTAGGTTTTGCGAGGCCCTAGACAATCGTATATTTATGTGTGAGACCCAAGAGCCTAGGAACTTTATGTCTAAAACCGAGCAAATGTAATCTTTTCTTGTATGCAAATTGTTAAATTAACTGATAATTAAAAAATAAACTTTCTGGCAAATGCTGTTTGTCATATAACGAGTATCCATGTAGATTGTAGAGCAAAATAATGTAAAGCCAATATAACTGAATGTATTTCTTGTCTCCAGTCTACGTCGTCCAAGCGGTTCCATTCAACAACGCGGCTCTGAGCATTCTTCATATAGACGCACAGGCGGGGACGACAAAGATTCTGGTTCTCCCATCTCCCGAGCTAGAGAATCAAGATTTCCTATTTCAAGAGATAAATCATCTGGGTCGCCCTTAAACAGGGACAGAGGTCACGATGTTGACCAATCTCTACCACGATACAGAGTTTCAGAACCTTCTGAATCACGAAAGTCAGGATACCAGCGCCCTGAAGACAATGATCCTGAAATTCCTCTGTCTACAGACGAAGAGTCGGGTTCACATGAAAAAGATTCAGGATCTGTTTCTAGATTGAAATTTTCAGGCTCGCCTTCCTCCAGAGACGGAGATTTCCGTTCACCTTTTTCTCAGGAACGGGACTCAAAATCATTGTCAAGAGATGGTGAGTCTGAACCGGTTTCCTCTGCGACGAAAGAATCCGGAGCGCCGTACACCAAGGACAGAAGATCATCTTCTGTATCTCATGATAATGCTCCCGAATCTGGTAGATCTTCATCGAAAGTTAGCAGCTCAGATACATCGTTTAATTATGATCCATCGCACAACGCTATTAAAAATGGCACGGCCTTATTTCTTGATTCTTCTTTGTCGTCTGTTTCTTCTCGTGATAACAGTTCTGGATTCGCCTCAGAATTATCATTTCCAAATAAGAACGGTGCATATGGAAGTTCTTACACTCCTTTTCCTGAAGACCAAAGTTCCAACCGTCGGCATGGATTAGGCCGTTCAGATGAAGATTTTCCAAGTAGGTCATCGGGCCCGTTTGGTCATGCCAGAATGCGACACAGAGATAGAGAAAATGCTCATAGAAACAGAGGGAGCCACAAGACTCATGCCCATGAAAGCGACAAAGCAGCCGACTGGGAGCATGAGAGCCACGATAACAGCTTAGGGACAATTCAGAGTGGAGAGAATCATGGACGATCTTCCCGTGCCACTTCAGAAAAACAGATTGCACAGAAGGTAGGTTGGCATTTTTAGTATGTGGACATCGCTTTAGTGTAGATCCCTGGGATATCTCAGGAGATAAAGAATATGACTACTGCACCCTCATGCATGTCGTATGAGGCAATTAATATGCGGTTGTGCATGAGGTTTGCAACCTTATCATTTAAAACAAATTGTTACATAAACTAACACAGCAAGAGCAATTGAATGCATTGACTCAGTCTTCCTGCAGGAAGTACAGCTGCAGTGAGGGCTTCATACTCCGTAAGGAGCGAAAAAGAAAGTAAAAATAGAAGTATGTCAACAGCCAATATCTTTAAGTTGCTTCAAGGACACAGATAAAATGGTTTTTGTGCCAGTTTGTTCACATTTATAAGAAGAGACAACTACATATCTTCCCATACAGCGCATGAAAACAACATGATTATTGTTGCTATTGTCTTTGCGTTCCTTGTCCAGATGAATATTTTGCACCGACACACCAATCTTCATCTTTAAGGGACACGTATATGTTTATTTTCTTAAAAACTGATAGGTTTCCTGTTTCTCAATTTTCTCCTTCTCTATCAATCTTACGTTCCCCATTGCGCCTTTCCTTTCTCTCTTCTTCCACCACCCTGCTTCTTTCAGACAAAGAACGATAAAAGAAACCTTACATCTGCTGTTGTTCATTTTATTAAAATGTATAGTAAACATGTTGCGATTCATTACTTTTCTTGTATTATTTTATTCTTATTTATTTCTATAATTGTTCCTAAAAAATTACTTACTTACTTATTCGTTCATCTTCTTACAGTGGGGTGTAGAGGTTTGCCAGAGAGAATGCCATGCTATATTATCAGTTGTCTTTCTTTTGGCCTGGTTTCAGTCCAGTCATCGGTCCTTTAAAGACTTTGATGTTGTCCTGCCAGCGAACTTCTGGGTCATTCTGGAAGCCTGGACCCCATCTTTGCCATTGTAGCCGATCTTCCCCCATTAAGCAGACATGGTCAAACCATCGTAACTGGGACTGTTCTACTCGGGTCTGAAGTGGCTGGGTTTAAATGCCATTACGTATCGTCTGGTTGCGGACCATGTCCCCTTTTTTAACTTCCATCCCCTTCCTCAGATACCTCATTTCTGAGGTTTTCTAAATGATTAATTAATTAAATTACACATAATCTATTATGGTCATTGCTTATATCGCGTTTTATTCTCTTCTGTTTAGATTGCTGATTGGGATGGTCATAATTTAATAGTGCAAGATATCACCTGGCCAGGAGGCGCCTCTAAACCTCCAAAGGGGAAGCCAGAGAAGTATATTCTAAAGGTCGTCACGTGGCAAGAGGATCCCCATGTCATATACAGGGAGATGACAACCGGTATAAATGATGAGAAAACGTGCGAATTAAATTCTATCCGTTGTACAGTTTACAACAGGGACAAGTCTCTTCAAAGGTAAGGATTTAATTGATAAGGTGCGTACTGGATAAATATATCGGTGAAAGTGATAACTGATCAATGGATGGATATTCTCAGTGGCAGCTCGTTCCCAGGGATGGTTGGATCCATTCCTATCAGAACTATGAAAAAACTAACACATTATTTAATGTTTTTATAGCGACATATAACAAATCTCCGTAAATATATTAAAACAACTCAGGTTCCACCTTCCTCGCACTCTTTCTTTACCATCCCTTATCTCACTGCTACTATCTCCACTTCCCGCTTCCTTACTGAACCACTTTGGTCTTCAGACTCTGTCTGAGCTCTGAGTATGACTGAGAGCTATTCCCAATAATGCGAAATAATTGTTTGAAATAATTTACGATTCTCCAATCCAGATGACACAACGCTGAGAAAATATGCTTCAATGCGCAGGCGAAGAATTTCCCGATGGGGATACTTTTGGCTGTCCCTAAGATAACTAACGTTGTCTGTTCTTGATACTAGATTATGCTAATATCGTTTCGGCGACAGTAACAAATTTATCTAAATAGTTATCACACCACCCATCAGACATCTGAATCGGAAAGGTGTTATATTGCACTGATACATGTGAAAACTTCGTACTTTAGGAACACAAGAAGCGAAGAACAGCTCTTTACACTGTCACTGCTATCGATAGAGAGCGAACTAGTTAAATCCATCCCAGACTTCAACATTGAAGTCACTGAGCATTTTGCAAGCCGGGAGAACAGGCGGCAATTTTTTGGCTGTATGAGAAAATACAATGGCAGCAATTTTTCGGCTGTATGAGAAAATACACCTTTATAACAGGAAATTAACGACAAGTAATTTTAAAGTTCTTGTACACTGTATTTTTAAAAATTAGTCATCGTATAACAATTAACAATTTTTGTCTTGCTAGTTTAATCCTAAAGATGAAAAAACCTGTACTGTTTTTGCTGCGTATGATATAGGCATCTTAAACCTATTTTATGGTATATGCTCACGTGCGCGGAGGAGTAGGGTGTAACAATAAAATTATTAAAGACATCCGTAACAACCAAAAGCCATTGGAGCCGCACTGGGTGAAGTGATAAATCAATATATGGATGTGTTGATGGATGGATAGTATGTAGTTATTGGACTTTGTGAATGAATGAGTTATTATCTTGCTGGACTGATGCACGTAGTGAATAACTCATGAAAGATGTAAATGAACATATACTTGTACTTGTGTGAATGGTTATGTGGGTGTGTCGTAGATTTTTGATAGGGGAATTAAGACTTGGGTTGGTCCCTTCTGATTAGATTAGAATACGTGATAGCCACAGTGAGAGATAATAATAGAAATAGATTTCCACGAGTGAGATGGTAGAATCAATAGAGGCTGTCACTGAGAACTCGAGAATCTTCTCTCTTTCTCAGCGTATCTTCTACAACAGATTTAGAGGAGTCAGACAGTCTAGTGACAACATATATTAATATCTATGAACGTACCACTCACGTGCACGCACACAAGTGACGACAGTTAGACGCACAGACGTGGGAAAAAACTATAACAGTGATTATACAGATAATTTGGAACGAGCTGACCAACGCGCTGATTAAGTTAAAGAGAAATTTTAATTATCATCTAAAATTTCATCACAACACTCAAAATTACATCAAGAAACATATACACATAGTCATAAAGTCCATAAAAATGCTACAAGAATGATAGACCCACAGTATGATCCTTTCCCTCGATGTTTAGCCCACAGTCCTGTTAGAAGAAAAGTGATAGCCCCAAGGAGTCACGGATACATATGATTTAGTCTAAGTCTTCCCTTTAAAGGTATGAACAGACTTGGATACTCTGCTCTATCCTAAGGAAAAATATTGTTAGCAACAAAAACTTGCATAAAGGAAATTTTAGACAGCAAAAATGGGTGCCAAAAATACAACAATGAAGGGATCGCTCAGTCCTGCATTCACTCTATTCAATCATCAGAGCCCTGACACACATTCTTACCCACAATCGTGCTGTAGTTCGCCGTCTGGCGCAAACTTTAGAACACTTCTCTACAGTGAATCTGTATTCTTTGGATAAAGAGAATTCCAGCTCTGCAGATACAGGTTTCTTCCGATGTTCCGGGGAGCATTCACTTCACCAGTTTATTTTAAGATTACTGTTAAGGTCACTTGAATCATTTTGGGGTAAGAAAGTTTAAACGGGCTCACAGTGTCAGAATCTCGAGGTTTCCACTACTTGGGGAAAAATGTCAGGTTTGTAACTTCGATCAAAAGGTAAAAAAAATTCTTGGTCACACCACAAATTGACATAATTTGCGGAACGTTACTGTTTGTAATAGTTTACTTGCCACAAGGGCTGAACTGTACTTAAGTTTTCTCAGGAAGAATAAAATCTGCCGCAATATGCCCGTTTTGTCATTTCACCTTTAAAGTTCTTGTAAAGATTTTACACCAAGTCTTTTAAGGAAAATGTTTTAGTTCTTCACAGATAGTATTCATCAGTACTTAACGCTGGCAAAGTTTGGGTTAACCCCAGTTTTCGTCACTAAATAGAGGAAAAAACACATATAAAATAATTATACATACTATGTACTCGTTATAACTTACATTTTAAACTGCAAGCGTACCGCTTGACGTATCATTTAAAACTTTCCGTGAAATAAGTTATATTCATAAACTCAATCATCATGAATTAGGAATACATACGTATCCCGTCAATACTCACTGATGTAGCATTTCAGTTCTAAGTTAATTTAAAAATATTCTCGTCTGATTATTAGCAGTTAAATTAAATTCATTTATAGCTGCATGGTTTTAAGCTAGAAATATAATTTATTCTGCTTTCCACGGAAACACGTCACTAGAAAATAATACAGACTATATTTTAATTCTCTCTGCCCAAAAGAACTTGTGAAAAATAGGCGATTTAGCACTTAATCACTCACAAAATATAGATACTTAATATAATATTTACCTCAACACAGAACTACGGTATCACAACGAAACTAAGAGTTTCACTTATAAGTTTAAGTATCTAGAACGAAGTGACCACGTCTACTGCAAATGGAGAATGAGTGAAATCAAGTTTAAAACTCTGAATATATCTATCAAACAGACAAAGATCCCACTATTTCCAAAAACCCGATCTCTCCCCTTTCCTAACACCTACGTTAACTAGGAGACTACCATGAACTGTCACTCGTGCGTCTTGACACCTCACGACAAGAAAATGGCCCTTCTGAGCGAATGCGTGAGTGTCATATCACACTTATCGCCGAGATCGAACCGTATAAACTACGTGTTAGATGGAAATTTCCAGACAAATGTCTGCTCTGAGCGAGCATGTCTGGCGCGATTCACACCTCCGTCTAACTATCGGACAGTGAGCGCTCATGTCAGATGCGAATGCCAGACGACCCGTCTCCACTGCAGAGGGCAATTTTCACACTTCGCCGGGAGCTAGCCTGACGAAAACTCTCGTGACAGATGAGAGAAGTACAGACGCATGTCTGCTATCTCTGTCTGCCTAGACGAGTATTCACACATTCTGTCGTCCTGCAGCACTGACATCTACGTAATAGAATGCGTATCAGTATGAGAAAGAAAAACGGTAAAGTGAGAATGGGAAAGAAAATATTTTTCATAAACGAACGAATGCGAAAAATACAGGAAAAGGATACAAGAGCGATAATAAAATAGAGGACACGGGTAGAAAAAAAGAAGAGAATATAGAAAATTTATTGATCATAAAAACTCTCTGTGACAGGGTGACTAGATGTATGAGAAGATGAGTATATTGATAGGTGGATGTGTCTGTAGCTCGGCAGTTATATATAGGAAGACGTGTGGAATGAATATGTGGTTAGGCAGATATTTGTAAGCAGGCATGTTATGTGTTACCACAACGGGCTGATCACCTGTTTGCTAGTCAATTTGATTAAGGAAACAATGGCAAATCGATTAATTTGTCGTTGCCCTAAAGATGCCATTAGGCATGATGGGTTACAGCGGCAAAGAAATCAATTTGTTGTTGCCCTAAGACGCCACTAGGCGTACTGGCCACCGACTGCTTTGTCGGTTGGTGGCTAAGGATGGAAGAAGAAGAGATGTTATGTGTTAGGTAGATGTATGGGCGATAACACTAGTCAACATCCAAAATGTACCAGAAATGAAAATAGCTGATCTTAACTAATTTTGGTGTGCTGAAAACGAAAATGACATTAAAAAATGTTGATTGGCTCTAGTTTTCAAGATATATGCTACTAGTTTATTTAATTACGGTCAATTTATATATACGAGGTGTGTTCAAATGAAACCCGTCCCAGTGGCTTTATAAGAAATATATGTAAGGTACATCAGCAGGAGTAGTAGAATTAAATACAGCAATTGTTATGAAGCAAGTACTCACTGGGGTCCTTTAGAAATAGTCACCATAGGCATTCAGACACGCATCCCACTGCTTGGGTAGACGGTGGATGCCGTCCGAGAAAAATGACTTTGGTTGCTTATTGAACCATTTGGTCACCGAGGCCCTGACGTCTGCACCGGAGTCGAATCGTTGTCCCTTTAGAGATTTTGTAAGGGTCCGAACAAATGAAAGTCACATGGTGACAGATCGAGGCTGTAGGCTGGGTGTGGCAGAACTTCCCACCTTTTCCTTGCTAACGATTCCTGCACAATGTTCGCAACATGTGGACGAGCATTGTCGTGCAACAGAATCACACCACGCGAAAGCATGCCGGGTCGTTTATTCTTGATGGCTGTATGCAGGTTGTCTAGTGTGTCTTTGTAGCGGATGGCATTGATGTTCACGCCAGGCTCTTTAAAGTCTACCAATAGAAGCCCTTCATGGTCAAAAAATACGGTCAGCATAACCATACCGGCGGAAATCTGTGACTTGAATTTTTTGGACGGATTCCTTATCACACCGGCCATTATTTTAACGGTCTGCAGCACAACCAATGAATACTAGGAGAATGAACACTTACACACTTGTACATGCGTATGTGCTTATTACGTCAGATGTGACGTCATCATGCTCCTCCTACGAATGTCCATTTGGCGCAGCACGGTCGGGTTTCATTTGAACACGCCTCGTATGACGCAACTGTTGTGGGCGATTGCATAATTTTTTCTAATGACCAATAAAAATGTAACTAGAAGTTGATGATGCAATCCTACCTACGATTACATCACCTTTGTGATTAAATATCTAATCTCTGATAAAATTTTGCCATTAGTTAGTGCATTTGTCCTTATCAAAAGTATCGTAGTTAGAAATGCCTAGGACATATGTGAACAGTGCTAATAATTTCTGTTATATATGTGATGAGGTGACATTTCTATCACAAAAACGAAATATAACTAAAGTGATTAAGAAGGCGTACAGTTTGTATTTTGGCTGCAGAATAGGAGATCAAGATAAGAGCTCGGCGCCACACATATGCTGCAATACATGTGCAGCACATCTTAAACTGTGGTTGACTGGCAAAAGGCAAGCTATGCCTTTTGCAGTCCCAATGATTTGGAGAGAGCCCACTGATCATCTCAACAACTGTTACTTTTGCATGGTCCCACCAATTGGGAAAGGCATATCAAAGAAGAAAAAATGGACCCTGGAATATCCAAACATCCCCTCTGCAATACGTCTGGTACCACATGGCGATGACCTACCAGTTTCCAAAGTACCAGAATCCTTTTCAGCTGCTTCCACCTCAAGCGACCCAGATTTTGAGCAAACTACATCCAATAAACCACACTTAATAACACACGGTGAACTGAATGATCTTGTAAGAGATCTGAATTTACCGAAGAACAAGGTGGAGCTTTTGGGTTCCAGATTGCAACAGTGGAATCTCCTGGCAGAAGATGTTACAATTTCTGTGTATAGGAACCGCCAGAAGCCGCTTATTACATTCTTTTTCAAAGAGGGTGACCTGTCTGCGTGCCACAACATTTCTGGTTTAATGGCAGCCCTCAAAATCAATTACATACTGGAAGAGTGGAAGATTTTCATTGATTCATCCAAGACGAGTCTTAAAGCTGTTTTGTTGAATAATGGTAATGTGTTACCGTCAATTCCAGTTGGTCACGCAGTTCATATGAAAGAAACTTATGAAAACATTAAGCAGCTTTTGAAGTGTATAAACTACGATCATCATCATTGGTCACTTTGCGGTGACTTAAAAGTGGTAGCTCTTTTGCTTGGACTACAGGGTGGATACACCAAGTACTGTTGCTTTCTCTGTGAGTGGGATAGCCGTGCACGAAGTGACCATTACATCAGAAGACATTGGCCAATCAGGCAGTCATTGCAGCCTGGCAGTAAGAACGTTGAGAACCCAGCACTTGTCGACACCAGCAAGATTTTGTTGCCACCCTTGCACATTAAGCTGGGTCTCATGAAAAACTGTGTCAAGGCAATGGAGAAAACAGATGAGGCTTTCAAATACCTCATCAGAAAATTTCCAAGACTGAGTGAAGCTAAAATAAGAGAGGGAGTATTTGTTGGTCCGCAAATTCGAAAACTTCTTCATGATGACGAGTTTCTTTGCGTGTTGCATGGCAAGGAAAAAAGCAGCATGGCTAGCATTTAAGTCAGTGGTGGACATTTTTCTTGGAAACAACAGATCTGATAATTACAATGAAATTGTAGAAAATCTCCTTCTGAAGTATAAGAGTCTTGGCTGCAACATGTCTTTGAAAATTCATTTTCTGGATTCTCATCTGGATTTCTTTACGTCAAACTTTGGAGCGGTCATTGATGAGCATGGTGAACGATTTCACCAGGACATTGCTGCTATGGAGACAAGGTATCAGGGCAATTGGAGCCCTTCAATGCTTGCTGATTACTGTTGGACTGTGACAAGAGACATCTCATCGATTGACTACAAGAAGCAAGCAAAGAGAGCTCGAACAGCGACTGAATAATGACGGAATGGGTTCAAATGTGCCTTTTTAAAACATGATATGTGAACTTTAAATAATGTTTTTAATTTTTCTATCATTTTATGTTGAAATATCAATTAATTGAGTATGTAAACACAATTTTTATAATGCTAAAGTAGAAAGACTAGCTGTTCACCCCAGAGAATTAAACAAGCATACATTATTTGTATTACTGTAATGTAAATTCATCATTTTAAAAAAAACCCAGAGCCAATTGGTGAATTTCATTATGATATTTGAAATCAGCATGTCAAAATCAATAAGAAATGGTATATTTAATTTCTGGTACAAAAAACTTTTGAAAATTTGTTGACTAGTGTAATATGTGGGTGGATGGGTATGTAAGTAGGTAGATTTGTGTGCGGATGAACATGTTGATAGGTAGATTTGTGGGCAGGCGAGTATAATGGTAGAAAGGTTTGTGGGCAGGCGAATATGTTGGTAGGAAGATTTGTGGGTGGACATGTTGTTGGGCAGGTGGACACGCAGTTGTGTAGGTACTACAGAGAGATACACGTGTGTGTGTGTGTGGATGTGTGTACTGTTATTTTGACATGAAGGTAGATATACAGGTGAGTAAGCGTGTGGGTTGGTAGTGGTGGGAAGGTAGAAGTATGGGTGTTTGAGTTCTCAAATGTCTGGTTAAGTTGGTAGGTAGATAAATGTGCTTGTGTGAACGTATACGTAGGTGGGAAGAAGTAGTGTGAGTTAATAAACAAATAATTAGCTATATTGCGATTGTTTTAAATTTCTGCAAATCGTAACTGAATAATTCACGAACGGGGGGGGGGGGGGGGGGGGGTAACTATAATTATCTCCCTCTGACAAAAGTACGACTTTTGGATAATCGCCCTTGATTTTCTTACTTACTTACTTAGTCGTTCCCCTTCTACCGTGAGGTGTAGAGGTTCCTTGATTTTCTTCAATAGCTTATCTCCCCGTTTTCTCTTTCTACGTGCACCTATCAAAAGGTACAACTTTTTAATTATCGCTCTTGATTCTACAAATATACGACCCGTCCCCTCTCTCTACACGTGAAACGGTCTGATTTTAAACATTCCTAGTGCCTGTTAAGACAATAGAAAATAAGGCGTGGCAAAATTATGAATGAAACAGATGAATGAATCTGAGTTAGGGGTACTGCGTTAACAAAACGTGCCTAAATAATAAGGAAGAAAAGGTGGAAAACAGGTGGAAGCAAAACGTGTAGATATCATGTAACATATTTACATACTTCTGTCACACTACTCAACACACGAGAAGAGAATTCGGGGCAGAAATGAAAGAGACGTGGAAAGATCTTGAGCTGATGGGACGTGACTGAAAGACTTGGCTCGAATTCCCAATGCTCTTTGGGAAGCTGAGGGTAATAGATGAACATGTTATCTTATAAGTCAGTAGCAGCAGCATTCCCTTTCGACACTTTAGGAAACAAATGAGGGTTGGGCATAGTGCATGATTTCAGCCGCCAAATCTTCAATAATTATACGCATAAGAAGGTGACGGTGGACTGGACACACATTAAGGAAACATGAATATTTACCAGGCAGTTCTTGTTCTGATATCCCCAGGGTAACAGAAGTACAGGTAGACCAAAGAATACACGGAGAACAGAACTGAAGACAGACAGACAGGGGATGAAGAAGTCATGGAAAGACCTTGAGCTAATGGTACGGGACAGTAAGACATGACATAAGTTTGTTGATGGCCTATACTCCCTAGGGTGATGATGGGCTATGCTCCCTAGGGCGATGATGAAGAATGTGTCCACCGAACTATATAGTTCGATTAATCCCTGCTTTACTTCCAGGACAAACGGTACCTCTGAGATGTGCTGCACTGGTCTGTGTATAGACCTTCTCATGAGACTTGGGGAAATGCTCAACTTCGATGTCGAGCTGTCTGAGGCTGATGGTAGCTACGGTAGCCCGCTGAATGTAAGTCAATTTTAGATCTTAAACACGTAGATTACAATCACACTACCAATCATCTTCATTGTTTTTACTCGTTCTAGACCAGTCGTTCTTAACCACGGGGACTGTAAACACCCCCCCCATCCCCCCGGGGGTGCAAGACCTGACTTCTGGGGATGCGAGATATGACATATATTTTAGAAAACGAATCATTATCAACCCTGTATAATACACATAAGTCTAAAGTAGTTGTACGAGGTGTGTTCAAATGAAACCCGTCCCAGTGGCTTTATAACAAATGCATGTAAGGTACATCAGCAGGAGTAGTAGAATTAAATACAGCAATTGTTATGAAGCAAGTACCCACTGGGGTTCTTTAGAAATAGTCACCATAGGCATTCAGACACGCATCCCACTGCTTGGGTAGACGGCGGATGCCGTCCGAGAAAAATGACTTTTGTTGCTTATTGAACCATTTGGTCACCGAGGCCCTGACGTCTGCATCGGAGTCGAATCGTTGTCCCTTTAGAGATTTTTTTAAGGGTCCGAACAAATGAAAGTCACATGGTGACAGATCGGGGCAGTAGGCTGGGTGTGGCAGAACTTCCCACCTTTTCCTCTGCTAACGCTTCCTTCACAATGTTCGCAACATGTGGACGAGCATTGTCGTGCAACAGAATCACACCACGCGAAAGCATGCCGGGTCGTTTATTCTTGATGGCTGTAGTCTTAGACACACTTTTGTCACCATACACTGCTTTCGTTCGGCGATGAATGTCGACTGGTCGACATCCTTCGGCTGTTAGGAACTGAATCACCGCTCGCTGATCGACCTTGGACGGATTCCTTATCACACCGGCCATTATTTTAACGGTCTGCAGCACAACTAACGAATACTAGGAGAATGAACACTTACACACTTGTACATTCGTATGTGCTTATTACGTCAGATGTGACGTCATCATGCTCCTACTACGAATGTCCACTTGGCGCAGCACGGTCGGGTTTCATTTGAACACGCCTCGTACAACCTTGAACATTGGCAACATGAATTCGATGAGCCTCTTGCACTTAAAACATTAACCTTCTTAAAACATTTTCGAAAATTGATACGGCTTATGGTCAAATGAGTTCTTGTGTGTGTGTGTATATATATATATATATATATATATATATATATATATATATATATATATATATATATATATATATATATATATATATATATATATACACACACACACACAGATGTATGGGAAAAACGCCAGAAATAACTCATTGAAGCATTTCTAACCCAGATGCCTTTAACCACCAGTTTTCCCAGGCTCACTGACGCGACTCGCCAAAACGAGGTAAACTTTTATTTAAAAAAAAGAATATAAGCACTAAGACTGACATTTGTTCTTATGATTTGATGTAAAAAGACATACTTATTATATCTGTTTCGATTGTCTGGCATATTTTACGACCTAGGAGGTAAAGGGGGTGCGAGGCTTCTTAACAGGCTGTAAAGTGGTCTGGGACCTCTACAATGTTGAGAAGCATCGTTCTAGAAGAATAAAGCGTTATAAATTGTCCCCATTAGTTCTAGTAACCCTGTTCCCTTCAGGTTTTCCCGCCTTTGTTTAACCTTTATCTATGGTTCTACTCAAGGTTTCCATTGACCTAGCCTTTGTGGTAGTAAATTAATGGAGAAAAGTATCCTTTCAACCCCTAAGGCAATGGTCGGCAACTAGGAGTAAAATACTCCGGCGGGGGTACATTAGATTTTTCTTTGGTTGGGGGGAGGGGGGGGGGGAGATCAATAGTAACAAGCCATTAGACTAGAATGATTAGAACTAGGTTCTGTAGTTTTACTCATAAAAGAATTAGATTCTGTAATTTTACCCATGTGTCGCGAGTATAGAAAATAGAGACTGTCTGAGGTTAGAAAGACCCTGAATGTGTAATGTGAAACTAGAGAAAATATAGTCACTAATGAAATTATGGGGAGAGATGATTTCTGGAGAGAAGTGAGATATGTACTGATCTCTGAAGGTTTACTTCTCCACAATACTCCGACTGTGTTTAAGATGTCAATCTCTCACCCGTCCTCCAAATGCTAAATAGAATAATCTACTACAGTAAGGACACACAGCAAACATCAAGTGACAGTTAGAATAGAAGAGATTCTGACCACGTATCACATATAAATA